>JBAJHX010000041.1:15855751-15887784 GCA_037176925.1 Amniataba percoides
ATCTTACTTCGCGGATTTCACCTATTGCGGACTGTTTCTGGAACGTAACCCCCACGATAAACGAGGGAACACTGTATAACGATGAAAAGTAGAAAAACAGCAATTCTTTAATGCTGCCACTTCAAAAAGTGTGTGTGTGTGTGTGTGTGTGAATGCATGACCCCTGCAGTGACCCTACAGATAGATAGATAGATAGATAGATAGATAGATAGATAGATAGATAGATAGATAGGTAGATGCCGTCTTATTAATCACTTGCTCTCTCAATTACTAAACTGTCTTCTTCTGATTGTTAAATGAGTCACATAGTCAATGTCATTTCTTCTCCACCAGAGAGCACAGCTTACCTAGAAAAATAAATTGCTTTACTTTACCGACTTGATGTTATCACACAGTGATTCTTCAGCACAACAGACCAGTGTAGATGTACCAGACTGTTCTTTAATAAGTGGTCAGCTGGTTTTATGTCCCTATCTAATCATACAGTCTTTTCTTTGGTGCAATTTTATTAAGAAGGAGAAAAAAATCTGTATTTAACCCTGTGACCTAGATTTAAGGCTCCACAATCCTGAACAGGATAATCCAGTGTTGAGGACGGATGGGATGAGTGGAGGTATTTCATCCCCAAAAGCAGCTGAGTTTGGGAATCTTTTACTCAGGTGGGAAAGCAGGTTCACAGCAGGTGTTTTATCAGTGAAGGCCTTAAATATTTTTACTCTACTTCCATGAGTCTGATGTACAGCATGTCATTAGAGATTAAACAATTTTTTAATTTCAGCAATTGCTCCAGTGGCAGAAAACTGTATTTGATAGTGGATTAATTGTGGGATTTAGTGTCTTCAAGAAATGATCTATAGGTTTGCCAGTAATAAAGATCATTAGTCATTAGTTGTAGCCCTATGTGACAGGAGGCACATCTGAAATATAAAAAAGCCTATAATATCTGTAAATGTAGCTAATAAATTTCACACTGAAATTGCAGTGAAACAAACCTGGTTTTTATAATGAATCATTTAACTGACGTAACAAACAGCTATTTCACACTTGCTATACTGTGCAATGAGTGTTCAGATCAACCTTTATTAATATGCAAAACATTTAAACATGGTTTTTAACAATTACTGGTGCAAATATTAATAAAAGGCACTGACAACAAAATGGGATCTCAATGAAGTCCAATTGATTAAACACAAATACTTCAATTCTGAAACTAATTCATGGTTTTCTATGTTCACAGAGTTCAATTATTTTGATGTGCTACAAATTCATTAACTAACTTTTTTATTACAAATAAAAGAAGAGGAAAGGGGGGAAAAAAGGTATCACATCTGACAACAGCAACATCCTCCTGAGCGTGAATGACCCTTGGCGACATTAAATCCATTACAGGCCTGTGAGAGTAACACGTCCATAAGCCCTAAATCTCTTTAATACAACACCCATTAGGAAAGTGCTGAGCTCTTTACCAACAGCTAAGATGGGCCGCCACTCAGCAACACCACTGCTTCTGCTCTACATTCAATAAACTACCAAAAAAAGACATTTACAAAAGAAAACAGGATTTATTTTAAGAAACTTTCAATGCCTGTTGTCTTCTGCTGCTATTTTGATGCACAGTTGCAGCATTTGTGTGCCATAACAAGGCTTGTATTGCAGTACTGATCGTATGTAATATAATGCAATTTATGCATTTCTTTTTAAATAATCATTAGATTAGGTTATAACCACATAAGTCCTTTTCTGCTTTGAGAATTGTACTGTAGAGAAGAATCAGCATGACAATGATATAGAGATCTTAAAAGTAGTATTATTAATTGTGAATCTTTCAAGCAACGTCAGAGGTTTTAATGGTGTCTGGAGGCTTTGCTGTTTTCCATTGTTATGTGATGGTAAAAAAATCTCTCTTTATCTATCTACAATATTTTCTAATGTACAGTAACTGAGACTTGAGACAAATGTGGTCTAAAGATTTTCACCAGATGTTTTCAGAATTAGACTAAAACCCTAAAACCATATGACTTTGAATAACTGAGTTTGTTTTTTCGTGGTGAAAGTTATACTTGATGTTGTAGTTATAGTATGCAGTAAATTCATTGTCAGGCTCAGGGGTTACAAATTGTAAAACAAATTCATCAATTCATCAGAGTCAGGTGGGTCTGAAGTAAGTTTCAGGTAAAGGCAAAGACTCTTTGAACAGATCATCACTCCATCAAAGAGCTAAAAGAGATGAAGAAGAAATTCATATTAATAGCATATATGAACAAATCAGCAGCTACAGTCCTCTGCATCTGCATGTTTCTGCTTGCAGAGTTGGGATGACTTGGAGAAAAGGCAGACACATATGGGGCGACACATAAAATTTAATTCTTATTTAATGAATTATAATTATTATTATTTAATTATTTACATGAGGTATAAATTCATAATCATGCTTTGAAATAAGCAGTCATCAGGTAGCTCCACGATAGGCATGAGCAGGTGCAACCTTAATATCTTGATGAGTGGTCAGTTATGTTGCAGTGGTGGCTGGATTAGATATTAACTGTGGCCTAAATCACTTTGTGCTGACGGATTTGGAAAGTGATAATCCAAGGTGTGCCTTTAAAAGCCAGACCGTGGCTACCTGCATCCATTTGTAGCAAGGTCCCCCTCCATCACTCTCCTCAACAGCCAGAAGAAACACCACCGAAGGGCTGATCGCAACCGCAAGCCGCAACCATGAACGGCACAGAGGGACCATTTTTCTATGTCCCTATGGTTAACACCACAGGCATTGTCCGGAGTCCTTATGAATATCCTCAGTACTACCTTGTCAGCCCAGCAGCTTATGCTGGCCTGGGTGCCTACATGTTCCTGCTCATCCTTCTTGGCTTCCCCATCAACTTCCTCACTCTCTACGTCACCCTGGAACACAAGAAGCTGCGGACCCCTCTAAACTACATCCTGCTGAATCTCGCTGTGGCTAACCTCTTCATGGTCTTTGGAGGATTCACTACAACGATGTACACCTCTATGCACGGCTACTTCGTCCTCGGACGCCTTGGCTGCAATCTGGAAGGATACTTTGCTACCCTAGGCGGTGAAATGTCCCTCTGGTCGCTGGTTGTTCTGGCTATTGAAAGATGGATGGTTGTCTGCAAGCCCATCAGCAACTTCCGCTTTGGGGAGAATCATGCACTTATGGGTTTGGCCTTCACCTGGATAATGGCTAATGCTTGCGCAGCTCCCCCCCTTGTTGGCTGGTCCCGTTACATCCCTGAGGGAATGCAGTGCTCATGTGGAGTCGACTACTACACACGTGCAGAGGGCTTCAACAATGAGTCCTTCGTCATCTACATGTTTATCTGCCACTTCATCATTCCACTGATTGTCGTGTTCTTCTGCTACGGCCGCCTGCTCTGTGCTGTCAAGGAGGCTGCTGCTGCCCAGCAGGAGTCTGAGACCACCCAGAGGGCTGAGAGGGAAGTCACCCGCATGGTCGTTATCATGGTCATCGCCTTCCTGATATGTTGGTTACCCTATGCCGGTGTAGCCTGGTACATCTTCACACATCAGGGCTCCGAATTCGGACCAGTCTTCATGACCCTCCCGGCCTTCTTTGCCAAGAGTTCCTCCATCTACAACCCAATGATCTACATCTGCATGAACAAGCAGTTCCGCCACTGCATGATCACCACCCTGTGCTGCGGGAAGAATCCCTTTGAGGAAGAGGAAGGAGCATCATCTACTGCCTCCAAGACCGAGGCCTCCTCTGCCTCTTCCAGCTCTGTCTCTCCTGCATAAAGGGGCCGTCAACTCAGGCTCCATGATCTACTATCCAAGAAGAAGACTTCTGCTCCCCCCGGGAAACGACTGAAGGCTAATGTCTACAGAAATAACGTCCTTTTTGTATTTTTACAAACGAGTTGGTTCAACCTAAAGACAGTTGCAGGAAAGGTCGGCCCATTACAGAGTTGTTCCTGTATGTACAGAATATCCAACTTAACAATCTATGAGATTTTTTTTCCTGAGAGGAAAGGGAAAAATGTTAATCTTTAACAGTTGGGTCCTATATGATACTGGCTTATTTTTGAATGTAGAGGCATGTAATCAAGGCAACGTAAAATAAAACGCACTTTGCAAATGACTCATCCTGTTTATGTTTTACTTATAATTTGGGTGGCAAAGTTCATATGACTGTAGTATATTTAATCAAATGAATAAATGTGAATGACCTATTCAGAATGCATTTATGTCTTGAGTCCATTTCTACTTTAGAGCTCTTATTATAGTTACTACTGCTCTTCTCATTATAAATAAACTTTACCAAATGTCCCTCTGGGATAAATTAAGTATTTTGATTCTGATTCTGCTACAGACTGATAGGTAGGGCAGTCAAATGAAAACTTAGAAGTGTGTTTAAAGATCTTTTCTAGAGCAATTGACACTGCTGTATGTAATCTCATTTCAATCACAGGTCACCTTGGACTCAGAGCTTGGCCTACCTAAGGGATTATGATATTATTAATCAGGGATGAATATACACACGACGCAACACCAACACCTTTATCTGATGACGAATATTAATCACATTAATTAAAGGTCAACGCAGACAAAGACTTATTGGATAACACAAATCAGTATTACTAAATACGTATTACCAAGAGACACCTTGATACAAAGGTTATGGAATAAGAACGATATCTTCTCACTCATATCAAACAAAAACTTTTAAGTCTTTTAAGCATAATTGCCGTAAGTTCTTAGTAGTTGTAAGAAGTATATAAATATATTATAAATGGTTTTTACCACACTGGTAAGCAGGTATAAGTATTAATTATAACTTCTCCTGTGGGCATTCATAAGTGGAGGCTGGTGTTTAAACAGCTAATGAATGACAGTATAGTAAAATACAAATTTAATGATATGTATTATTATCTAAGTGCTGCAGATTGACAAGCATTTAACAATTACTTGGAGTCTTACAAACATTTATTAAATGTATGTCTGTTATAAATGCTAAATAGGAGATCTGCCACTCCCAGACGACGAGTTTTTCCAAAAAATGCCAAATGATGACACACTTCCTCCTTCCCTGTTGTTCATTCTGCAGTGAGCCACACTTTATAAAAACAAACACCTCAAAAGCTCCCGTAATGACCTTCATGTGTAACTATAGCAACCATCTTACCAGTGGGTCTTTTGTGGAATACAGATATACTCACCGACCAAGTCTATAGTTGAACTCCAGCTGAAAGCTTAAGGGAAAAAAAAAATCAATCACTCGCTTCTTTAATTTAGCATTGAAAAAGAAAAGCTTCTCCTCCTGTGGTTGAACAATCACACTCTAAAATTTGAAGAATACTGGATAAATGATGTTTAAATAGATATAATTCATTTTGTTCACTTGCACACAAGGTACCGTTTGGCATTTTGTGGATATATGCCAGTCATGATGATTCAGTTCAGAGGCATCCAGTAGAGTAGAAATCAATCCCCAGAACAGTTACCAGTTCAAGACAGTCTCCATTGATTGGTCAGTTTTTACTACCATTTGAGATGACGAGCTGTACCAGTTGTTACTGCAGCACTGGCTGTAACTTTCTGAGAACAGAAAAAACATGAACTGTGCTTTTATTGCGATTATGTCGTGAGACAGACACAACTGTGTGTTGTAGAAACATAATAAACGGCCTTTCTAAGCAGACAGTTGACAGCTTATACCAGTAACTTTCTTTTAATATATGTCTGTTCTATTTTCCTTTTTTATGGATTTAACAAATGTGTGAACATTTTTCCGCCAGTGTCGATCTTCAATAAGATAAAGACTCTGTAGACTCTGTAGAAGTGCTGTATTAAAGATACAACTGACACACCAGAGCGATTTGATCAAAAGAGCGCAGGGACTCAAAAGCCTTTCCAGAGATGTGACTGAAAGACGGCTGTGCAGAAATATGAAATCCTTTTTTGAATTTGTATGGAAAACTTTATTTGATAATAAAAATAGCATTCACAGACTTCTTTTGATAGCTACATATACATTGTAATCCATCTCAAGGAAAGAAGCTGGATAAGTCCACATCTACTTGTACTTAGACTAATGTTATGTATAGCTTCATGGGTCAAATAAAGCTATGAACAATGTAGTATTTATATATGCATAGTTTTATAAAAAAGATTGGCCCATATACATGTACTGCTTTTATCAACACAGAGACAGCATTATGTCCGGAGCACATTGCAAGAACTAATGCTTGAAGAACACAGACTGCATACAAGTGCTTTATAATACAAAGGCAGGCTAACCATCGAGAGAGATTCAAACCATCAAACAGTTTCTGATTGACCAAATACAGTCTTTCGTTTTTAAAATGTCTTTACATACCTGATCCAGAGTAAATCAACATATTTCTCATAAATCATCAGGTCCATTTCAGGGATATAAACACAATATCACATTCCTCACTGCTGAGGTTCTTCATAAATTTCTCTTTTGTACAAGAAAAAGGCAACATTTTATTCCTTGACAGGTTCCTAATAGTTACATTGGAAAAAATCTTTACAGGTGATGGCCAACAGGTTAACTTTAATGTGGTTTTTTTTTCCTTCTTTTTTTTTGTTAATACAGTACCATGGCGACAACAGTGATCAAACAATGCATTTGTTGTGTTTTAGCCAATATATTTTTAGTTCTCTAATGAAACATAAAACAGAGAATACACACAAAACACATTATAAAGCAGCAGTCAGACTCCAGTGGCGTGACAGCGTGGCTCAGCATGGCAGATTGGTCGTCTCCTGTGCCGGGGCTCTTCGTATATTACCAGCACAACACTCTGTGTCAGGACCCAGGAGGTGGTGCGTCATCAACATGAGGACAGGGCTAACAATTACTGTGGGATTACAGTGCATGTTCTTTATCGATTACTTTCGCTCAGACCTATCAGATAATGCGGTTAAACTACACTTAAATTTACACATGCATCTTGCACAGGGATAATTTACAAATTTGTTTGTTTTAAAATCTTTTTTTTTTGGCATATCTGAAAAATCATATTTTATGGCAGCTTCAAGCTGGTATTCAGGCATAATGCAGACTCTAATGAAATTTTGATACGCAACAAATTTAGATTTTTCCGCAATCTACCAGAAACAAATTTGCCTGTATTTGAGAGTAGGTCGGGTTCCTTCCCTGCTACGTCAGTACACACTGAGGAACAAATAGGTTGAAAGAGTATTGAAGGTATTTTTATAGTTCTGCTCCAAGCGGGAAGCGAATAACACCGTTGCCAGATTTCACATCAGTTGTCTGATTTCTTGTCTTAATTTTGGTGGTGTGTGTGTTTTTGTGTGTGTGTTTTTGTGTGTGTGTGTCTGTTTGTAATTAGGCAAAGGAGGGTGAGCTGCCATACATTTCAAGGATGCAACACAAGTAAGGGTACAGCATGCTTTTCCAGGTACAGTGTGCACTTCTACCTTGGTCCTTTTAAAGATTTAATTAAGCTTGCTCAAGATATGTGCCAAATCAAAAATAAATAGTGAGCAAATGCAAAAAAGGTCATATATTATTTATATAATTATCACTCTACTTTTACCGTCAGATCTTAAATTTAGATTTTTGCCTTCAGTTCATTGTGACTTTCAGGGTTCTTGTGAACCATCAGTGTCTTGTGCTATAGTTTGTTCAGTAAAGCAATTCAGGAATGGAAAAAGACATCTAAAAACAAGTTGAAACCAAACTTAGTAGTTAGAAGTTACCACAACTGGAAGCATGTTTCATACCTCTGAGGGAACAAATATTCAGATTCAGCAATGCCTACAAAAAGCAATATCACTGATTTTATATGCAGGCACATACAATACCTTTACTATAGTACAACAACTTCTGTTATGTTCAAAATAACTATAACAATGACAAAACAACCAGTATGAACTGATAGAAGGATTGTACTCCTGCTGTTTTATGAATCTCTGGATGGGATCACAAGTAGTTAAGTCAATCAAATTAATCAATAAACCAGTCGACCAAATAAAAGCACAAGAGTTAGTATCCTCAGAAGTCCAATTCCAGTGTATGGTACATAGTTTGCACAGATAGAGGAGAGAGTGGCGAGGGGGATCTCTGCTCTGCTCTAGATGCTGAGGTCTTTGGGGCTTTCTTTGTACAGCCTTCTCTTGGGCTCAGGGAGCTGGTTTGGATTGCGGCCTACAGCGTTATTGTTGTGGCCTGCGTTGTTGTAGGCAGCGTTGTTGTGTGCAGCGTTGTTCTTCATCATGCTGTAGTAGTCCTTCAGTCTGGGTGCTGCTGCATAGTTCAGCTCATCCCTGCTGTAGTTGCTGTCAGGGGAAGAGTCCCGCTCCACTCGGTATCGCCTCTCCGGCGTCCCGTTCGTCAGATACCTCTCCTCCCTCCTCTCCGAGGAAGAGTCTCTCAGGAGGTTGCCGTTCTTTGTGGCTCTTTCATATGTACGGCCCCTGGACAGAGATAAGGAATCCCCGTTGTTGTTGGTGCGCTCGGGGGTCGAGGCCTCCCTGACTCGCCCAGCCATCTGTGAGTCCTTGAGGAGCCTCCGCTCGTAGAACTTGCGTTCGGGGGTGACTGCGAGGAACCCTCCATCATCGTACTCCCTCTCGGGTGTACGGTCCCGATGGGCTCGCTCGGCCCTGCGGTCCATGGACTTGGCCCGCCGGCGATCAGGAGACGAGGCGCGCTTTCGGGTTGGTGAGCGGTCAAGGGAGCCGCGGCGCTGCAGACGAAACCTCCCATCCAAAGTAGAACTGCTGCTTGAGAGCTCTCGCCCCCTCAGTTTCTCTGCAGCTGCAGCCTTCTTCCCCGAGCTGTCTTTCCTCAGAGTCTTTAGGAGTTTAGAGATGCCGCTCTCCGACTCTGACTTCTTCACTTTGCGGCCTCGGCTCTTCTTGTTGCCACTGCTACTGCTGTTACTGTTGTCTGGAGACTGCTGTCTGGGGGTACTTTGACTGTGATTGTTATTCCAGGTGTGATGATGGTGGGGGTTAAATTGCCGGCCTTGGTAGTCCATCTGATCTGACCCAGCCCTGTCCCTGTTCCTGTCCCTGTCTCGGCCACGCGCAGCCTCCTCCTGGCGTGATGGTTTGTGAAGGTCTGGTGGATAACTGGACTCCAATGAGGTGTGATATCGGCTGTTAGGTGGCAGCATTCTCACTTCCGGAGTGTTTTGTGCCCCGGGTGAGGGAGGGTGCCCGTCACTGCTGCCGTCTGCAGGAGAGGAGAAAGGCGGAAAAGTTTGTTGACTAGAAATACCTTCATGATAAGAATGAGGTTGTGAGGGATACTTTTACATCAATAACATGTGACATTTACTGTGTTCAGCAGACATTGACTTTCCCCGTGGGTTCATGTGAGCTCTTGCATTGACATGACAGGAAATCAATGCAGAGATTTATGGAAATCATGCATACATGTGCTCTTTCATATGTTACATATATCCCTCGAAACAATCAGGCTAATCTAAATCAATTTCTAACATTCTGTTTTACATCTGTACACATGAAATGCATTGAAGTGATAAATCACTTCAGTATGCGTTCTCTATGGGGCTGCAGGGTTGAGTCACAAGGTGATGTCGGCAACAACAGCAGGTACAACACACTGGCAAGTGTAGGGCTGGGGTTATCAACGACACAGCAGGCACCTAGGACATCATTCAAAACAAAAAGCTGAACAGCTCAGTGTGCATCACTGGGAAGAACAAACCAAAAGCAAATAAAACTAAAACAACAAAATAAGACTGTGTTTGGCTGCAGGTCTGCCAAATTGGGGACGAGGTTGCTATGGCAGCAGCATGTGATGAGCAGTGGCATTAAATTAGTCCCAGTAAAAATATCTGGTGCGGCTGGCGGAGGAGTAGGGTGTGTGCGTGAACAGATTCACAGAAGTTAAATTAAGTAAAGTTTAATTCAGGCATGACGTGACATAAAGCATGCACACTATGTAAACACACCCGCGCGCAAACACACACACATAAAGTGGGATTCAGGTAAGGATGAGCCGAAAGAGGAGGGGTGGATAAAAGTGAAAAGGGGAAAAAAAAGATGACAAGGAGAGTGGACTGGGACAGACTTTTGGCTACAAACCGTGGTCTGATTTTGGCCCATTAGGTAGAAACAGGGCTCTCCCATCTTGTCATTCCTCATTGTACCAACAGCGAGATGAGGAGCCATCATCGCTGGAGAGAGGAGGAAGAGCCCAGCAACAAGAGACAATCAGAGAGAAAGAAGGAGGAATAGAGAGGAGACAACAAATAAAACAGACAAGAGGCTGTTTTACAGTGCATCTTAATAGAGAGAAGAAAGGGTTGTTTTGAAAGACAAGAAAATATTACACTTTATATAGTATATATATAAATAAAAAAAAAACATCTTGAGAGCGGGAACAGTGTCAGAAAATTAAACCCCTGATAACAGGAAATTATGCTGAGAAATAAAATACTGTGAGAGGGATAATCCATCAGCGGAGCATAACTCATTGGGGCTGTAAAGCACCTGTGCTACAGAGTCAAAATCACCAAACAAACTTTTGTGGCAACAGTTCCTTCACTGATCAATAATATCTGACAGTTCAATCCTGTGCTGAAACTATGTCGGTCACTTAATGAATTAATGGATCAGAGAGTGTCTTTCTGTGAAATGTTTGTCATTTACAGCAATAACGTTTGTGAAAATCAATTCAAATGCCCCTGCGGAGCACTAAGCAGATAAGAAGCTTTATTCGAGTCTGCAGTGTGTGCATCTGGAAGAATAATAAGATTTCAATTCTGGCAATAACGGCGTTATTTACTGGAAGACGAGGGTAAACACCGCAGCATGTTTACCTACCGTATTCAGGTACAGATCCGTCGCCCCGTTTGAGGACGAGCCGCGCCCTTCGACCACCGTTCTTGATCAGTTCAATGGCACGTGAATGCTTCATGTTCTTTGTGCTCTCACCATTAATCTCCAGTATCTCATCTCCAACCTAAAAACAGAGAGGCCAGGTTATGGTTGCAGCTAGCTAATGATGAATCAGAGACAGGATATTTATATAGAGGATAGAAATGGGAGAACAATAAGCCCTCTGCAGTCAAAAAATTCAACTTTTAATGGTTTCGTACCCTCATCTTGCCATTTCTGACAGCAGCCCCGTCCTCCGCTAGTCGCAGCACGTACAGGTCCATGTTGTACTCCCGTCCTCCTCTCAGGCTGAAGCCAAAACCTTTACTGTCCCGCTCGAGGTCCACAGAGTAGAACTCAGCATCCTAGGAGACAGAAAAGCAGAGATAAAGGAGGAAAGTCACAGAGGGACCAGGGAGGAAGGGTGACTAATCCACGGTGCACAAGGGAGTCAAAAGGTGAGTCCAAACTTCAGGACTAATCAACCATGTCCCACAGAAAACTCACAAAATGTCAATGGCAGTACAATACCCTGGAATGCATGAATAATTAATGCCACATGGGCCTGCTTGCAGGGTACAGATCAGTAAGCAAGGGCACCACAAGGGCCGTACCCAAAACTTGATCAAAAGTCCCCTCTGAAGACATGCACGGTCTCTTCCAAGAGCATTTTCTGTGGTACTCACCAGTCCATAGCTTCATTCATAATAAAACTCTTTCTAACTATTCATTTTAACCCTGCTAATATGATGCACTTAAAGAATTCACTTCAATACAGTTTTCTGTTTGTTGATTTATAGCCTTTTTCTCTTCTGGGAAGTACCGGCTATTTCAATTGCAGATGCTCTGAGCTGGACTGAGTGCAAAAGTGTGGCTATCCCTGCATTAATGTTATGGGTGTATGCAAATCTGTGTGCTTCAGCACGGAGCAGCTTGTTTGATGGTTGAATAGCTTCTAAAACTGTTTTCTCTGTTAGACTTGGGATGGGCTGCATCTGACGTTTTTGAAAGCAACAATCTGACATTTACACCCACATTACGCTATGATTGGCCACAACTGAACTGCCTGCTCTGGCTCTTTTTTTATCTCTTTTTTTTTTTTTTAACATTCTTTACACCACTATTTCTGTCACTATTAACGTGAGCAAGTGAATGCAACACTGTGAATGCTTTCCAGGAGAGAAAATGTGCAGCATTATTTTGGCAACTCAGATAAAAAGGCTTTATATAGATGTATGATCAATAGTTGTTCTGTTTATTGCTATAATATGTGTTATGGTTCGTGACTGCCATTGGTTTCTGGTGCAAAACACAGATAATTAGTAACAGTGGAGTCAAAACATCTATCCTTACCTGCGTTGTCTGGATTTGTGTGGGTGGAGGGGGAGGAGCTCCTTTCGACTTTGAGTTATTCCTTTAAAAAGAGACAAGCACATATGAATACACACCGTGCCTTTTTAAAGAGTGTATTTTAGGAAAATGGTTGCGTTTATGCGGAAAATTGATGAATCACAACCTACCGGGATTCTGTGGACTGTTGAGGTGTGTGTGTCGTGGTGATGGTGGCTATCTTCTCAGCATTAGTCAGCAGAGAAGCATTGGAAGATTCTGGAAAATGACACGGGGAAATGAAAAAGGGAAATTAAAATGGAATAGCTCAACTAAAACAAAGTGACCGCTTTTGCTAAATGCACTCGCCCTCGGCTGCGTTTCCAAAAGACACTCTGGAGAACAAAATGTTACTGTCCAGAAGAGTCCGCTGAACCGCCCACAGGCTACTCTGTTCAACCTGATGCTAACTGCCTGTGATGTTGTCATTTGCCATTTGCTCACGGACAACACTGGCCCCAACTGCACGAAAGAAAAACAGTAGTAAAGGGTGAAAAATGACTTGCATCGTTTTCCAGGAGGGGAGGAAGAAGTAAAAAAACAAGGACAACTGTCTTTTCTTGCCTTTGTTCAACTCCGTCTCATCACCAGCAAACTGACTGCAGCACACATTAGTTTCTACTGACACTGGCAGGAGTGCAGCTCTGTCAGTGTTTAGCAAGAACATGAGCCTGACTCAATCGTCTCGGGCTCCTTACTCATTCTCTCCTCATTACTCCAAGAAATATGACTTCCTCACGGCCACCTCTCCCCTCTCTGTCTCTGAGATGAGCAGTTTTCAGTAGCCACAAACATCTTTTATGGTATTGTGCATGTGCATGCTCGAGTCTGCGAGTGTGTGGGAGTTTGTTCCCACCTCTTTCACTTCCAGTCTTAATTAAGCTCCATTTTCTGCCTCTGTGGAGGGTATTACCGTGGAGCTCGGCTAAGTTTTTTTTTTTTTTGGGAGGCTGGGGGGGTTGACCAACAACTCCCTAACAAGCACCCTTGTTACAGCACTTGACATATTTTACTCAGAATGTGGAGCTTTGCGTCACAAACTGCTTGTGCTGCAGTATTATGCAGTTTCATTTCCTTTCCCAAACTAAGCTAAAGAGATTAACACCAAGAGGATGCACTTGATTAAAGGCGAGCCCTGTTTTTAATCCTTTCAAACTGACAAAATGTTGCAAATAGTGAGATATCCTGTTAAAGAAAAAACAGCAAACAAAAAGCAGAGAGAAAGAAGAATTGTGGAAGCGCTGCAGTGGTTTCTGGGGGCAACCTCACCTTACTCCTACTCAGTGACTCACTCTCTTAGATACCAGGGTTCACACCCTGATGAAAAGTGCACTTGCCTGTGAAGAGCAGCAGTGCCCTTTCCTTCCCACCACATCCATGAATAAGTCACATCACTACATTATGAAACAGCCATGTGAGATTGGTAGCCAAAAGCCTTACCATCACCCGGGATGATCCTGAGCGAGACTGTGTTCCCGGCTTCCTTGATCAGGTTGACGATGTCCGAGTGTGACTTGTTGGTGATGGAGCAGCAGTTAACAGCCAATATCCGGTCCCCAACTTTCAGCTTCCCGCAGCGGTCCGCCGGGCTGCCCTCGATGATGCGTCCTATTTTGTGGGGCATTGCCACACAAGCGTTTCCAGCTTTTGCGTTAACATGTTTGCGTGTATATTGTGTGTGTTAGAAATAGTGTGTGATGATTTGATTTGAAATTAAATTGATTCAAGGCAGAAAGAAAACGAGAGAGAGAGAGAGAGAGAGAGAGATGAAAAGAAAGGTTAATTATCCGAATCAAAACTTCCCATAGAAAACCATCACCCATAGAAAATAAAGTTGCATTTACATCTCAAGGAAATATGTCACAATCATGTAAAAAATATTACAGTAAAAGCCCCAGAAATAGGAAGTAAAACTGTACAATGTCAGAAACAAACACAGTGAGAATCATTTGCTGTATTTATCAATGGACTGTGAGTCATATGCCACTGGCCCAGGCCCATCAATAATCTCTACCAGAGATCGATGCAGACACAGCCATTGCTGCGGAGTAAGACGTTCAGGGTAATTGAGCTTTTGGATCTCTACCGGCACAGAAAATGATGAGGATTCTTAAAGAGGAGCGCTGTGGGGTGAGGTGAGGTGAGATGTGCCGCCTGCAGCCGCTGTACGACACTAGTCATGTGGTCAATGGGAGCGCTACGAAAAATACAATCTGGGCCTGAGTGACAGTGTTGAATACTACACATCGTGTTTACACAGAAGATCTGAGCAGACCGCGGGGATCTCCAGTTCTCCTCACCCTCCCTTCATCTCGCTCCCTTTATCTCTGCTCCTCCCCGCGCTCCCCCCTTTTCCAGTCAGTATTTTTCTTGCACCATCCATCACCTTACATCATCTTACTTCACAGCTGTCTCGTGATTGGAAAAACTGCACTCGTATCCTGTCACTCTAGCTGAATAATGAGATGTGGGACACTGCAGGGTGTGGCAAGTGTGCAGATTTAATACCCGATCTGCTAAGCACAACCCCAATCCCAGGTCAATGTACGAGGGGAATGAGGAGGGGGCCGGAGGGGTTGCTGGACTGGAGCAAAATGGTTTTACATGTTCATGATGTACGGGGGAGGGGGGGGGGGGTTGAATCAGCCCCATCTGCTTTGTTCTTCCCAGGAGTGACAAACCTCTACTACCCATGGAAGAGTCCTATTTTTAACACACACACATTTACGTTTCAGCTCGTGTCCCACAAGGTTGGCATCCATTAGGAGAGTGAGCGCAGGACGCTACAGCGCGATCCCAGATCAGGACATGAAAGCACAAAGTCCATTCATCTCATCCTCCCAAGAGGAATGGTGACGGAGCACAGGCGGCAGCACAAACGGGAACCTCACAAGACTGGAAGACGTTTAGACAAGGTTGTTGACTAACCCCGTCGCCGGTGTCACTATAAATAACGCATTAATTCTTGCATCGCGTTTTGCAGAGCAACACCATTAGCCCATGGGATCCCTGGGCAGTCAGCGTGGCTAACGTCTCATCCATTCTCATGTTTAGCCCGTGACACACCACAGTGCATCATCATAATGGCTAACTATACAAGGGACCTTGGCGTGACATTGAGGTTGGAAATTCATCACCCAGAGGTTAATACCAAATTTGTTCGAGGAGGACATCTACAATCCCTCATCAATGCCTGAGCAACTTTAATACATGCAATTCGGTTTTTTTCGCCACGATACGTAAATGGTATGGACAGCCATGGAGTGTGCTGAGTAGACTTCAATTACATGCTGAATGAATTGGTGAGGGCAGCTGTGAGGCATGAATCTGCGATGATGGTGTTTGTGATAAAGCTGCAGCCAGTCCAATCCTGAGGGAGCGCGCGACCCACATGAAGAGATTTCTTTGGCCCTAAGCTTGTGATAGTAGGTTTGTGACCTCGGGCAGTGGCAATAAATGCGCTCCTGTCAAGTGCGACTCGTCTGCTATTCGTAAAGTGGGGGGGGAACTCAACGAAGAGTGACTGTAAAAATATTGTAATTGTGCCGAGAGGTGCCATCAGTCAATTAACTCATGGGTTCATTTATACCCTTTGTGGGTGTGTCTATTTGCTGGATGTACGCATGAGAGGCTCTTTCCAGTACCAAATTTCAGGGTATCTGCAGTTCTTGAAAAGGCTAAGAGGTTTAATTTCATTAAAAAAAATTTTTTGTAAAAGTAAAGCTGAAACCTTTAATATTTTCTCTTGTTTGTCACTGGCACTGATGTTATAAAACGTGTTTGTATCATATTGTACGCTGTTGTAAACATTGATCATTGAATTATTGAATTGAATTATATCACAAAAATGCAAAATTAATTAATCAGTTCTTGGCTTGGCTTCTTATTTGCACTGAATTGCACTGAGCATTATGTTTGGGAAACAGGTACTAAGTATTATTATGTGTGGTATTAAAAAGGTCTTAAAAATTCCTCCACTTAACATGGAGATCAGATGGGTGTAGTTTAAAATTATCTACAGTCAAGTATTATCTTCAGTGCCATGTGGTAACCCTAACCTTTGAAGAACATTGCTCTGGTTTGAAGTTATTTGCACATGCTGCTCACAGTCAGAGACTAAATTAAGCGCAGAGAAAAATAATGATCTCCTGAACAATGCAGATTACAAATGCCCAAGCAATCACATTGTTGAGTCAGATTACAGCCCAAATTGAACCAACTTAAAGACGGCCTATAGTAAAGTAAATAAATTGTCATGTTAAACTGAATAGATGTCCCTGTCAGTCTCAATTAACTCCAGCTCAGCGTGCCTGACTTACCGAAGGTGGTGCCGGCGTCTGGCCTGGATACAGACGACACGATGACGAAGCCGAAGCCCTCGTTCTCTCCGCGCTGGATCTCCACATCGTATGGCTGCAGGGAGGCAGGCACCACCGCGCTCCCACTGCCGCCTCCGCCGCCGCTGCCTATGCCGCTGGTGGAGCCGCTGCCAGAGCTGACGGTGTTCAGAGAGTTCTGGCTCCCCTGTGGGGTTCGCTTTCCTTCCGTCAGACTGGGCGCCTGGGTGCTGCTGTGGTGGGAGGAGGCCGGCGATGGGGGGACGTCACCTTCCCCTTTTGACACTGGGGATGAGGAAAGGAATGGACCAGTCTTTTGAGTATTATGCATATATTTTTTTTATTTCAAATGCATGTCAGGTTTAAAATAGTCTAAAGTGCACAGAGGAGCAAGCAGTGTGCACTATGTTAATACAACATGCACCGTGACACATATATGAATACACATGCACACGTTTTATGTAAAACTCCCATCACCTCCGTATCCGGGGGTCTTGCGTCTGACAGTGAGGTTGACATGGCCCTGTTTGGCGGCCTGCTGCATCAGCTGCACCACCAGCTGGTGAGACTTGCCCACCACCGCCGTGCCGTCCACACAGATGAGCTCATCGCCCGACCGCAGGCGCCCATCCTCATCTGCCGCCCCGTACTTCACTATGTGCCCTATGTAGATCTGGGAGAGGCGAGCAAACATACAACGTGACGGATTACTGACTTTTGTTTAATGGCACTGTAATTCATTGTATCTTCTACCAACAGAGTGACATGAATACAGTAGCTTTGTAATTATGAAACAGCACTATGGCTAATTAAGAGTCATTAAACTGCAGTAAATTAAACCACCAGCCAAGAGAGAGTGCAATGACTCACTGTGACTTGTCTCCTGATTTTTAAATGAATCTGTTAAACACAGCAGTCTGCTGTTGCTTCACTTCAAGGTATTTGTGGCTGACGTTCAGAGAAACCAAGAAGGCCAGCGTAGCCCACTGGGGCCATGGAGAAGCTTGTGTGCTTTCGGCATTGTGTGGGAGTGTACACGCAGCTCTGACAGAAACAAGCGCGCAACTACCACCCAGCACTTTTTGGCACAAACAACAAGCACTAACTCCTGTGGGGTGGACCTGAAGCCTGCTGCCATTTTATTTCCCTCTATTCCTCAATATCTGCCTTCCTCTCTCCCTCTTGCTCCCTCTTTTTAAGACAAATATATGGCGCACAACCAGAGGGATTGTGGGTAAGGCCTTTGCTTCTCTTAACAAGCTGTCTATATCATCCTCCAGAGAGCAACAGCTCCCCGTTAGAGACAGAGTGATGTGTTCGGACTTTCTGCTACTCCAGTTTAAAGGCACACTAGACAGAAAAGGGAGAGGAAGAGAAAAAGACAGTTCTTATAGAACTGGGAAGCCTACTAAGAGAAGGGACAATGTATTTGGAGATTTAAAATGCTCAGCAGTAGTATGGACGTTAGTGTGTGTGTGTGTGTGTGTGTGTGCACACTTTAGTCTTTTTTAATTAATCAGCGGTTAACTATTCATGGCATTCAAAGGTGGAGGGATACTTACAGGCTCCCCAGGCTCATTTCCTCCCAGGATTCGGAAGCCGAAGCCCGTATCCTTCCGCCAAAGGAAAATGTCTTGCTCCTGGCAATCTGGCACTGAAATACACAAGAGTGAGAGGACTCCGTGGAGATCAACCACGAAATGCGCCAAAGACCCGCGGGCTCGACTCAGTGTTGACTGATTAGCATCTATGTGGGCTTATCACTGCACGCTTGTTGCTCTAATCAACAAGTTATGTCTCTAATCATCACAAATCCACGTTGAGTTGCCGATCAGTAAGCCTTTTATTTTTCTGTTAGCATCAGAATGAGAGCAGGCGGGCCCTGTCTCACTGAGCAGATTGGCTCCTTGGTCTACATCGCAACCTGGGCTGCAAAGCCTCATGCTGTGACCTCATCACACTGGCAGACCTGCAGCCTGAAAAGTTACTCGTTGGCGAGCCCTATTATTAGCCCCCCGTTTATAACTGAACCTTTCCTACACACATAGATTTGTAAGCCAAATTTCACTCCTGCAATCATCACACACACACACACACACACACACACACACACACACACGACTCCCCTCGCATTTGCATCTCGCTGTGAACAGAACAGACTGTGGAGGAGGACACACGCAATTTGGTGTCAGTCTGTTCAACCCACAGGGCCACACCGCACAGGCCATTCCTTCTTGCACTGCCTGCTGTCTACACGGCTGCCACGCAAGGCCAGTGGTGAACCCATTAGCTTCAGCTCTCCGGTTCCCTCTGTAATGTGCTTGGTGTGAATTAAACTGCTGTGGCTAGACTTGTAATTAACCCTCTGCTCCGCTGACCCGTGTCAATAGAGCAGCGATCACAGCTCAGTGTAAACAGTCAGAGGCAGGGCTGCGTGCCAACGTCAAAGCGACAGGTGACACGAAGCATTGAGGAGGGCGAAATTCCCCAAAGCTCACCTTTCACTGTCCTTCCGATGAAATATTGCCCCTCTAGTGCCCTCAAAGAACGCATGGATTCACCCACTTGCACATTCAAGAGCACACTTGTATGTTGCAGCATGCACATGGATACATACGAGAATACAGACAAGAGAATCTGGGCCTCTTTGTCATTCTTTGTCTTCTTTTTCTTGTTTCATTGTGCCGTCCCTCCTCCCCTCACCTCAAAAAAAAAAAAAAAGAAAAGAAAAAAGGGGGGCTGCAGCTCCTTCAGGGGTTATCAAACAGATATACCAATCAGCCGCAGCTTAAAGCAGCCCTCTCCAGGCCCAGTTAATATTTAATCAGCAGCAGTCCTAGATTCTACAGGCAGCCATGATTATTAACCAACACTGCAATACGCCGCGTGTCCATGTCTGGCTGACAACAATCGCGATGTGCAACACAGCAGACTTGCCACAGACGTCACCCCCTCTGTGATCAAAAAGCAATCTTTTACGGCACAGAGATGTATTTCAAAGAATACACAGACCCATTCTCCTTTTTTAAGTATCACCACCAGCGCAAAGTCTGAAAGATGTTATTCAGAACAGTCGAGTGAACCGTTATTTCGGAGGATCCTTCCCCTTTCTCAGAGGCTCCTCTATTAGGAGCCGAAAATGAATGGTTTGACACCCTTACAGTGTTTCCCCATGAATAATGCAAGAATAGGCCGTGACTGCAAATGATACTGAGGAGTCTCACGGAGAGTCTGCCTACTTTCTGCTGTTCCAGTTTTGGGATTTTGGATAAGAGGCGTTTAGCTGCTGATAATGCAAAAGTGGTCAGTTTTTGAAACGTAGATTGAAAGGTGACTTGTCATGTCGCTGAATGATATGCAGGAAAGCACACCCACACACACACACACTTTATTCTATTGTTTTTCAGTACTTTTAAGTCAAAAGAAATGCAGGGACGAATGTGTGCGTACAACTGACGCATGCACACACACAAACACAGCGTACGCCGCTCAGCACCAAGCTCTCGTGTTTTTTTCAAGGACACTTTGCTCTCTCTCTGAGGCACCTTTTGTCACCGGATCAGTTGTGACTCACTAATCATCCAATTGTTTAGTAAACGCGCAAGAAGGCATTAACAGACACAAACGCACATAGACAGAGACGAGCCCTGTGGTGATCACACTGTACGCACAGCTGTGACTCTTGTGCAGCTTCTCCACGACCGAAGAAAAGCACTCGCTAAGGCACCCAAAGCTATGCAATCAGACATGTTTCCAGCACGTCTTTTTACTTTATTAAAACAGGTAAACTATACAGCTGTATAAGATGTGCTGAACTGCATTTTTCCTGGCCTCCATGTCCAGTCCCCAAATCATTTACAAAGGACTGACGGATTATTTAAAAGCATGAGCTGACTTAATTTGTGACATATGTCACATAGCTCATCTTAACATAAAGACTAGAAACTGTCCAGAATTAACAAAACTAATATCCTTTAAAGCATTACATAAAGTCCCATCTGCAAAAATAGTTGATAATAGCTTCAGATCTTTTGAGCAGGTCATTCTGCAGTTGAGAGTTTCTATCTTTCCTGAGCCATCACACTTCTGCCAAATGATCTCAGGCCATATTCTACATTATAGGAGGTCAAAAGGTCTGCGATATCGCTGAAGGATGAACTCTGCTGACCGTTTAAACTCTAAAGTCAGCAAAAACGTCCTAAAATAAGTTGAGCGGGAGAAGAAGTGGATTCTACTCACGTCGGCTCTCGTACATGCTCCTGGACTGCGCCCAAATCTTAAAGGGGTCTGGCTTCTTCTGGAGGGTGAGGGTGCCATCTGCAGGGTCCTGAGGGGGCAGGCCTGGCAGAGGCTGGGTGGGGGCAGCAGGAGTGGGAGCCACAGCCTCGCTGGGCATGGCAGAGGGTGGGTGGCTGGGAGAATCGGTGTGGGCGCTGCGATGGCTGCACACACTGTGCTGCGAGCTGCTCTGGCTGTCTTTCCTCTCTAGCTGGTGCTGGGTGGACAGAAAACAGAGTGAGAGAGGTGTGTGTGTGTGTCTGTATGTGTTAAGGGATGGGGGTGGATATAAGCAGGAAGATTGAGGTAGAGGGCAGAGAGAGGAGAAAAAAAAAGTGAGAGTGATAAGTGAGTCAGTGATAAGGGCGAGATATAGAGGGAAAAAAGAGATGAGTGAGAAAAGTGTTGACGGAGGACAAAGAGAAGGAAAAGTGTCCAAGGTCATCTTTTTTAGACATTGCAGCAGAAAAATCTCTCGCTAAAAAATGTCTGCCGGAGTGTGAGGAGAAATTACTTGGTTTCCATGGTTGCAAGACAAAGACAGATTGGAATATGAAGGAATTTTAATGAACAAAGATATTGCCTTTTATGAAGCCAATGACTCTTTGTTTATTGGAGATGGTTGTGTGTGTGTGTGTGCTCAAATCTATGCACGAAACTGAGGTTGGTTGACATATTTTGTTGGAGATCTTCTGCATTCCTTGTGGATCACTTTGTAAAATAACCACAACATTTTTACTGTTAACCTCACACTCATTACAAAATAATATAGCTGCTGGCGTGAGAACTTCCCACGGTTGTAAAATGTGATGTTGTAAAATTGATAAGCTTTTAAAATGAAAGATCTGTTACTCAAAGTGAACTTCCTAAATCGCTTTTCATTGTGTGACCAGTACTTGAACACTCCCTAGTACCAATCAAAGCTGTGTTGTTTCATCACAGGCCTGTTTTTTGTCTGAATACTCGCTTAGACAGCATATAGAGGACTGTGATTGTTTTCATTGCTTGTTATTGTTCTGCTAGGCACCTTATACTTTTCTGTGATATGCGTATTCTGATTCTGCTACCACAGAATCTGCATATTACAATGTTATTATTTGCAGATTACAAAACACGCTGCTGCTTCTTGAAAAATGAGCCTCACTGAGAAAATGCAATTACTGACAGTGAAAAAGCAGCAAAATGACAACTGAAACTCTGTTTTTTTTTCTTTATGTGAACAATAAACCAGTGCACGAAACGGTGAGGAAGTCATGGTGCACTCGCTCACTCGTCACGCTGCACGAGACGAAGGGTGAAATATTAGAGTAATGCCTCTTAATGACGACAATAACCGTGCAAAATTGACTTCTCACTTGATCGCTGAGGACTCGTTTAATGGGTTGAGACAGCGCTCCCTCTCTTGCATATGGGTGTTTACTGTTAGCATTTATTTAGACCGCGAACTGGAGGCAAAAATGGTTGGTCGGGGCTGACACGAAGTCGCATGCAGCGTGACATTTCACTGACATACCAAGGGGGGGGGGGACTGGCTTTTCCTCACTGGAAAGCTAATCCAAAGTGACAGTCAGGCAGTGCCACTATCGGTCCTGCTCGACCCCCTTACTGCGCCTCAACCCCTCCTCCATCTGCCGGGCCATGTGACCTGAATAGGTAACACCCAGAGCCCTGACTGATACCATTTTAAAACTAATCCTAATTCTGATATGCAGCCAGCTGAGGGGAACGACTTTTAATGTTGCTCATGAGACACGGGGTGAGGTTTTTCTTCCGCCCAAGTGGCACGGATTGAACCCATCACTGACCTTGGATGAGCCACTCCAGAAGAAATGTCCTTCTGCTATAACTCGGTGGCTCTCCAGGGGTGAATTAGGGTGACAGTAATTTAAAGCAGCGCTGGCATCTCGTCTGAGCTGGTATTGATTTTTTTATCAGGTTGAGATGAGTCGTAAAAACGAGGAGGGTTTTGCTCTTTAAACTCCTGAATAGCCTGCGCCGTCCCTTAAGAGACCCTCACTCCTCTCACGCCGCTGGTCTTGTTGTCCCTCCCCGCCCGTCCTCCCTTATCTGCCACAACTACTAGTCACATTGCAATCTGTTGCAACCTCTCCTCCAGCTTCCCCAATCTCCCTCTGCTTCGCTTCCAGCTCCCTCTGCCGTCATTGTCCCCCCCCCCCTTCTCCCTGTCTGTTAGCCTCGGTGCGTCCTCTGTGTCTGTGGGCTATCGTAGTGATTCACTGTTGTGGGACAAACTATCCCCATGCTGGTCTTCCCCTCCTTCATCCACATCCTTTCCCTTCATGCCCCCCCCTCCCCTTATCTTTGCTTCATGCCTCTCTCACATCTTCCCTCAGCTGTGGTTCTCTGCCCTCCCCAACAGCTGGTCACTGTTACACTGCTCTGCCTAGGCTATGCTTAATCAGTCACAGGATGGCAGCATGGCAGGAGAGGAGGGATGTGGGGAGCGAGAGAGAGAGAGAGAGAGAGAGAGAGGATATAAAACAAAGAGGGATGACAACACCGACAGCACAAGAAAAGCAAGAAGGGGGCAAAAGAGTAAAAGAAAGGAAAAAGTCAGAGTGGCAGACTGAGAGGGAAGTGAAGAGGAACAACGGCAGCAGGATAAAATGTGAAGATGTATGAAGCTCTGGATGCAGAACAGTAGAGCATGAGTTAGATCTGTTGTGTCTTTTGTTCTTTAAATAGCGCTCCTTTCAGCTCCGTACAGACACACACACACACACACACACACACTCACACGCACACACACAAAAGAACTGAAGATCACAGTACTCACCACCAGCTTTGGACTCCTCTTGGCTGGCACCACTCCTGCAAAACATCGGCAGAGAGACAGAGAGAGCATTAATGACCTGCTGTGCTCTTCCCTCGTCCCCTCTGATCAAGAAAAAAAAAAAAAAGTCCCCAGGATGGACGGATGGACCCTGGTTCCTGCTGCAGAGAGCGGAGTGCAACTGGCCCAGCTCTCCCTCTCTCTCTCTCTTCCTCCTCCTCCTCTTCCTCCTCCTCCTCCTGCCTCTCTGTTGCTTTCTCTCTCCGAGCAACACACTGCGCTAGGCTGCTCGCTAATCTAAGTGATCTCCTCCCCCTGTGCTGTATCCCTGCTCCAGTCGGCGCTCTCACCCGTGCTATTAGAAGAGCAGCAACTGATCTATCTGCATTAGGCGGGCTGACTTATGTTGCAGCAGCCCTGGACTGCTGGTCCAAGCTACAGGTCCTCGGCAGCAGCAGCAGCAGCAGCAGCAGACCCTCTCCACCACCCAACCCTCCAGCCCTAACCCCTTCCTCCCTGTCTGCTCGCCAGCTGTCTCTGGCGTGAGCTCTCCGGCCGAATCTCAACTATTACCCACTGACAAGGAGCTCAGCGGCTTGAGCATCATATCAAAGGGAAGCCTGAGCGTCTGCCTTACTATGCACATCTTCTGAGTAACCACAGAGCCCTTTCCTCTCCCTCTCCACTCCTCTGCTTTGCTCAAGGCTTACATTGAGAAGCTCATCTCCTCTCTCTGCCTTTTTTCTCCCCCCTCCCTTGTTCCCTCCTCCTCCTCCTCTTTTTCCCGTGCACCACGACCATCTCTCTCTCTCTCTCTCTCTCTCTCTCTCTCTCTCTCTCTCTCTCCTATATACCAGTTAACACACTGTAGAGAGTCACCAAGAAGATCAATCTCATTTGTGCTAATGAAATATTTATACTTGAAACCAGTTGTCAGGGGAGAAGATTCACAGCATACAAGTGTAGGGAATAATCTACGTTCCCAACTCAGCTCCTTTATTTTCCACATCTGTCACAAGCTAACAATTCATTCATCGCGTTCCCTCGCAGTCCTGTTCAGACCCCACCTGATTGCCTTCCCCCTGCATGTCGGGGAGCGTGCACGGCTTTCCAAGAAAACTCCTTTCCCGTGCCGAAGCTCCCTTTCCCGACGTTTACTCCGGCACAGCATGTTGGGACAAAAATAGACAAGTGAATGCATGAACGACATGAGGCGGGATCGGGACAAGGAGTTGCTGTTGCCAAGGCAATCAAGTAGTTCTGTTTACAGCACTCTTACAGCACTCTCACGTTTACATTAACAGTCAGACCTTTTGATCTGTTACAGTGTCGCTCTTCGTCATCTCTGCGATCGAGACCCATGAAAATGTATTCTGATGCCGACAGAACAAAAGTATTAATGGAACGCTCCGGCCCTATTAATACATGCAACACGCAAGCATCCATCTTAGCCTCTTTCTGCTGCATTGGCAAAAAAATCATTAAATGTTAAAACTCTCTGTTGCTGCAAAGCCCCTCTCTCCACACGATTCATAATTTATCCTCGCTATTTTCCCCTCTCTCCCTCAGATTACGGGGTGCCAGTTACTGGAGCAAGTGGAACATCTCAGCTTCTGACATGCTGATGAATGCGTGTGTGTGCCTGACCCAGGAAGGACGCACATCAGAAGGTCAGGTGTCAATAACAAAGTGTTTCCCCATTACAACAGCAGGTGATATGACTCAGGAGCCCTAAATTACACAGTGTGGGAGGTCAGCAAGAAGCGCTCACTTTGAAACAACCTCTGAAAATCTTCAAACTGGCAACAAGGTCACCATAATTAGCATCAAGCATATAGAAATTGAATCTAACTGTGGCCATATGGTTCATAAATTTGAGCATGGAACTGAAGGGGAATAAAGATTTAAGGAGCTGACGTAGTTTGACCCTGACTCTACATTCATCCACTGTGTCAGCCAGAACAGCTGATTTACATGGAGCGCCGCATGGACGCATCTTCATGCATGATGCAGTCTCTGAACGCGCTGAACTTACTCTGCCATTGTGATGCCGACGTATACGTGTGATTCGGAGTTGATTGAATCTGGCTGAATGTAACATTTATGAGCAGCTGAAGCTCGCTGAAAGAAACGCGGGAATCGCGTGTTCCTGCACGCACGCAGCTGGTGCAGAGGCATCCATAAATGCATGCATGCTATACAGATATAATATCAGCACAGGTAGGTATGCAGGAAGGTGAGCATTTATTTATGCACAGAGCGCAAACATCGACAAGTACCGAGGCACGCACGGCATTTACATTATGCACAGGAGACATAATCCTGATATTTTCTACACTGCTGAAGGTGCTGAATGACAGTAAAGCGCTGCTCAATACCCCACAACAGAGCGTCGCTTCATTTTAAAAGACTCGCATTGGCTTAAGAGGCCTGATTTTATTATCACTGAGGCAACCTTATACCAGCCTAAGACTGTATCCATTATCATTCAAATGAGAGGGGAAGTAAACAAATTGGAAGTGAGAGCGAGCTGTTTGGCAGTTGTTTGGTGACCTAAACTGGCTCTGAGCATCAGCGTGGAGGAGGCTGCTTTCTTTTTTTTCTTTACAGTAGACAGTGAATAATGTCTATAATAACCAGCAGAATTATAAAGAGGTGCGCTAATGAGGAAATTAATGAACAGCACAAAAGGCAGGAAGCCTCAAAGACATGTTCATATTATCAATCGGCAATATGAGCATAACTGCTGCCGCTCAGTAGTTTTTATGTGTGTGTGATGGTGATGAAGGAGCGGGTCAGACCCTCGAAATCTTGATTATCCTGGAAAATAAATGCTCTTCCCATTAGCCCTTTCCCTCAGTGCTATCAAAAATAGTTATTTTAGAGGTTGAATTTAAGAATTCATAGATGTTTTTTTTGTTTGTTTGTTTTAGTTTTGAGTAGTAACAACAGCACAGTTTGAGTAAAATGTTCAGAAAATTTTGTATTTCCGAACAGTTGTGCTACTTTATCCTGGAGCAACAGCAGTTAAAAAGAAAAAGAAAAAAAAGAAAACGTTCCAGCTTTTCAAACTGAATCTGCAGCGTGGTGAGTGGCCCAGTGTTTCAATATGCTGTTGAAGCTGTGGCCTTGGTTGGGTCTATGCAGAGCCCACGCAGAGCGAGGACTTCGATATACATTTGTCAGAGGGTGTACAACATGAGTAATGTTCTCTTTTGTTGAGCCAAACCTGTAAACATTTGTCCTTGCTCTACTTAGAAGACTGTCCTATTATCCACCGCTCCTCTCTCTTCATCTACTCTAAATTACACTGTCTCGCTCGTCCTCATCATATTCCGTTCACCACCTTCATTTCCGTCTGCATGTTATATCCCTCCGCTCTGTCTTTTCATTTTCTCTCCTCTTTCTCTCCGTCTCTCGAGGGACAGGAGCGCTGTGCACGATTGTCATGGCAACAACGATGGGAAGACAAGATGGAGGAGTCATAGCTGGCCTGGCCTCCTTTACAGGGGAAGAGCCTATGTGTGAAAACACCAGATGTTGTTTTTAAAATTTTATCGAATAATAACGTTTCCAAGATTTGAAAAAGTAATAATAGCGATTTTAAACAGGTATGTCTTGTGCAAGCGCGCTGCAAAATGACTAAATGATTCAATAGATCCTGCACATCAAACTTGATTAACACATTTTGGTTGGGCAATGTTAAGACATGCGAACTGAGAAATGTGTTTTATTTAATTAAAATATAAATCACAGACCTTGCAATGTGTGCCGTATTATTAGATTTAGACTTTTTTTTAAAAATCCGACTCATACTTTCTTTTAACAACTGTCACTACACAGTCCTTACAACAGCTACTCCCTTCATTACCATAACAACCTACCTCCTCTCTCTTTCCATTGCACAAATTACACGTTGCCATTCTCCCCTCTTCTAGGTGTTCGACAACCACAGAATTGAAACTGGAGAGACCATTTGTTGGGCAATCCAAAATCCAAAATATGGCTTTGTTCATTTTCAGACGCGGTGCTCTAGCCATTGCACGGAGCATTAAGGTAATGGCAAAATGCACTACAGCCTTCTGCAAATGTGCTGTGACAAAAACACATTTGGATTTTTTTTTTTTTTTTTTTTTACTTGCGAGGCCTCTGAACTCACTGCGTATCTATCTGAGATTAGCCACAAGCAAACTACTCTGACACTGTTCAGTTCAGAGCAGCGCTGTCTCCCGGGATAAACTGTTGAACTGGTGAAATATTACAAAAAAATATGTTTTTCTCTCTCCATCATGCACATCTGATGATACAGACAAGTCAATCTGAATCTCAAAAAGAACACTCATGTTATATTAAGTTCAGGTGTTTTTTTTTCTTTTACATTTTGTCAAGGCTATATTTATTTACAGAATGTTCGAGTTACTTCTGCAACTCTTCTGCTGCTGCTACAAAAAAATCACTGTGCGATGTTGTGTTTGGTTGACCTTGTGCTTTGCGCCCTCTCTTAAAAACGGACTCTGAGTCAGACAGCTCAGATTGATGAGTCACAGATGAACAGATTAAGGCTCCTTCTCCTCCAGCCGAAGTCCACCTTGTTCCTCCTCCTCTTCCTCCACTCCGCCTATACATGTACTTCTTCAAACCAATCCCCTCGTACACGCGCCCCTCGCTGAACTTCCAGTGCTGTTCAGCAAATCTCGCTCTCTCGCCTTTAATCCTCCACCTCCACTCTCTCTCGAAACATGATCCCCGGCCCTCCTATTTCTCATCCTCGACTCACTCTTTTTATCTGCCTTACCTCGCTCCTCTTAGCTCCCATAATTGTTGTTTGTGAATGATTACGCGTTAGCTGCTAGCGATCACTACTCGAAAGGTCACCGCATCATTCTCAGACGCAGAGCCGAGCGCACATCTCGAAGCCGAGAACCGTTATTACAGAGAACAGCTGCTGCTAATGATTATTTCTATTGTTGATTTATGTGTGATGTATATTTTGGATTCATCAAGTAGCTTGTTTAGTCAAGAAAATAGCAAAAATGATTCCCATTGCAGTTTCCCAGAACCGAATGGGAATGTCCTCAGATTACATGTTTTGCGTGACCGATGCTACAAAAGCAAATATTTTTGGATTTAGAGCGATATTAAAAACAGACGAACGAAGCAAATCCTCACATTTGAGAAGCTGGAACCAGAGAGTGTTTTTTTGCCTGATAACCTGTTAAATTGACTATTAAGTCAAGTCAAGTCAAGCCAAGTTTTATTTTTATATAACCCAATATCACAAATTTGGAGAAGACACAACACCCCCATTTTGGATGAAGAAAAGCTCCCCAAAGATTGTGTTGGTTTTAGCTGCGTGTCATAACATGAGAGGCCGGGTCCAGTGAAGTCTCGGCCGCAGTCTGACTCTACAGCTTCAGTTTGAGGCATGACAGACTGTGCGCGGAATGTGTAATGAATTAGTGAAATAGTGCTACAACGTGGAAAAAAATGCAAGAGAGCAGAGGCACTTTGTCCATCTGCGCCTCTCTCAGGTTTTCCTAAATATGTCACGCCAAGGAGCATTCCTTGTCTTGTATGCAGATTTTCTGGTTCGCAAACGTGGGTCACAGCAAAAGTCGCATTTTGAGAATTAAATCCAACTCCTTATACTCCTTATATCATCTTAATACCTGGGTGTGTGTGCGTTGTTTCTGTCCCTCATCACCTGGCTACCCACCTGAGCTCGTAATAATGACAGGCTGGCTTCAAAGCTAACAGAGATGATCTACACTGCTGTCAGTTGGCCCTGCCTGCCCCGGTGATTACCTACTGATGCTTCCCACTCTCCTTTACTTCCTCTCTGTTTCACTCTTGGCTCTTGATGCTCCGGTAGCAGGAATGCTGCCCTTCACCCGTATCGTTCTCTCTCTCTCACACACACAGACTCGCCACTGCACTCACACAGGCCCGTAATGATGCTGACATTTAACACAATACAGTGGTGTTATTCCAGCAGCAGTGCACAAGGTCAACTCATTGGAAGGCATAATTGATGTGGGGTGCATTTCCCAACCTGCCGGCGTGGACGGCAATTTAGCAACAATAAGGACTGGACACAAATGAGGGACCTCGGATGTCACTCAGTGCCCGTGTGGATGCTTTACACTCCAGCAAACAGACTGTTTTGTTTTGACATTTCAATGAGACAAACACTTATCTCTGGGTCAGTCCAAGCCAAACTTGCAGTGCGCTGGAAACGAATAGCACGGTGTAGTGGCGGACAGGACGACAATCCAGAGAAAGGAGCTTTCACATTTCACATTCAACATTCACATTAATAGCAGACTCTATTAGAAAACATAAAAAAAACAGCAAAGAGTGAGCCTGCTGAATATTACATTTTCTGCTTCTGTGAACACAAGCTCTAAACTCCTCTCCCTTATTCATTCCAGGTATGGTATTTTCAAAATAAAACACATCCAGAGAAAACAACCAGTCGCACATTTCACAATAACCAAATATGATACTGGCAACATATGATGATAGCAAAGGTGAAGACTGAATAAGGCTCCGAGGTCCAGTTCAGCAGCATCCGTATTCATAACGTATACGAGTCCCTGACCTAATGTGCTCCTCCTCCCCTACCCTCTCATTCATCCATCTCGCCTCTTTACCCAGCCTCCCACTCCTTCCCACACTCATCTGCTCATCGGCTGCCATGCTAACTCAGCATGGCAGTCCCTCTTTGCCTCTCCTCGCCTCTCCTCGTTCCATCCCATCCAGTCCGAGCGTTTTCAACCTGCCACCCACTCTCTTCCTCACTTTTCTCTCCTGCTTTCTCATTATGTCGCTCTCACCATGCCAACTATTCAAGCTGCTGTCTGTTTCGGCAGACAATAGTGCTTTATTTTGTACGCTTAATCACGCAGTCCTTTCACGTCAAAACTTTGCCTCCTGCTGACAAATGTTTGAAATCAAGATGCAACACATACCTCTTTGAACCAGCATGGTGACCTCGCTGCCTCGGGGACATTTGCTCAGCAGGTCCACCACCTGATTGTGGCTCATATTCTGGACGTTTCTCTTGTTGACCTCCATCAGAATATCTCCCTCCTTTAGGCCACGGCAGCGTGGGTAGTCCACTATCTGCTTGACCCTCTGCCCTCCTCCAGTCAGGCTGTCGGCGATGGTGAAGCCGAATCCCTTGTCGCCCTTCTCCATGTGGATGGTGATCAGCTCGGGCTGGGTGGCGATGGACGACGCCAGGGTGACCACGTCGCTGGAGTAACCGTGCGAGCCGTTCGATGCCACCTCGGCCGAGGGGCTGTGCGGCCGCGGCTCCCTCATGCCATTCACGGGTCCGGCCTGGTTGGACGGCGAGTCAAACGTCTCCTGCCCGTTGACGATGATGGGCTCCTTGTCCAGGATCGCCACTGAGGTTACCAGGCTGGTGTTGGGGTCATCAGGGTCAAAGGGCAGAGGGTAACCACGGCATAAGGCCAGGTCCACCATGGAACCGATGGGGATGGATTGGAAGATTTTCACCACTTGAGCGTGGGTGTAGCCCAGCACGATGGTGTCATTCACACTGACTATCACATCACCTGCACAGAGGAAAATTATACTGTTAGTGTCATTATTTACACAATAAACAGCAATTTCCTGGGGATTTACATTAATATATCAATATATCTAATTATTGTTTTTAAACACTGTTGGTGTTATTTAGTATTATTCCCTGTTGTGTGAAATTCCCCTATTTAACTCAATAAAGCAAAAACAATGCAGTGCTCATGATCGGCGACCTAGCAGGGGTGTTACTGCTTTATGCTGGGAAGTAATCCAGCCCCTGCTATCCTGCAGTGCATGGATCGATCCTAATGTCCTCCCTAAACACTAAGAACTGAACCCTCACAGACCTTTAAAGAGTTTTTACACTTTCCACAGTGACATTTCTATGTATTTTCACCATCAAGTAAATGTGAGGCTGATATTTCTGACTGCGTCAACTGTAAGATTAATTGTTTGCTTCCTGTTGATAAATAAAATGGTACACTTGGTACAAATTAATATATTTGGTCACCACCATCATGGTATCTTAAAACAAATTTTTACAAGAAAATGTCATCTTGCACCTGAACTACATGATGAATCTTCGTGCATTTATCTCTTTTTCTCCAGATTCCTCTGTCATTGGCATTTTAACCTCACTGCACTTTACATCATGGATTATTTTCTTAAACAAGGTCTGTAGAGTTGCAGACTTATTTAAAGTGGGCACAAAGGGCCCTTAACCCTCCTGTTGTCCTCATTTTCTGTATACACCCTGTGTCCTCCGGGTCAAAATGACCCGTCTTCACTAAACC
>JBAJHX010000041.1:15887884-15902616 GCA_037176925.1 Amniataba percoides
ATATCGTTTAGGGGATTTTTTTTTGGTTTTTAACACAGTGGCGGGTCATTTTGACCCGAGGACAACAGGAGGGTTAAGCTTATGAGTAGTACAGAAAATGGATGGATGTAGTGGTAGAGTACCACTACCCGTGTATTGTTGAAAGAAAACACTGCCCCCTGTGGATGGTGGTTATGTACTGCACCTGTCTCCATTTTGCCATCCACGGCTGCAGGCCCGTCCAGCACCAGACTTTTGATCTGTAGGAATTCATCTGGCTCGTCACCCCCAACCACAGTGAAGCCAAAGCCTCGGCGACTCTTCTTCAGCTTTGTGTTGATGAAGGTTCCTTTCAGCTCTGCTGGGTTTCTTGTGAAGAAGGGCTTCCCTCCTGCAGAGCACCAGAGAAATGACTCTTACCCTTGTGTCCATCCACATATTCTACATTCAGTGTCCCTGACTTATTTTTTCTAATTACACTGGTAAATTTGTCTTTCAGATCAGGATCATAGACTTTTTGTCTGCATTCATAATGTGGAGAAATGTGCAGGCTGGGAGAGTAAAGATTTAACAAGAATGGATTCCTCAGCTGGAACCATTAACACTGGCTGTGTCAATGAAGTGCTGTTTGCTGATACAGGGACAGCTTGAACAGTCTGACACGTGTTGAATAAGATTTGCTTTGCATGCATTCGCTCTTCTTTTCCACATACAGTTAATCCCAAAATTGATGCCGACGTCTTATTCAAATGTCACATCAAAATGCTATAAACACATCGGCAGGAATTAAATCTGTTGTCTGCCCGGGAGTTGGAGAAAAACAGCCAAAACACAATTTCTAGTGTAGATTTCCAGTGTTTTGCAAATAGCTTCTCTCCTGATTTCATCTGAACTGCATGTTGCATCTTTTTCACAGTGAAGAGCACATGATAGAAAAATCCAACTGAAGCAATGAAGTATTGCACAGTGTCAGTCCAATGTAAAGATTTACTTTTGACTCCTGCAGGGCCGGGAGGTAGAGTTGGCGGGACCTGCGGGTCCCTGTAGGTCTCCAGGTGGTTTGGAGCGTAGTTTGCTAACGGAGCCGCTGCTGAGGAGTGCTCCTCTATCCACTCTGCACAGACAAAAATCACACATCACTCAACACACACTCAACACAAATGTGTATTTACATGCCACACGCATGCACACATGTAAACACTTAACGGCAACACACGCGTAGACACACAACTTTACGCGCTGTACATACTTGCCATCTGTTTTTTACGCTTCAGATGTAATTAGTTCCTCACTGACATCAGCTTCTACTAGTGTTATAGGTTAAATGTCAGATACTTTGGAGAGTGTTGTAATGTATGAAAATAATATATGTTAGCAAATGACATCACAGGCTAAAGCAGGGTTTGACACTGACCCTGACCCTGCTCAGAGAAAATCCAGCCATCTGAGCCTACATGTCCAGAGGTTTTCAAAACAGGGCAGCCATTCGTATAAGAATGGACAGAGGAATGTGGGCGTATTGAACATTTGTTGAGCCTTCATGTCAAAATAAATACTGAAAATGCAACTTAAATGAAACTTAACTGATCATCTTAAGGCAGGTTCTGTTAGGAGGAGGCGACAGAGGATTTTTCACCAGATATATGGACATTTATTTGCCATTGTAATTGCCTCCATGAGCTGCGTGTCACTGCCAGTGCAACTCCTGATCATGTCGATGAACAAGCCAAACTAGAATAAGTGGCATGTTATTTTCTGTCCCTTTCACCTCACGGAGCATCTTCACCTCACCTCTCTCCCCCTCCCATAGGGAGGCAAGCCTCACAGTTTGAAAACCTCTAGGCTACAGTACAGATATCTTTCTTGTGTTTATGTGGCAAAGCAAATTGAATGATCAAATACGAAATGATAAACAGCATTTATGATTTTAAAATCACATAAAATAAAATCTAAACACCAAAGACGACACCAGGGCTTGGGCCAGCTCAACTTCAGTAACACTTCTGAAAATCAAACTTTGCATTTAGCGAATGACAGTTTTTTTTTTATCATATCTTGACATGGAAGTGAAAATCAAGCCCTGAGAGAGAGAATGGTGGTCTGGCCCAGACCCGGGCGAGCACTGGACAAACTAGAAGGACACGACACTCACAGACATGAAGAAAGAAAGAAATGGTGCCGTGCCAGGGCAGGAAACGAACCTCGAATATACCGCTCACCTTCTGGAGGCTGCGGCTGTTGCTGCTGCTCCAGGATTTTTCGACGCCGCGCCTCCACCACTGGGTTCTCATATTGAGTCTTCCTGTTTATATGACTGAGTAAGAGGGAGGAGAGACAACATAGCAATGGTAAATGTTGATTAGAGAAAAAAAAAAAGAATGAATGAAAACATATAAATGAGATCGTTCTGGCCTCAGATTCGCCAAAGGAGAGAAAAAAAAGGACCCAGTTTTTCTTTGGGACGTGATGTGACAACAAGGTGATGAACTTACTCTACATAGTACACCCCGTACACTGGGTCTTCTATCCTTTCCCATCCCGGAGGCAGCTCTGAAATACAGAAGGCACACAGCATGAAACACAGGACAACAAACATTTTAACCTCGACCATTAGCAGAGCTGAGTGAGTTACTGTGGTTGGGTTGATTTCCAAACGTTTAGTGTAGCTCACACACTACTACAAATGATACAGTATGAAATACTGTACCAGATCACATCCTTTTCTCTTATTGAATAGCTATCAGTAGTTCAGTATTTCTTATTGCTAATTGATTGATTGATTGGTTATGGATTGCTTCCTGTCTTTCTTCACTGTTTGGTGTAAGAGGTTGGATCTGTTGTGTTATGTTTGTAAGTATAGTTCATCTGCTTTTCTTTGCATCTCCTCTTTTGAATACACCCATAAATGGCCAAATGGGATAAAATGCCAAGACAAGCTAAATAACTCAAAGCCTAACGCCTTATTCCTCTGCATAACAAGATCATTTATGACCATTTTTATTTTGTTTTGAAAACAACTTTTGTTTCACATTATAGTACTTAAGTTCTAGTTGTGGTTTCTATTTCCCAACTCGTAACTTTTTTATTGCAATTGTACCACGTCCAAAAGTCCAAAAATGCCTCAAGTCCAAATTAGCTCATTGACCACTGCAGAGGATTGTAATCGTGCTGGCAGCACCAATCCAGTCAGACACGTGTGCCTGATATCATACACGAAATTATGACGTGGATCACTATCTTGCTGCAACTTTATAATGCTCTTTATGACGAAAACGTCTCACACAAAGACAAAGACAAAAGACACAAATAGCTTCATGAGAATGAGTGTCAACACACCAGTGGAATCGGAGAAGTGCTAACATCTGTATTTGTCTACGGAATTCTTCTACTAAATATCACCATGGTATTCTGCTCAGCTCAACCTCAAGCTCTGCCTCGCTCTTCAAACATACCCATGCTTATTGTACACACACCTAAGCACACTCCATGGGAAAACAGCAGCCAAACGAGGCCTATTAAACTGACACGTTCCCATTAAGATGTTGGCATCTCGATACCTCCTCCTCACTGTATTTGATTTCAGACAAAGACATTACCTCCTTGTGTTACTGTGGGCTTCTCCCTAGTCCAGTAAACACTTTTATAAGAGACTGGATTTCACAATCAATAATTGCATACTGTCTGCATCTGAGCAGCCAGCAATAATAAAGGCTTATAACCAGAAATCCAAGGTTTTCGTTTGAGATGGAGCGCTCATTCCATTACAGGGTTGTTTGTGCTTTCTCCAAATGGGTTGAAAATCAGCAGCTGAGCCACTTGCCAGTTCGCCAAGCAACTCCAAGTGCATATATCAGCCTGAGACCTCAGCAAAACCTCTGCAGGACACAGTTCAAATGTGCTTTTGTGCATCTGAGACAGAGCTCTCCCCTTAAACGTGCAATGAACCATGAGGAGAAGAACACTGTATTTGTTCTGTTACAACATCTGGACACGGATGTTGTCACAAAGCCAGAACTATGACGAACATAAATTAATCATATACAATGCAGCAAACCTCACAATCATACATGTGAGAGATTAATCCTCAAAGGAACTATTATGAAAAAAAAACCTCTAAAGGGAGACATTAGGAGAGCAGAGCAAGTGGGCCAAAAACATTGAAACAATGATGCAGACATAACTTATGCTACTGAGGTTCACATGGTTTTATTTATAATCTCTAAACCCAATCCATCTCTGTTCTGGAGAAAATCACATATGCTTTAAAGTTTTCAGTAAACAAACACAGGAATGTATTTACAGTTCTCAGAAAAAACACACTTCGTATATCCCTGAGGTCTAGAAAAACATATTGAATCCATGGCCGACTTGTTTCTTTTGTTTCTACGAAAGCTGCATTGTTTACATTCGCTCACAATCTTCTTCTTGCCCTCTTTTTCAGTCACGCTGCTATTACAGCACATTACCACCACCAACTGTCGACATGCACCACTGCTCTCTGCAGCTGTCACCGCTCTGCTCGCAGCACGCAGGACAAACATCATGACGTTGCTACACAGCGCCACTCGTGGTAAAAAGCTCCTGTCATTTCTCGCATCTATCTTTTATCCTGCCTTGACAATCTCCCCACCTGCTGACAGAATTCAGAAGCTGGGATTTCAAACTATTTGAAGAGAAGTAGCTATCACCACGTTTAGTGCAGCAGATCACTTTTCAAAGATGGGTCTTCGCTGAGTCATATCATCTTTTGTTTTGAACACAAACATCCAGAAATCTTACCCAGATCAGCCTCCAGGTCTTCTGTATGTATCCCTTCTTCTCCAAGGTGAAAGCGGGATGAAACAGAGAAAACAAAATGAAGAACAGAAAAAGGGGATGGATAGCAGAGGAGAGGTGGGTTGGGGATGGAGGAATCAAGAGCAAATAAAGAATGAAATGACAGTCGAGAGAGAGAGAGAGAGAGAGGGAGAGGCAAATAGGGAGACAGAAAGCCCTTAGTCTCAAAACTGGTATTAACAGGATAAAAGGACATTTCAATGGAGAGAAGAGCAGAGTGCCACTTTCCATTTCACCACTTGATGGTGCAATTTTGCAGCCTGTGCTCTGAATTCTGAGACGCTCGACCGTCATTTGAAATTTATCAAACGTTTCGTGTTTATTTGGGATTTATTTGTCATCTTCAACTGACACAAAATCAACTGTTTACAGCATGTCAGATGTAGGACACGTCAACTCAAACAAATCTTGCCACCAAAACCAATTTAAACCTTGAGAATGAGCAGTATGAACACGCTACTGAGAAATGTAAGACTTAACAATGTCACCACTCAGTACACAAGAGGAACACAATGCATGAGACCCCAAGCACCACCTACTGGTCCCTAAACCACTACACAGAAGTGTGAATGTGCACTTATTATGTAAATGATGTGTAGCGGCTTACCATCATCATCACACTCTTCCAGAGGCCTTGAGGCTTTGTCTCTACACCGAGGATCCAGCCATGACGTGGTCTTTGTGTTGTGGCTGAGAGGAAACAAACAAGACAACAGAACAATTCAACACAGGCCGTCAAACCGACATATAAAAGCACAGCAGGGGCACATGAATGCATCAATAAGAATTTGAAAGTAAACTGCGTCAGCAAGTTTACAGAGGACAGCAGGCGTCTGCTGCAAAGAGAAGTGAGCAGAACAGAACGACACAGGCAGTGAAATCAACAACAAACAACCTGACTATTCCCTCTATTGTTAAACAAGAACATATTGTAATTCTGTGATAGCAGAAATGGACATACAAGCTCTGAAAATACACAGCCATGTCCTGGTGGTGTGCCTTTGCCGTGCTGCGGAGAGGACAGAGAGGTGGAGGTAGTCAGGTGATCAGGATGTGATCTCCTTTAGAGATCGGTACATGCAGGGATTAACAGGAAAGCGGTAGCACCAGGGGGCTGGGCAGGTTGGCTGGGGAGGCCTAAAAACCTAATCATGGGGGAAGACAAGCCACTGGACGAACAAAAGGGATTATAATGCAGGTAAAATACTGAAAACACCAACTAAGGTACGAGCTATGGTGAGAAATGCTTATTCAGGCTGTGCAGAGAGTGTGTGCAGCAGACCAGACAGTGAAATGTTGCAGGTTTGCTGATACATACTCTATGAAGTAAAGTTCTCCGTTCTCAGTGTAGGCCATCTCCCAGTTTTCAGGCAGCTGTCCCAGCGGGTCTTCGGGGGAGACCTGCGGCTCAGCGAGGGTCTGCTGCCCGCTGTCTGAGGTGGAGGTTGCCGCATTGTTCAGACCACAGGATGGAGCATTGTCACGTGCGGGGTACGGCCGGAGGATGCCGCCGCGGCTCTCGTCCTGGTCGTTAGGGTTACCTGTGCACAACAAAGGAGAGGGGAAGAAACTACGCACTAAGGATCCTGGGTAGCACAACACGGAACGACAACACCAAAAAAAAGAACAAGAACACGGTTTATGTCTCATGCATGCAGGAAAAGAAGAGATGAAATAAGCAGACAGGTCCACTCTTGATACTCTACTACACATATCATGCAACTATAAACACACCGAAGTCCAGCACTCCTCCTCCCCCCATCGTAAGTTTGGCTCTCACCCAATTCTGAAAGGGCCCTAGGAATATGCTAATTCTTTCAGCAACAAACGTTCTCAAACTCCTTTTGAACCCCCACCCTGGTTTACCTCTCCACCCATAAGCCTCTTTCTCCTAAAGCTTGCCGTCCCAACCCCCATCCTCAACTCACTCCCCAGCTCTGGCCCAATGTCCTCCACCACTTCCGTGGGCCTTTCAGAGTTGATCAAATGCTAATTCAACACTCTGGCAGCCTGGCAGGGGGATACAGAGAGGGCATAGATTCACAGCTTCAAGAGAGACGGGGGAAACACACACACCCTCTCTTGCATTAAAGAAATGGGTTGAGCTCAAAGGAGAGCAGAAAAGATGGGAAACACTTAAAAATCTAACATTGCCACCTATTTCCCTTTTAATGTATATATGTAATGTAGTTGATTACATGCAGATGCCACATCTGCGAAGATGTACTGAGAACTATCAAGCATGAAAATACTATCATCACCTGAGGCTAAAATATTAACACTTGACAAGCACGCTGTCACGCTGGAGGGAATTTAATGGGCTGAAGTAATAAAAGTGAACAAAAAAAAGGCGCATGTAGGAAAAGGTGTGAGGCCTGTGGCATGAAGAGAAAATGATGAACCTTGTCAATGTAATCTACTTCTTCCCCCACTACACCCCTCCTCACAGGCAGATGGCAGTGTTTGGAGGCTCACGGAGAGGGAATCAGCATCACAAAGACATGATGTAACCACCAGACACACGGCAGCGTACAACAGAGGAAAGAATCACAAACACACACACACACACACACTTTATCTCTCTCTCTTCCAGACACTCCTAAACAAGCATCCATTCGAGTGCAAACACGGCACAGGTGGAGAACGCCACACATGCACATGCAAAGCTGCAGAAACTTGAAGTCCCCCTGCAGAGGCGCAGCGACGCCCTCACCTGTAAAACTGTTGTTCATTTCCGTGGCCTGGTCGTCATCGTCGTCGTCAGCAGGCACTACTCGGGCGTTTTGCATGTCATTGTAGGACTTGGTGCGCTTTGGGGTGGACTGCTGGGAGCCTGCATCACTGAGAATCACTGTCCCAATGATGGGCTGCCTTGGCGGCTTGGGGGTCCCATAATAGTTACCTAGGCAACAAGAAGGACATTAGCATGCTTGAGAGAGACACAGAAGGAGGGAGAAGGAGAAACTGAGACGAAGAGAGGAAGCTGTGGAAGGAAAAACAAAACAAAACAGGCAGAGTATATATGAAACGTCTTAATAATATTATTACACTGAGAGGAAAAGACATGAAGCTGGATCACAATGTGACTGCAAGTCATGGAAATAAGCAGATGGTGGGAAAGCAAAAAGGTTCTAGTTTGTGTTCGAGGCTGCAGAAATGTGTTGTTGGGACTAACTGAAAGCACCCTGAGCAAAAACAATGGACCAGCTCACGACACCCGGTTTGTTTTAGAAGCTTTTTCTGACTCTCTTTGTCAGCGGTGCAAACACAAAATTTATCAAGTTCCTTCCGACATGTTTTGAATTGTATATCCATTATTTTTTCTACATACGAGAGAAAAAAAAATACCATTGCATACCACGTAATGTCAGCATTTTGGGAAATATGCTCCTTTACTTTCTTGCCGCTTCTTTGTTTGTATATAATGAAGTTTAAGCTGGTTGGCAGTAAGCATAGCTTAGCATAAAGACTGGAAACAGCTAAAGCAGCTATGAGTGTAAGTTTTAAAAAAACAAAAACAAAAAAAAAAACAACTACCCCCTCTGAAGTGTGCTAATGTCTCATTTGTTTTAACTGTACAAAAAAAGAGAATTTTTTCTTTTTTAATTCTTATTATTTTTTTCCCCGCTTTATTAAGGGCTGGGGTATGTGACTATTTCTTCATCAGGCGCAGTAACTCTCTGGATTCTCTGCTGGTTGCCTGGCAACAACATCCTGATTCGCTTTCTTACAGAGAGTTTGACGACGTTCGTGTCTGTCACGTCAGCCCGTCATATTTAATATCAGTTTGCCAGTTTAGGGCTACAAGCAGCAGCCGATTAGCTCAGTTTAGGATTAAGACCGGAAGCAGGCGGTAACAGCTAGCACGTTCAAAACCAAATCATGACATGTCTTCATAAACTGGCTTTAGAGGTACTGGTAGTGACCAACCAAACGCGCCATCTCTTGAACTTAAAAGACAAGACAGACCCAAAAGGAGAGAGGAGACGAGGAGACACCTCCACAGTTCGGACTTCAATAACATGCAGATGACAATTCAGCTGTGATGTGTCAAGAAATGTCTGGCATTTATACACCTGAGGCAGAAAGATTAACACTTTGAGCGGCATGTACACATGCTCGGGGGGAATTTAATGAGAAAAGGGAAGAAACTTGAAAAAATATTATCATGTGTTAATTTATTTACTTTCGAGGTGCCTGTTTGCTACCTTCAGATAGTTTGCGGTTACTCCCTGTTCCCGGCCTTTCTTACTCTATCTATGCTAAGCTAAGTGCCCTCTGACTGTAGTTTCGTATTTACAATTCAGACATGAAAGCGATATTGATCCTTTCGTCTAACTCTCTGCAAATAACCTCCAAAATCCTGAACTGACGCTTGCACAGTTTGAGTTCAGCAGTGGGTGTTGCTGCACGTCATTTCTCTTCAATTCCTGTAAGCTCTCCACTGGTTACCATCAAATTTAAAAAAAAAAAAAAGTCTCTAAAATCCTGATCAAAATTGATGGAAATTACGGTAATGGACATATAATCAAAGAGGTTTCTATATAATCAGGGTTAGCTATGAATCAATAATCCTGTCCTCCTCTGGCTGTCTGGATGGCCACAGACTCCCGTGGACAGGTATTTGACATTGTCTGCGTGAAAGGGAGAAACGTGCCAACACACAGCAGAACCGGTGCCAAGGAGATTAATGTCGTAACATTCTCTCCCAGCCACATGCACACAATTGCACGCTCACACACACACACGTATGAATTAGGCTTAGCCCAGTGGAACACACAATGCACAAACACACATCCACACACATGCACGCACATGTTTACACACACAGGTTTGTGTCCGTATGAGACTTAGCGCTGCACAACACTGTCCTAATCAGAGTGAGAGGGGCAGATGTGGAGCGGCCCCGCTGTCTCCTGGATGCATCCCCTCCTCTCCCCTCCCCTCCATCATGCACAGTCTAATCGGAGTGCACAATCTTACAGCCTGCCTGCATGTTAGGAAAAAAAAAAATGTTGCTCGCTGCCACGCTCGTGGTATCCGTGGAGAATCGGGACACCTGCGCCATCGAGAGTCGTCACGGCGTGTCAGCTGTGATGAGGACAGTGATGGCCATCCTCACCTTCATATGTTCCTATTTCCAGTAGTGTGCCACTCTCCTCAAGTTCTAGGAAATCCTCCACAGACAGAAAGTTATAGTCCACCCCCGGGACCTCTCCGTCTCGAGGGGCACGGGTCGTACCTAAGGACAGGAGAAAAAAGAGAGAGTTTAGGTGTCTGCCCATAACCTGTTTAATATGGTCCTTAATGAAGGCGAGATCAGACCACCTCCACACTGAAAGCCTATCATCAGTGTTAAAATGCATTCAGCATCCCAACATTAAGTCTCCCTTTTTTTTTTTTAAATGACTGACCAGTTGGAAGATTGTCTGAGGTGGTAAAAATGAGAGGCAGTTCTGAAATAAAGAGGGCGTGATTGTAATTCAGCGCAGCGATTGGAAGCGAAGTGAGTGCCGAGTGGCTGTGAATATTATGTCAAGAAATTAAATCGAGGCTCACATCCCGAGCTACCCCTCCGCCTCATGGGAAACTGCCGCCTGCTAAGTCAGAAGATAAAATAAAGGTCACCTCCAGCAAAAGTCCTGATACTGTTATCAATCCATCAATTTCTCCAGGGCGAGTCTGGAATTGTAAAAACGCAGCGGCATAATAGTATTATAGTCATTTTACTTAAGCTGTTATTGATTGTTAAGGGTGCATTGTCCCTGTTATGACTGCAATGCTGAACAGATACACTTGCTGCATTCTTTGGTATTGTTAGGTTTAACTGTTGTACAATGAAAGCTTTTCAGTCGGACACAGTGTAAACCAGTACTGTGTCCTGCGGTGGTACCAGAGACTCAGGATATTTTACATCATCATGACAGATCTGCCCATTAAACGTCTGATTAGGCACTTCATAAACTCTTGGGTTTCCATTCAATGAAAAGGTAAAACGACTTTGCGATTTTCTTACAGGCCTTACTGCCCCAAGCCTGATCCCTCATTGGAGTTAATGATTAGTGGTCTGCGGTGTTTTTACTTTGAAGTGGAAACACTCCGTTGGAGGAAGCTGACACCAGACAATGGAGACAGAGATCTATTGTGTCTCTGTCTTTACAAAAAGGAGATGAGATGACAGGCCAGATGGCTGACGGAAGTTGTAACCCATCTGTGATCAGGGCAGCAGTGTATGCACGCATACATATACAAACGCGGGCAAAGTGAACTTTCACACGCCCCTCAGGTCGAATGTAATGCGGCACAAAAGCATTGTGAGCTGGACACAATGGCTCTCAGCGATTGTAAACAGACGTACAGTGACTTCCTGCTGGAAAAGAAACAAGACCGAGAGTCCACACCATGCTAGTGCCTCTGCGAGGCTGCACTTATTCTAGTGTGTTAACGTGCCAGCATATTAATTGGAATGAATCATTAGCTTTGCAGATTTTTGGTCATATATCTGCAGCAAATTTTCTTGTGAAAAATGTCAACCTGCTAGTTGAAGGACAAGTCAAGCGATGACCAGCGTTATTACTATCCATCTTCTGGGTACCGTGAATGTCTATATAAAGTTACATCTCAATCTGTCCAATCATTAGGCACTTCAGCATGAATCAGAGTAACGGGTGCAGCGACTGACATCCCGACATCACCATCCGTTGATCAATGCTTCCAGCACGGCTAAAAGCTGGTTAAAAACACCTCATCGCTTTTAGAACACAGATGAGAGCAAAAATCACAGTTTACCCCTCTTCTGCCACTTAAACATCATCACTGTGTTCTATTCTAGACGGGCGGGAAGGCTCCTGTTTGACACAAGACTCTCTCTTGTTCAAGTGATTACCTGAGCCTCTCCGGTATGCAAGCTCACACTCCATCCCTGAGGGTACATCCAGCCCACAAACACCTGATAATAGGCATAGTCTTTACCGTGCACAGTCCTGCACCTGCACCGCATTGCAAAGGCAGGGCTGATATTCTCTTTATCGCTTTTCTTCTTCCTGCCTTTCTGAAAATGATACTCATGATAAATTGATAAGTAGGAGGCAATTTCGTTGACAAGACGTAGTGCTCAGAATGTTAGCGACAAAAAAAAAAAAAAAAGAAGGAACAGAAAACATGATATATTGTCTAACTGACCGCTTACAGCAGCATCACGCAAGCAAAGTGCTGCTTTGTATTCACCTCAGTGGATGGGGATGAGATGAAAGTGAAGTTGTCTGGGAGTTTGAGTCATAGGACTGGGTGGTCCCATGGTGGGAGATGTTTCTAAGGCTCAGTGTGCCGTAATGACTCTGTCTGCTGAGCAGGGAATGGAGCTGTTATTCCAGGCTATTCCCCACAGTGGAGGGCTCTGATAGAATGACTAATTCTCCTATACGGCAGAATTTTAAAGGCCTCATTACTACAAATCTTTCAACTTCTGTTACGTGTTACGTCATGTGTTTGGCATAAAACAATAATAGCGCTGAGTGTTTTTTTTTGCATCTTTTAACACTCATGACGACTTGAGTGGTTCTGCATCAATTTTGCAGAGATACGTCCACATGACACTTCACAATCTGAGCCTCTGGGTTATGTAACTGCAATATTTTCACCATGGTAGAACATAACTTGCGTTGCACAGGGGTAATCTGTCGCCTCATTGTGATGTTTGATGTAAATGTGACAGATTAAATTGTGAGATTTATGATGTTGCTCCCATGACTTCCCTTTCATTGCAATTCAAACCAAGATGCTGAGTTGCAGTATGACCCAATGCAGTGGTTGCCACTCACAGAAGCTTACATTTTTCCAGGAAAATTATTGATTGCAGCAAAACTTAAACAAGAGTAAGTGTAAGTGTTTGAGATAATTATCATATTTGCAATGTTACGGCAATATAATTATACTGTTTCTCAAATCAAAAAGTATAACACACTAGTAGTAAAAAAAAGCATTTCTTAGAAGAACAAGCTACTAAAAACAAGATCGTCATCTTTTCTTTCAAAAGAGGACAAGGAAAAAAACTATAGTAGTTAAAAAAACAAATGAGCAGAATAAACAAATGAAGTCTAATATCAAGTGGACACTGGTAAGTCCTTTCTTTAGACCTATAGAGAAAACAACACCTGGTGGTCCCATGACATCTGATGGTGTAACCCAGTACTCGACTATATTGTGATGGGCATTTTTCACTGTGGTGTTTTATAAACCAATCAATGAATAAATTTATCAAAAAGAAAATGGAAGATTATTCTATAATAAAAATAATTGTTGTCAAAATGCAAATATTTTCTAACAGTTTCCTTTTCTTAGGCCTATTTCAAATCGTTGTAAACTGAATGTATTTGGATTTCAGACTGTTTGTTGGGAAAACACGACATTACATGAGGAGCTTTAGCTTCTGAAAGTTTAATGACAACTCTTCACTCAACTTTCATCACTTAGGCAAGGAAATGTTCAGCTTCATTGATAATCATAATGCTGTTAGTTTTACTACAAAGCAATGTTGTTCATTGATTGCAACAGTGTGTGGAGATATAAAAGTATGTTTTTTTTATCAGCACTTGACAGCTTGACAACCAGTCTGATGATGAAATTCATACTTTACTGTTACTATAGAACCAGTGATGTCTTTTAAAAAAAAAAAGGTTTGTCCACCAGAATCATTAGCTGATCTAAGTGCATTTTGTTTTGTTTGGTAGATAGCTGCTGGTGAATACCCAGCAGCTAGCCTTCAGCTGGACTCACAGGAGAGTCTGAATGCCCTCAGTGTGTGTCAGCGGCAGTGAGATCGTGCTCGTCTCCTTACTATCACTGTGGATAGTCTATTTTCTCTGGCCACAGAAACAATGACTGGGCCATTCTCAGCCTTGACCCCGGCTCTGATGAACTAACTTCCACTGGCAGTCATCAATGGCCTCCATTCTGTCACTGTGAGAAACCAGCCGGTGCACGCATGAATGGGAGAATAAAAACAAGCACATTTGGAAACGTCTTCAGTTTTGAAATATCACCAAAACCCACAGAGAGAAATCTTTATTCTGGGGCAAAGTGCTTATTCATCCAGAGAGAGAGAGATAAAAGACTATACAGATAGGTGAGCGTTAATTTTTCTTTTGGACATCGGTGTACTGGTTGGAAGACCAGTGGAGAGCTTAAAACTGTAGCGCAGCACTTAAACATATGAATGAGCATTAACTTCAGACTAAGCAGATTAAGCCTATCGCTGCCAGGTAAATCTCTGCATATTACGCAACATACTTGGGTTTTTAATCTGGTATATGTGGTGACATTCCTGTGCTGGCAAACCTGGCGATGCATTGGTCAAATCAACCTGCAGTGGTTGATTTGCCAGAGCTGAAGGGTCTGGAGCTGATTCATGTGTACGTCTAAAACAATTGGTCTTGCAAGGGCACTGCAGCTCTGCAGGTCGATGACGCAGGCTGAAAAGTAAGAAGGCGTAGGCTACAGCAACTGGGAGTACGGTGGAATAAGTTAAGAAGCATCTGAGAAAAGTTTCTCCAGATAAAAGAGGAACACTGAGGCGAAGAAGTAAAAAGCTTTAAAGACTAGGTACAGAAGGTGAGCACAATAACAGCGACACCTGTAAAATAAATGCAGTTGCATACAACACAACCTTAAAAATAACTAAAGAGCTGACACAATATCTTTCTGTCACTGCTAAAAAATTACATTATGAGCTTCACAAACAGTTATTTATTGCCGTACTATTGCATTGGATTACATTTATTCTATCCCCTCTCTGTACTTCTTGTTCCCAGCAGATAACACACCCCAGGAAAAAAACCAAAAACATTAACCACTTAACCCTCGGGGCGATTTTATGTGATAAATTTATGCTAATGAAAATTGATAAAATATGATTTAAT
>JBAJHX010000041.1:15902716-15926204 GCA_037176925.1 Amniataba percoides
TTGATAAAATATGATTTAATAAGTTATTGAATGTTACTACAAACCCGCCGGCGGGTTTTGACAGTTAACTGGTTAAAAGCTTCTCTAAAAAATGATTAGAATAATTAATCGCACCTGACAGATCTTTTGACTGACTGAACACTGGCATAAAAAAGTGATAGCTCTTTGAACTGCAGTGAAATGAAGATCTCTGTGTTCTGCTGTCTACTTTGTTTTGCTTTTAGATAATCAAATATGACAGGCCCGGGCTCACTTCTGCAGGAATCAGATATGCTCTTGAAAAGACACTTTCGTACACTGCATTATAAAATTTCAATGAATGTCAGTTGGGTATGATTATTCGCTGAAGGAAAAATTAGACAAACCTCAAAGCACTAACCTTAAATTAGCTTAATCAAAAGTTGCCACACAATTTTTAAAGGTAACCATTCGAGTGGCTCATGACTGAGCATGCATTGAGCAGAAATAACACAAATAACACAAAGAGAGGTATTTAACGGTGATAACCTCTGACTTTTTTTTATTACAGATAGAGAGGCTTCATGAACATCATAAGGTAGCTGAAGTCACTGCTGGGGCTCATTTCTCAGTGACTCAAACCCACTTTGTCAGACTGAAGCTGCCACAGGGACTCGCAGCTGAGCGTGTGTTTGCTGCAGTTTAACATGCTCGTCTTAAAACCACCACACGTTAACACCTGAACTGCGTGTGGCAAGACCGTTACAGACTCAGAGAACATTTACTACGTTCAGCTCCTGTGTTTAGCAGACAAGACTGCAGTAATTACAGAAATATTAATAACATACTAATATTGTGTTATTAAATACACCTTGACGGTCAGAATCAGAGGAAATTATGTGTTTATGCTTTGTTAGATGAGACAACCCATATCGTTCTAATATGTGTAAATATGAAGCTTATTAGCTTAGCTTAGCATAAAGACTGAAAACAAGGGGAAACTGCTAGCCTCCCTCTGCCATCTGAAAAAAGTTGATGTTTAGCCAATGTCTTTGTCATGTAAGCCATCTTAGGTTAGTGTTTTAGCATGCTAAATATTTGATAACACTTAATTAAAGTATATATGAGACTGGTGGGAACATGATAAGTTTTGACATGATGATGGCGGAAGATGGAAACTCACAGAATCACCAAAGCAGTTACAACTCTTCCGCCTGAGGGGAAAATTGATGTCTGAGCCAGATTTCATGACACATAATCCATCTCTCTCTCACAATTGTTGAGGCACCCCCCTAAAAAAGACAAATATCAACCTCATCGTGGCATAACAGGTAAAATAGGGGCATCACCAAGGTCCTCATTCATCCTCTGGAAATCAGGAAAGTCTGCACCAAAATTTCATGGCATCCAGGTGAAAATGTTTTTTAATATATTTCAGTCTGGACCAAAGTGGTGATAGTGACAGTCACTATTTCAGGCAAAATATGAAATACTCCACAGAGATAACAGCAATACTGCAATTTAACACGGACGATTTTATAGGGACAACTGATTCAATCCCAACCTCCCTTTACAACAAAGTGGTAAAGTCAGCTATTGGCTTTCATAGCACAGCATCACATAAACTGATACACAGTATACTGAGACGATAGAAATTTGTCTACCGTCAAAGATTTTGCCATACTGTTTATACCAAGGTTACAATCCTTTTAATCTCTCCGGCTGTATTAGGCTGTCGCAAGCAATGTTGCAAGTCAGTCAGCTGGACCGCATCCATAATGTGGCTTTCAAAAGAAAAGACTAAACCACCAGCATTATACCCGCAGCTCCCCTTTGTTACCCTTTGCTTTTAATTGTGTGATGAATACATATAATTCTCACTGTCCGTCCAGCTTGTAAGCATCTTATGTCCCTCCCACAATCTCCCCTGATTCCTCCTTTGTATTCCCTGCTTTATCCTGCTGTGGACGCTCCGCACCTCGCCATTAATTCCTCCCCTTCATTCATCTTCATTTCTCACTATGAGGAGGTTTTAATTTCGCTATTTCTGTCTTCCTGTTTTGGAAAGTATACATAGGTTTCGCAGTGGTAGTCCGTAGCTGTGATGAGGTGTCCGCCACAACAAGCACGTCTCCCTGCTAAACACACAACATCCAATCAGTGTCCATGTCTCTCTTAACAATAACATCAATCGGCGGTCCACCCAAGGGGAGAGGAAGGGAGGAAGTGCAGGGCTGACCGAGATGGGGCGTCTGTCAAATGGTGGAAGAGCAGAGAAGGAGAAAGATGGAGAGGGTGGAGGAGGATGAGGGAGGTACGGACGCATGTCACACAACAGGGGAAAAACAATCACCTAATGGGCAAGTGAAATCCCTCGCACGACAAACAGCTCGCACTTTCTCCCTCATTCTCACCTCTTGCTGTCTGACAAACAACAACCACGCCACCGAGAAGCCAAACACAAACACACACACACACAGCACCTCTGGCTCATTGTGTGGCACACTCTCTGTGCTGGTCCTCCTCACATCTTCACTTTCATCTGGTCTGGGCATCGTGTTATTGAGTGAGTAGCAACTCGCCGTCTTTCTCGCGAGCATGAGGCCGGGTGTGTGCATGCATGTTTGCGCTTGTCTGTGCGTGAGAGGGAGAGAAGTATTGATCTAAGCACTGCTAAAAGGATAAAGGAGTCCAGGCAAGCCTGTCCTCGCTTCTGTCACGTCATCTGCATTGTCTTTGTCTCTGTCGAAGCGCTGGTGTACGCTCTCTCTGTTACAGACATACCACTGCTATAACGAGTAGGCGATTCGTTGATGGACGCAGAATTAATGGAGAGTCAATCTCTCAATCATTTTTTCGACTGATTAATGATCTGGCGACTCTACAAACCACCAGAAAAACATCTTGTTTGCCCCGTTTCCTAAATCCCAAAAGAGCAATTTGCAAATATATGAGCAACAAATCCTCAAATTTCAGAAGCTGATACCTGTGGGATTTCGTTGCCATTTTCACTGATAACTGACTATGACTCACTGATCAATATTGCAAATGCAATTTCTGTGTATCAGCTAATTGCTTCCGCTCTAATCTGTTTTATATCTTTGAGTTTCAATACTGTTAGTGAGACAAAACAAATCATCTGAAGTCATCGGAGTCAAGTCTTGAAAACTGCATTTGGCATTATTCACTATTTCTGACTTAAAAAAATAAAGCCAGAGACTAAGAATTAGTTACAGCACTAGAACATACACATAGAGGACATAATAATATATTAATAATAAAATATGACCTAAAGCACTGTACTGTAAGGTGTAAGGTGTTATTATCCCTCACGTATAAGAAGTGGAGAGGCAAGAAGAGCTACATCATTACAAACCTAGGAGTACTTCTGAAAGTCTGCTTACTTTTTAACCCACCACTTTATCCTGGTCTACATTTAGCTACAGTCTGTATATGGCTGACAGATTTACAGTAAACACACTCGTGGACGCAGGTAAGTTCAGCGACACACTATCAGAGAGACAGATGGACACATAGGCAGAGAAGTGTGTATAAACACACACATGTGGTGTATTCAGAGTGTGGACTATAAATAGCAGGTTGTGGAAGCCAGTTTCTGTCCTCACTGGCAGTTCATAAAAAGCTCCGGAGCAGGGGACATGTGTCCCTGAAGTGGCCTGTTTGAGTGCCTGCTATGACCCACATCCTGTCTCCTAATACTGGGCCACTCACTCACTGCTACTAAACACGCACCATAAACTGCAGGAGCATCTGAGCTGTCCTAAGTCATTAATTAAAGACCTCCGAGTTGTAGACCTCAGAGAAATGCTATCACCTTACAATAGGTACCCCTTGTGTTTGAATCCCGGTGGAAGCTTTTTTAACTGGTTATCTTAATCTGCGGTCGAGGAAAACAAACAATTTTTTTAAGCTCTGTTGTGGCAAAAAGCAAATATTCTTCCACACATAAATGTCTTTATCTTGTATGAGAAGATGATAAACATCCTCTCAAGAGATCAACTTGATGTGCAAGGCCTTTATCTCTGAGTAACAATTACTGCAACAATGTCCCTACACTCAAGTCAAGACACAAAGACAATGGCCGATTGATTTGTAAATGTTCTCTTTTGATTACTTTAAAAAAAGCACACACACAGTTGATTTTCTGTGGCAAAGATGATTATGTTTCAGTTTTAATGATACAGTGACCTGCTGTAGATGATGCTGTGACTTCCACCTGCACCAAAAACATGCACAGTGAATAGAGACCACCGAGTTCAAGTCCCTTAAACTCATTACAATTGACTTGGATGGGCTCTAGAAATGCTTTTGAATGCTTCTCCTACCGTGCACTGTAATTGAGCTCGTACTAGTGGCAAAACATTTAGAGGCCATTTTATGTAGCTTCAGAGAAAAGCAGATTCCAAGGCCATCTGGCTACTGAATCTTTTACAATGCACAGGCTCAACTCTCACTGTGTCAGCGGCCAGAAAATCTGACTTTCCCTCATATTTTGCTCCACATCATTTGGCATTTTATCACCATAAATCTGAGCTAATATAGATCCACTGAAATGCCACTACACTGAGAATCTGCAAAACGGTCATGGGAAAAAAAACACAAATGGGGTTTTATTTAGTCGAAAATGCCAAACACTGTCTCTTACTGTACACTGTGACAAAAAAATATATATTTTTCCATGCAATGAACTTGCACTGTAGACCTTTCTGGTGGGCTGATGCAAGCTGTGTGAGTTTATACTCGGAGGGAAGCTGTTATCTGTGGAGGCTGACTAAATATTTCATTCATGTGGCTGAGTGAATGTTTGTATCGTCTAAAAGTGGCCCAAGCCTGCCAGGGATATCCACATGTAACATTATGTGCCGTACACAAGTCGAAGGCTAGAGGATTAAAAACATGTGATCTGGTACAAATTGTGATTTTTTTTTTGTTTAGCTAAAAATGGAAAAATGGATGTTCAAGTTGCATCTGAAATCACGTTTCATGAGTCTGCAGTTTAAAATGACACATCTTTCCTTATGGTCGGGCAAGCCAGGGAAGGCAATGTTGATCAGTTAGTTTGGTCCAGACTGACCTCAATGACGTTGATCTTGTCACACAGGTTTCCTTTGGTAATTGCCAATTTGCCAGTTAGCAAATGTTAGCATGCAAATGTGCTGAACTGATATAAACTAATGATAAACTGATGGGCTGATAACATGACTAATCTTATTTATATGAGTATTTATATGTTTAACTGAAGTGATACTGATAATCAGACAACAGTGTTTCTCATGTATGTGCTTGAACTCTTTTTCAGGTTTGGCCCTTTGTTAGTGGAGCAACAACTAATTAACAACAAAACACACCCCTGCATTCACTTAACAGACACAGACTGACAGTTATTTTAACCTGGACTTTATTTCTTTTTACCCCAGCCTGCAAATGAACCCTGATTCTAACACTAGATGTGTGCAGACTGCATTTCTCGCTGTTGTTTCGCCTGACACTCCGATGAAGTCGCTTGATAGAAGTGGGTTGTGTGCAACTTGGAGCTTTTTTCAGAAGTCGAAAATGTTCTTAGTGTTTCACATTCTTTTAAAAGCTTATGTTGTGCAGAAGCTGCCAAATGAAGTGTTGTTTGAAGTACATGTTTTCTCCTCAAGGGGAGCCACGCGACAAGCCTCTTGGCTTTTTCACTTTACCTTCACATCTGTCGTTACTGCATGATTCTTTCCTTTTGTTTTAACCTTTTTATGGTTTACTTTTCTACTTTGTGTTGCGCAAACAAGCGAGGTGTGAGACGGCAAGGTAAAGCTGATGTCTGTCTCTACATCCTCTGCAGCCTCTCTTTCTCTCTCTTTCTCCACCCCCAGTTCAGTTCGGTTCACTGTTCACCTGGGGCCAAGATAACCTGAATACCTCTCTGTGCACACAACCTCCCATTCGACCGCTCATCATCAGAGACACTAAATGCTGATGATTTCTTGCACAATACGGACAGAGAACCATCAATGCACGTGCACACACACACACCACCACTGCAATCACAAACAAACAAGCGCAATTCCAGGTGAAAAAACGTCCTCCCGCGTAATCACACAAGGCAAGTGGGACACTGACAGCACTCTGGTGACATCTGATACAATCGCCTTCCTGCTGTTGATGGTCTGGGGAGCTTCCACTCATTGTCTAACACAGACATACACACTCCCAGACACACACACACACTGGTTCAGCTAAACATCTGCTGTTTTTAACCCCTGCTGGTTGGGAGTGTGAGCGTGGTGGGGGGTGGGAGGGAAGAACACACGAGACCGAGCAACTTCCAACTGACCTGAGAGTGAGATTAGCCCGATGGTGGGGCTGTAAACTGTGCAGGGAAATGGTTGTTTTCCATTCAAAGTAATTAATTAAAACAGCAGCATCGCAGTTATAAATAAAGAATAGTAAGTGCTGCACATCTTCCATTAAGAACATGATATGGTATCACATTCAACTTTATATTCTGAAAAAAAACTAAATATATATCTGTATCCACAACAGAAGAAGTCATAGAGACAGCATAAATTGGGGCGTGTTTCCAGGATAAACACACACACACACACACGCAGTGTTGATGGGGATGTGTGTGTTATGAAAACAGAAGCTGAGAGGTGATGCGAGAAGAAATTATGTGCATATCTCGGAGCCGGGGAGGGGCGGGGAAAGCCAACAGTCACACAGGGAGTTAGCAGGGAAGTCTCTTGGGCCTCTAAGCCAATTACCGGAGCAGCATTGATTGAGGCAGCACTTTAAGGCCTCATCTACACAAGTAGTCCCTTAATACACTGGTCAGATGATGGGAGCGCCTCAACCACAAACTACGGATGGATGGCCATTTGCATCCATTATGGTGTCAGCTGGACAAATCTTTTTAGAAATGCTAATAGGACTGATAAGGGATAATACAAAATATTTGGTGAACACGGGGTTATTCACATTAACGGGTGTGTTTCAATCTCGGAAGTCTGCTGCTGCTGAGATGGAAAGGTAGTCGACCTGTTCCCTCAGTCCCGATCAGTCCCGATGTCAGACCCAGCTGACCAAGGTGAGTATTACGTCCCGAGTGCCGTGGCTGTGTTCAATCAGCACTTCCATCCCCCCATTAAAGGGATTGCCAGCCCATAATGATTTATGAAGGGGAACGGAGAGAGAATCAATGTAGCGGAGGCCCTCAGATTAATGATTAAGCAAATAGCAGCCCCACTCCAGATCCTATCAGGGGCCGAGGTGCTGCTAGGAGCACGCCATGCTGTAGTAAGTTCAATTAACTACCACGGGGTTGGAGGAGCTGCGGTGCCTCTTCTTGCCTCCCACAATGCAAAACACATGCAAAACCATGCATACAGGCAAGGAGGAGTCACTATTAACATCCCTAGAGAATTTTCTGTCAAGAGTCATATCCTAAGTGTTACATAAAAAACACTTACAGTATATATGATATTTATGTATGTCAGTATATTTTGGTACCAGCAGAAATGTGTCTATAGCAAACAATTTCCTTTCTGGCTTACTTGCACTGCGATTAGGCAGCCCTTGATTTAATGCAAAATTGTACAATATTTTGTTAAGACACGAGCTTGCATTTTGACGATATGAAACCATTAAACATTTAAGATCACTGTCTTATTTGCTCTGGGCTTCAAGTAAGATCATTTTTCTGTTGAGTTTCTGTGCAGATCATCTTCTCTCTTAACTGATTAATCGCTTTGTCTAAATAATGTTAAGAAAAAAGTGAAAGATGCCAAATACAATTTACTGAAATATTTGATTTTCCAAAGCCATTCAGTTTCTGGTCACAGTTTCTGGTCTATAGAAAAATAAAAAAATTCAGAATCTGGGCGGTCTTATTGGCTCATTTCAAACAACACACAGTCCTAAATTAATGGAAAGGCTAACTTTCCCTATCAAAGAGCTTCTTATTTTGAATATTTCTTATGAGTAATGCAGGTTCCTCACTGTGATTGTTTGAATAAAGGGATGATGCAGTTACCCAGTTAAAGAGAAGGACTGAGGACAGGGGGAGAGAGGGGCCAGACACACAATACTGCTGCTGCCCAACACAACAGGCCATTCTTTCAGCTCGCGCCACAACACTCCTCACAGCTGAGTCCCAGCCGCTATTCTCCTGCTGTTCCCCCTGCTCCCTCCCCATCTCTCCCCTTTCAATATGGGGGAGAAGAATGAGGTGGAGGGGGGTGCGGGGGTGAGGGAGGGTGGGGGAGCTGAAAATGAATAGTGGGCAAGCACATACAATCTGAAGCGTCATTAAATGGAAGTTTCACAAAAGATGGCAGGGTTGCGTGTGTTTTTTTTTCCCTTCCCTTCCTCTTAGGAACCACTGTTTATTGGAGAAAACCAAGAGAGCCGGTGTGCACGAGGAGGGGGTGACTCAAGGAGGCGAGGAATAGAGAGAAGGTGGAGAGATGAGGGAGAAAATGTGGCAGACAAACATGCACACACAGACACACACACACACACCCGCCATCATCACAGACACATGGCACAACACATCACAGCTCATCAATATCACGCCACAAATCTGCATAGGCACTGGTTCCCACAGCCAAAAAAAAAAAAAGAAAAAAATCCACCTGCCTCTTTATTTCTGCCTCTGTGTGCATCTGTTTATTCTCCCCACCCACATCTCTTCCAATCTAATCCCGGAAGCGAGGGCATCATTCCCAGGAGAAGAAGTAAATGTCACAGAATTACCTCTACGCCGCCACTGCTGCTGCTGCCACTGCCGCCTTCCTCCCTGCACGTTATTCCACAGAAATATTCAGAAAGATAAATCCAAGCAGGCTGAATCCTGCTCTCCCTCTCCCAACCGAGCCATCCATGGATCATCCAGTTGCTTGTGAGAGAGTGCTAGCTCCCAGCTCTGAGCTCATTCAGGCAGGCGGCTAGTAGGCAGCTGCCGTTTTTCTTCAAAGCTCCACAAGCAGAGCAAATTAGAGGTCCAGCCCAGCTTAGAGGCTAAGCCATTGTGAGCTATTCACACTCCGGCTCCTGTCTGAGGCCAATGGCTGCAGCCCCCCTGCATACTCCCGCCCACTGCCTGCCTTCCTCCCTCCCTCCCTCACTCTTTCTCTCTCTTCCTCTCCTCTGTTTTTTGCTTCTTCCCTTCTACTTCTCCCGCTATCTTAGCCATAAATAAAGACTCTTGACATTACCTAACACATGGTCTCTCCTGATAAACAGCCAGCTTCGGGCAGGTCTCGTGACTCGAGAAAACCTCTCCGGGGGTGAACGCTGGGTTAAGGAGGGGTGCTGAGGGCAGCAGGACACGGATGAGGGTAAGGAGAGGAAACAAAATAATTATAAAAGATCCTCCCGTCGTTACCAGATGGGTAAGATGCAAATGTGTAGATATGATAATCAGGGTTTTTTGGTTTGAGGGAGTGCCGAGTTGGTTGCAGGTTGGATTTGTTTACTATGCTTTGACCGGACTAGAGCAGAGATCCTGGACTTTATTAGGACCATGTGAGATTAAGAGCCCAATGGCAGACCAACGGAAAGCTTGTACCTGGCAGCGCAGGCCTGTACCTGCATGGACATGGACTGCTGCCCAGGCAACCTGACCACAAAACCCAGGAGCTGCCCTCAGGGAAGAGGACTGCAGCTTTCTGTTTGGATTCACATGGTCCAATATTAGCCACATGGCCCCATTGTACCACAGGTAAAACTTAGAGGGAAAAAAAGTTTACTGGCTTTAACAGCAGTCCTGAAGTAAATCAACAAAAGTGTTGAATGCAACAGTCTTAGTATCTTGATGTCATTTTTCCATATGTTAACTTAAAGATGAGCACAGTTGGCATTTGTCTACATCTAATCCTGACGCAATTCAGTGGGAATCAAAATTTTCTATAAGCAATGCGTCTATTTAGAAAACCCTTTGTTACTAAACAGTAGGTTAGCAACAGCAGTGTGGCTGTAAGAATGACATTTGTTACTGGGGAATAGTGGATTTGGGTTGGACATGTTTTTGTTGGATTAACATAAAGCTCAGTTTGTAGCTTGCCAACAGAACATCCTTCTGCACGATTTTGCAATGTCAAACAGGGGAAGACTTCATATACTGAGAGCTCACTTTCATGCATACAGAATTTCTTGGTGTGGTGCTTTTTAAGATTTTGCAGATACAGGTAAGCATCTGTTAAGCATGAATGTTACAGGTTCTCTATCTGATTATTACTCTGGACAGACACTGCAGAATTTCTTTGTTGAAAGGAATCTTTCAACAGATTGAGCAACACACTTTGTTGATGGCAGTTAAATAAACTAGTGATACATGCCAAATATTTCAGAGGCCTATTTTGACACACCTGACTAGTTGCACAAAGTACGATGTAATTTTGCAAGTAAATTATTAAAGCTCTGATTAAGGCCTACTCTTTGTTTGATACAGCAAACCAAATGACATGACTTTGAAAACGTGACATTAATGTTAGTTATGGGTAGGGCAGGAAAGGATAAACTGCCCATGTGAATAATTGTTATAATAGCATGGTTGTCAACATACATCTTGACTAGTCAGATGTTTACAAAATCAACCTTGGTCAGAAGAAATAAAGGCCGCAGTATCGTTCAGCTGTCACTGGTGTGCAAGGTTGCATTGACTGTATACAGGTTAGAAAAATATTAGGCATATAAGGCATTAGTTTAGCCGAGCTTAGCACAATGACTGTAAGCAAAGGGAAACAGCTAGCCTGTCAAAAGGTTAAAAAAATATATACTGCTTACCAGCACATTGTTGTTGTTTCCCCCCTGCTTCCTGTTTAAGCCTGCTGGCTATATTTTTATATTCAGCATGCAGGCATGAGAGTGGTAAGAGAGCAAATAGGTCTATTTCACAAAATACCAAACTGTTCCTTCAAGGATTACCTACACTGACAGAGACAGTGAGGGGACGAATAAAACATTTATGTAATGTGTGTCATTTACAATTGGCAGAATATAAAAAAAATAAAACTGCACTACTACTACTACCATTCTACTACTACTGAACTCAAAATACTGTAAATTATTTGAATAAACTGCACTGATGGATCAATGAAGCTAAAATTACCTTGTTACGGAGCACCAGCTAAGGCCTTGAAATCAGGGTGTGCTAATTCACAAGAGTAAACATGATTGAAACCTAAAAGATTCAGTAAGCGGCATCATGAACACAAAGTTCAGCGAAGAAAGTTAAAGCATTTCCGATTTTAGATCAAGCTGGCATCATCACACTCACTTCTTGGAGGCATCGAGGCTCGCGAACACTTAGGAGCTACAGTGTGTGGGCTCGCTGGCCGCCACAGTGGATCCACGTCCAAACCATCACAAGACACTCACACACAGATTAGTCTGGTAAAATACAAAATGATCAAAACACTGAATCTTTGTTCGGCCTGTGAATTAGCACAGTTCATTTCCCTGACCTCGAAGACGGGGTTATTGCGATCATACGCCGCTCATAACAACAAAACCACACACATTAGCCAAAAACTGATCAATCTGTGGAGTTAAAGGAATTCAGAGCTGATTTAATCAACAATCCCAAACTCTCTTTTTGTTCCACATGGACTGGCCTGGTTCAGTTGAAGTGTCACTCTGGTCTGAGCAGGCCGGGACTGCAGCCCCCCCACCTCCACTCCCAACCACACACAGAGAGAGAATTACGTGAAGATAGCAGCTCATTAATCAGGGACTGATGACTTTAAATTGACCTGAGTGACTCTGGGGTGATCCCGTCAACAATCTTCACATCTTTACTTCACAGGATCAAAGGGCGATTGTCTTACATGAGCCTGGCGAAAAAAGGATTTTGAATAACAATGATTTTATTGTGAGACACACTTTATGCCCCTGCCCACTGTGGTTTCTCATCAGCATTGATTTGGTAAAGGGTACAGCTTGTTCTGAACTCCAGGTGCAGAAACAGAAGCTGTGTTGTTTTAGTGCTTTCCTCTGCAAATAACGTACCGTACGTCGGCCTTTGAGATGAGCCTGGAGGCGAATGTCAATAACAAAAACAACGTCAGAGACCACAGCCTCCAGTGCCACCTTCCACCCACTTGCCAATCACACTCACGGAGAAGCAAGAAGGGAGATCTGCAGTCGTTCTTGGCCTGTATGTGCTATGTGATTCATTTTAATGCTGACAAATGATGCCTGTTTGTGACTGTATCTGCAAAATATGCTAAATATGGCACTGAATACACCAGCACATGCATTAAACATAAACCTCACACACACACATAGTCCATGTAAACACACACACACAAAGACACACACAGTCTGCACCTGTCTTCATACATCATTACTATGCAAAAACACATATTTGCCCAGGTTCCTAAATGAGCTTGGAAGCCATCGTTTTTCCAGCCCTCACCATTTTCCAGTGTGTTAACACAGCAGCTATACGGTCACATGAAGAAAATATGAGCCATGTGTATGTGAAAAGCAGGCAAACAGAGAGCTGGGGCCCACTCATCCGTTACAAGAATGAATGGCCATCATTAGCATGAGGCTCCCCGGCAGCACCCTGCAATGCAGCGACACACACAATGGCGAGTGCCACGCTTCCCCCTGCCGTTCCCCCAGAGAAGCCCTTTTGTTTGAGCAGCATCTGGACCTGACCTCCATGCATTCGAGGCTGATGACCCCCCTCTCCCTGCTCCTCGTCTCTTCTCCTCTCCTCTCCTCTCCTCTCCTCTCCTAACCTCCTCTTGAAAACCTTCTCTGCCTCTACGGCAACCCCCTCCTCTTCCTCCTCCTCCTCCTCCTCTTCGTCTTCCTCCTCCTCCATCTCCATCTCCTCTCCTTTCCGTATACCCTGTCCGTTCTTCACACACAGATACCCCCCTCTCCCTCCCTCTTCTAGCCTAGGAGAGCAGCCATCTCTTGCTTCTTGAAAAGAAGGTCTGTGTACTAGTGGGCCTTACACAAAGCCTGCAGGGTGAATTAGAAAACCAAAGAGGAAAAAGCACCAGGGCTACTGGCCATCTGTCCCTCTGGGTTGGACGTGCCTGCTCCGAGTGTGCCTGCCCCCCTCTTCCCCTCACATAATTCCCACCCCTACCCCCACCTTCCCTGATTCCCTTAGCCTATATACACAGCATCAACCACACACACTCTGTGCCATGCATACATCACAGGCTTCGGATGGCGGATGGCGGTGAGAGTGGGGGGAAAAAAAAAGAGGAAGGAGAGAGCACGGAGAGAATAAGGAGCTGCCACTTGCCTGGATGCGGAGCGAGCCCGGAGCCAGCAAATCAAGCTGTAATCCCTTTCTTTGTGTGAGCGGCAAACAGAGAAATTTGTCTCCAACAATGATTTCCCCGAGATCGGCAGTGGAGTGGAAAACAAGGAAGCGAGGGAGTGAAGGACAGCGAGGAGGAGGGAGGGAGAAAGAGGGAGAGAGAGAGAGAGAGAGAGAGAGAGGAGATGGAGGGTGAGAGCAGCAGAGGAGGCAGGGAGACAGCGGGAGCAGCTCGAGTGTGACAGAGAGAGACAGAGGAAGGCAGCAGCCACCGCCGAGCCACAGGGACGCTGACACTCACTGGAGGATTTGAAGTGAAGAGAGGAGGACGACAGAGAAGAGAGCAGAGAGGGAGAGAGAGAGAGAGCGGGGTGGGGGGTGGTGGGGGAGCGAGAGATCAGGTGGGGGGAGGGAGGATTGGGTCCGCTCTGTGGCTCAAACGCTGGGATAACGCCGAGATAACCCTCATCCCCAAGCAGCAGCTGTAGACATGAGAGGGAAATGAATCCCACGAGAGAGCGACTTCTCTATCAATTGTGACATTTGCTGCACATGATAACAATGGCCATCTGTAGCAGCAGGGGCTATGAAGGAGAGGGGAGGAGAGAAAAGAGAAAGGAGGGGGGGTTGTTCTTCCTATAAACACACACACACACTCAAAACAGAGAAGGAGGGGGAGTAAAAGAAAAAAAAAACACCTCGTCCAGTGGTGGAGGGGGAAGGCACCTGTTCGAGTCAAGCACGGGAGACAGGGAGCAACACATGTGCTCGTGAGAGGGGGAGGAGACGCGGGAGACAAAGGAAACAGAGGGCCGAGAAGTGTGGCTTTTATTTGACTGCTTTTGTCATTCTGCCTTGTCATGCCAAGGAAATATTTGCATGTGTGTGTGTGTGCTAGAGAGACAATAAACAGGAGGTGGCAGCGATAGTAGGTCACCAAGAGAAGGGAGAGAGGGAGGGACAGGAAGAAAGAGAGAGTATGTGTGTGAGTGAGAGAGAGAGAGAGAGAGAGAGAGAGAGAGAGAGAGAGAGAGAGAGAGAGAGAGAGGAGGGGTGAACAGTATAAACATTTCAGTGTTAAGGCTGACCAGCATTGTGTTGTGGCCAATTTTTATTCTTTTTATAAAGTCATTACCAGAAGAAATAATGGACAATTTTGCATCATTATTAAAAGTGCATATTAAACCTCACGCAGGATGAATCTGGTGATGTTACTTATTATTTATGGCCAATAAATCCCATGAAAAGACCAACAAACAACAAAGATCTGCCAGTGTGTATTGTCTGTGTAACCAAAGCCTTAAATATCTTATTCCTCTGTGCCTTTCGGCTACATTGTTGTGTGAAAAAGCACATCAGTGGGCCACACTCTTTCACTGGATGACATGTTCCTTTATCAACGCGAACGTGGGCACCGTGTTAAGTCAATCCCACATATGCGGTCCCGCTGCTGTAAATACTCACTATAGCGCACCAAATTCGTGTCTGAAAATAGACCCCAACAAACAAACGCTGTTCACTCCTGTTTGGGCTGAGTGGAGGAGTTGGAAAGTTTTGATTAACACTTTGTTGGTTTTGGTCTTTTCACAGGGTTTGTTGAGAGTCCTTTCTGCATCCATTCAATTATGCTTTTTCTGGAGAAAATGCAGCTTTACATCTTTAGATACAAACTGGCAGAGTAATCATCTGCATCTATACCTCTAGGTGACTGATTGTCTAAGCAACGTGCTGTTTTGCCACTTTAAACAAAATGCAATCCTGAACACTGACTGAGTATCCACCATTTTTATATAGTATTTTGTGTATCCTTCAAAGTCCCTGCTGCACCATGAATCCCAATCTCAGCAGTGCCTCAGTAGGCAGGACACCAAGTGCGCTATAAATTATTCTCTGTTTAGTCTTCATGAACCTACCTTCACCACAGGTTAAAGTTTTACCTGCAGAACAAGCAACTTTCCCATCAGCCTCAGCTGTATTTTGTGTTTAGTGCTGGTTAAACAGCTGTTGGTATATCAAAAAGCCAAACTACGAACCAGGTAAACATTATATAAGCATGTTCACATACTATGCATTTAGTTCAAAGCACCACTGTCCAACATCACAGATCTGCTAGCATGGCCGGTGAGTCCTATTCTTGTTAATGTTGAAACAGCTGCAGCATTGCTGGGTTTTTACTAATCACCAAGAGCTGATGTAGCTCTATGAACATGCTTCCTGTAATTTTCAGGACATTTGTCTGTGAATCAGTCTGAATCACTGCAGCGGGAAACACACTTCATTTCAGCTCTAACGAAGCAGAGTGAAGAATAATAGCTATGAAAACAATGTGTCTCTTTTCTTATAAGATGACCAGAAAATGATCTCCTGTCTATAATGTCACATCCAACTGACTGAAGAGTTATGGCCTCCCTATTTAACTTTTGGATTTTGGAGTTACACATTTCAAAAATCTAATGGTTTACATTACCCACTTATTATACAACATCCAGTTGATTGAATGACTATCCTCTACACTAAGTGGAGGTGATACATGTGTAATATTAAAACAACCCGAAGGCTTTCATAGAATCTCCTGACTTTAATGTATAAACTGCATGCAAACCATATGGGCTTCTGACCGCTTCAAATGAAGCAATGTCTACTTGTGTCACTAAGTGTGGTCACAGATTGTTGAGCTGAGATTATTTCTCCCTGGATCTGTGTCATGTCAGGGATTTTTAGAGGCATGGCAGGGTTGATGTATCAGGTATTTCACCTATTTTAGAGATTCTTTTAGTCCTGAAGACATTAAAGTTTCCAGAATGTAAGTTTTCATATGTAAATTTTAAGACATTTTAGAAGCATTAGGAAGAAATGTAAAAAAAAAAACAAAAAACTGTGACACGTAAGAAATTAAATATTAAATCCCTTTAGTCATTTGGTGAGCCCTCAGACTGCCTGCAAAATGCCTTACAATATATTTTATTTTGTTTATGCTCAGTCTTCAGTGCTGTCTGTTCTCTGGCCTTCCCATCGCCCTGTGATCTTTTGCGAGAGCTCAACATGTTCATCACATAATCAGGCAGGAATCTATTTTCAATATATCAGAACATCATAATCCCAGGCAGGGCACCGGGGGAGGCTCAGAGAGGCGGATTTACCGGTCACATGGCTCAGCGCAAGAGAAGGACAGACTGCCGGAGATAGAGAGGCCGAGAGTGAAAAAGCAAAGAAGAAGAGAGACAGAGTGATGGAGGGGGGAGAGAAAAAAATACATTAATCTAGTCTTGGAGCCACATTTTATTAGGGAGCACCGCGATGCAAACGCATGCAAACAAACGCACGCAGCCAAGTAAATAGAAAGAGGAGGAGGAGAAGGTTTTCGATGGGGATGCTGATTCTTTCTTAGCTGATTAAATCATGTCTATGCATATGTGTGATAAAACAATTCCTAAAGGGAGGGGAGGCACACACACACACACACACACACACTCTCTCTCTCTCTCTCTCTCTCTCTCTCTCTAATCACATCCACTGTGCCGAGTTGTTGAAGCACTTTAAGCTTTCTGGTGATCATAATTCAAACTAAAGCTCTTCTGAAACATGACATGAGTACAGTAGGAAAACGCACCGAGTGTGGCACCGGACTGTGTCACCCAACCGCAGATCCAACTGTTAGTGACATAACCGAGCCCAGCTGTGGAGTCTGGCACGGTGCTGCGTGTTTGGCTACAGCCACGCTTTTTGTATATTTCCCAGCTATGTGAGACAGCTGCAAAAATGGTGCTCTGGCACGGTTTGAAACACAAGTGGCTTTAATGGACAGTAATATGTCACAAAAACTATGGCCAGGGTGTTTGGAAAATGTATGTTTGTTTCTCTTTTCATTTGTTAGAAGCAGCGCCGGTGAGGATTTTAAATAATGAAAGGGAAATAAAGTGTGGCAGAATAATTTATGGGTTAGTGAGAGGGAAGAATGAGATTAATAGGAGATGAAACAAATGAGAAAGAAGCCAAAAGAAAGTGGGTCATTAGGGTAAAGATGAAGAAGTGATGTTAAAGACTGGTTGAAGACGCCATTCTTCAGCCAGATGTCCCGTTTTGAGCATCCGCCATTACATCATAACCGCTACTAATATTTTTACTCACAAGGCACGGCATGGCGATACAGATTGGCTCGGATGGTCTTCTGCAGCTCGTGGTCCGGGGAAGACTTCTGAAACCTTAAGCTCAGGTAATGCTTCAGGTCCTTGTTGAGCTTGTGACCTGGAAAGAGCAGAAAGACAAAAACATCTCAAGTAAACAAACCTTGACATAATAAAAAAAAACTGCTTGTCTCTCCACTGTTTACATTTCATACACATGTCATTTCACTTCAAGTGAGGTTGCAAAAGGCCGTGACATTTCCATAGCTGAAAAGCTCCCGGATACTGAAAAAAAACAGCACAAGACCTGGCTTTGTTTCAGAGTCCCTTGCCAGTATAAAAAACAGAGGTCCTCCAGTAAATGAATTCATTTGCGTGTGATTGTGTTTACGTGTGAATGTAATAAAGTTAAAGAAGGCGATCAAAGAACCTCTATCCATAAAGCTGTATGGCAGTGCGTCAAGCGAAATGTCAACATCAGCGTGGTAAGATGCTCTCAGTGAAAATGCCAACATGCTGATGTTGAGCAGGTACAATATTTACCATGTTTATTACCTTAATTTATTTTTTAATGATCTGATGTGGCAGGTATTGGCGGGAGCAAACAAGGGTTATACAGAAATCTCATTCAAAACAACAATCATGACCTCCTGGTGGCACTAAATCCATGCCAATATCAAGTAGTTTTTGAGATATTTCACTCCGGACAATGTGGTATCTTGAGATAATGAAACAACGACAACACTTGGACACGTAAGAATGTATTTTTAACACTGTATTTATATTTATTTATTATTGCTTATTCTTGTTCTGTCCTTCTGTGCTTACATGGTTTACAGGAATAGTTTGACATGGCCTGACCAAGTATTGTTATCTACCTTTGGGTCATGCTGCTGTTGTGGCTAAAAATTCAGCACCTTTGACTCAAGCATAAAACAGGGAAAGAGATGCTCAATTTACTGGATTTAATTCATTTCAACTATCTATTTAGTTAGATGCTAATGGGGCAAAAAGCAAAGAAAAAAACAGAGAGAGGCACGCAGTATGTAACAGGATGGTTAAATTAGAGAGAAGCATTGATTGAGGCATGTTGTGGTAATTGATTAAAAGAGCCTCTGATTGGCTGGGATTCCCAGGCTTACTCAGCATCCACCCAATCAGAGGTGCTGATGCTGCTGGCTGAGTTTGAACACAGTCCCGACGCTCACAATGGGGCCAGATGGTCAGAGCTCGCTCTCACGCCAGGGTCTCATTTAGGACCATTTAATGATCTCCAAATATATCATCCATGTCTGGGAGAGCTGGCAAGCAGTTCTTGGGGGAGGTGCCATGGCCTCCTGGCGGCCTCCGATCACAGCGGAAGAGTTTCTCCTGGCTCTGTGCTTCGAGATGGCAGGGTCAGTGTGAGTTTACTTTGGGACTAATGGGAATTACAATACGGTGAATCGGCAGTTAGAGCGCCTTTAGCATCTCCAATGTGGCGTATGTGAATGTGAAAAGAAATACGTGGACAAGGGAACGATAGACATTTTTCAGATTTGACTAGGTCACTCAAAGGGGGGGTGGAGTGATACACCACCTAGACATCTCCACCCACACCTCCCTTAGTGGTATGGTTAATGAATACCTGCTACTATTATTGCCCTGTTAACTATTGCAACTTACAAAAAGATGCTGGAGAGGAAAACTGAGCGACCTTTTTTTTTTTCTTTTTTTAGACCAAAATACCAAGAGCTAACTGAACAATTAAAACACACACACACACACTCACACATAAAAATATTTTCTTGTCATTATGACAAAGACATTCTTTTGGAGTCACCGCTTATTCTTCTATTCAGTAAATAGCTACAAGGAACACTTTGACATTTTGGGCAAATAAACTCCCAACCAGGACCCTTAAGTGTACCACACGTACACAGACATGTGCATGTACACACACACACTCCTATTTCACACAGATCAGACTTATCATTGCTGAATTCAGTGTCGATGTTTTGTTTTTCATGTATATATTTGATTAGATAATAGTTAAGGGGACCAAACATGATAAATGTGAAATGTAAACACTGAAAAAGAAGTATAATATTATTTGACAGAGGTGAAATCTGGGACAATTTAGTAACCACACTCATGTCCATGTGGTAAATAATTCAAATGGAGCCAGCAGCCGGTTAGCTTAGCTTAGCATAAAGACTGAAGACAGGTGGAGACAGCTAGCATGGCTCTGTCTAAAGGTAACATGCTCCAGCTGCCAGCACCTCTAAAACTCACTCATTAATAGGCAATGCATCATTCCTTCAATCCACACAAAAAACAAACAAACATGTAAACAATTTGTAAAGACAAAGTTGTCAGGCGGGGAGAGACAGATCAGGAGCAGCAGCCGAGAGAGAGAGGAAACGTTCTTAAAGGAGGCGAGTATCCGTCATCTGCCCCGAGGTGTGGCCCTGTGGTGACATCATCATCTGTCAGGCTCGGCTTCGCATCCACCTCCTCCCCCCGCGGACATTACTATAAATACTGAGGCATGTAACACTGATAATGTGAGCCCCCAAAAGACATCAACATGCTGGCATCACACCACAATGATGAGCAAATATTAAATCTGAACCGAACCACACACTACAACGTTTGCCAAGATGAATCCTGAGAGGCCGCAATCCAAAGACAGCCCTCTTGATGTATTTGTGAAGCACAGTGAAGACAATAACAACAATCTATGGTGCATTAAACACATTCAGAAACACAGCTGAGCTAGTATTATCATAGCCGCGATTCTGATTGTGCTGTGGGACATTTTCTACCCAGAAGTGGAGACACTGGTTGGTCGTCTAGTTTGCTGTATTTTTCCGTTCCTCTACACACACACACACACACGCACACACACACACACACACACACAGCCCACTGTGTAATTCAGTGCAAGCAAAGCACAGTCAGGTAACTGTTACCTAGCAACCAGCCAGTGCTGACGACCATCATTACGGTCCCTGCTAGGCAAGCAGCAGTCAGATTGTAAAAAGGAAAAAAAAAAAAAACAGATACAGATACAATAGCACACATGCATTTAACATGCACAGGCACTCTTCCTCTGCTGCTCAGTTTCCACGTCTGCGGTGATTTGATTTATATAAAAAAACAACACCTCATCAAAAATAAAATATGTGTTTGCGTCACAGTCGTGTCAGTTTTGCTGGCTCAGATGCTTTCTGTGAGATAAGGACCGCTGTCAGGAACAACCCCCCTCCTGTGGGTACGTACAGCTTGCAGAGGGTGGGCCGCCCAGGTGTCATGCTCCATCAATGAGAAAGTCATCAAATATTCAATATTTATGAGGATTAAAGCCGTGTGGATCAAAGATTACAATCACACCACTGTGGCATGGGTGTGCGTGCAGAGTTCATCGCCTGTTTGCACAATTTCTCTCTGGATTTTCTAATCACAAATGCTATTTTGCTAAACAAATAAAAAGATGTTGTGGTGCGGCAGACGTAGCAATGTGCATGTGAAATTGAAATGAATAAAACCACGCTGACGTCCCGCTGCTCGACGAGATAAGTTCCTCTCAGATCCAGACAGACAGCCAATTTGCGTTTTGAAAAATAAAGACAGCCTCAGAACATGTCACACATTTTTATTTTCAATCTATTATAACATTCAGCTTTACGAAAGTATTAAATGGTATTATAAAAAAACAATAGAGTTTTGTTTTCTTGACCCATTTAGAGTAATTTCCCGGAAGAATGTAAAAAAAAAAAAAAGAGAGAGAGAAAGAAAACAACAAAAGACTAAGCTTTAAAATCCAACAAAAACAACCAGATGTGGTGAGAAAGCAGAAGATATTATCTCAGCTCCACGACCACAACGCTGCAGCCTTTCACAGATTTGGGTGATTTGTTCAATTATTGTTCAAGTGTTGAATGGAGATCCTGGTATTGTTTACAGTAAGATACTGTGTGGTGTGGCACAGTTAGATATCGTCATACAGTCTGCCTGCTAATCAGTTTCTTTTCCACAAAATAAGCGTATATTGAGGGATCAGACATTTAGTTACACGTACAGGTTTTATTTGAATGATAGAGAGACAGCCTGTTAATATTACAAGCAGAGTATCTACTCAGAGAGCTTTGATAGCACAGATCAATACAGCCAATATTGTATATTAATGCTAATATGTCTTTGTAATACATATTCTACAGGGACATTTAGATGAAGACAACTACTCCAGTAACCTGTGTTTATAATGGCCTGTGTTTGAATGTTGTTTTGATTTAAGGAAATATTAAGTAACGTACACACAGGCAACAGATTCAGGAATAAACCAGCATTAGGTGTCTTAGTAAGGTGTTGGGCCACCATTCAGTGACCCCTCACCCTCTATAGATGGGGTCATTGTCATCCTGGAAGAGGCCACTCCCAATCACAATAGGAATGTTTCATTATAATTGATCGCTCAGAGCATCTTTGTATCGATTTGCAGTGACCCTTACCTCTAATTGGCCAAGTGGACCCGAAGCATGCAGGACTCCTCACTGTGCGGGTCAAGAATTCAGGCTATAAGTTAAAGAGCTGCTTTGAGCTAAATGCTAATGTCTGCATGCTAACAAGTATAATTTTTACTGTTTACCATCTTGGGTTCGTTTGTCAGAATACTATCATTAACCAATTAGCACAAAATACAAAGTAGGGTCAGCATTAGTGTGCACATGATCATAAGACTAATATTGCCAATATTGCCTGAGCGCCACAATGGATGAAAAATGAAAGCTGAGATAGTTAATGAATTAGTAAATCAACAGAAAATTAGTCTGCAACAATTATTTTAAGTAGACTTTTAAGCAAAAATGTCATGAAGTCACTTTTTTCATAATCTAAAATGTGAATAATTGGTGGTTCCCTTTGTTTTTTATGATAGCAAACGGATTGCCTTTTTGTTTTGGACCGCAGGTCACGCAAAACAAGCTATTTAAATTGTCATCTTGGGCTCTGGGAGAAAATGTAATGGATGTTTTTCATGGTTTTCTGACATTTCGCGTACCATCAAGCGAGAAAATAAGTGCCCCCCAAAAAATGTTTTCTGTCTGTGAGTGAAAACGCTGAAAATAACTGCCGATCAGTGTGTCTCTCGATGATGAGATGGATCACTTGGGAGCCTGGAGAGGACGCTCTTGATTCTCATAACAATGAAATCATTCCATCAGGGAAAACGTGAGACATCGGAGGCATTAGCGCATTGAGAGATGTTTCCTGGGAGCTGAGATGTTTGCGGAGCCTGGCTGGTAAAAGACTGTGTGACAGAGATCAGTGCTTTTCAACCCGGGATGAGGCCAAAGAGGCATGTGCGGGGATGTGAGGCCTCTGTCCTCTTATAGATACAGAGACACAGAGAGAGAGAGAGAGAGAGAGAGAGAGAGAGAGAGAGATGGGTTTAACCCAAATAAGAGTGGATTATACACATCCTCCATGCCTCCAGTCAGCATTACATAACCTTAAATCTAGTTATGCATCCCTGTCTCATTTTGGGGCTGGAGGGAGGGTGTGTGTGTACTCTTAAACACCTTAGGAGACAGGGCTTCACAAATTCTCTCATAAATATTTCTGTGAACGTGAAACCACAGATATATACACACACAAAGTGAATCTGTGTTTTGATCCCAACTGGAGCGCTTTTTTTTTAAGAGAGACGTTTTTATCTCATGCTGCATAGTCACATTTGGAGACAGTTATACGGATACTGCATTAAAAAACACACCAGCCAGATAGCAAAAGGACACAAACATATGGTGGTGGCTGCTCAGAACATCAGCAGACGACTGTCAAGCAGCTGCAGCCTATAGCACCACATAACAGCTGTGATCACTACAAGTCACCACCACTTCCTGTCAATCACGCCAGGTGGTTACCATTTCAAAACAGACGGCCACACATCCAAACAGCAGGTTTGCGTGTTTTGGATTATTTATGTGTGCGAGCAGACAAAAATCAAATCAAACCAGCTTATTGAGAATAAATGTTCATCTAAAGAAACGTCTATATGTGTGTGTGTGTGTGTGTGTGTGTGTGTGTGTGTGTGTGTGTGTGTGTGTGTGTGTGTGTGTGTGTGTGTGGACTG
>JBAJHX010000041.1:15931689-15961003 GCA_037176925.1 Amniataba percoides
CAGTCCTCCATTTTCAAACTTAATCATCTTGCAGCACATCCCATACAGGAGCTCTGATGTGTGTGTGTGTGTGTGTGGCGAGAGAGAAAGAGAGAAAAAAAACAGAAAGTGGCATTAGGCGGGTTTCCAATCACAATGCAACATAGATTTAGCAAAAAAAAAAATCACAATATACATGGAGCATGTGACGTAAACTTAAGTCCACTGAAGAGATGGACGGACTGAAACATCAGATCTCTGTAGAGCAGTGGCGAGAACTGAATGTTCCTCAGAACAACGCATGAAACAAACCTTAATGCCATATTTCCATTGTTTAATCATGTCATTGTGTTTTAATTACACCAAACTACACAATCGGTGCCACCCACTGACTATCTTGACAAACCAACTCCTAATAACATGGAAACAAGCCTTTAATTGCATTTTATTTGACAGATGTTATAAAATTGGGTAAAAGTTGTAATGTATATAGATGGAAACATAATTATTGTTCATCACTAAGCAAAAGCAGTACGTTTCTCAAACAAGGAAACAAATGACAAAAGAACACTGTAAAAGTTGTCCAATCAATCAAACAGTAAATCTAACAGTTAAAAAAATATATATATGTTGTTGTGTTGTGAGATACTTCTGCCCAGACTCAGGGTGCCATGCACTGCTTCTGGCTATTGGTGATGCAACAAGATTGATTTGCCGGGCAAATCTACCAAGTATCCCCACGGGTGACGATACAACAGATGGTCCAGAGAACAGAAGAGTATGTCCTTTTTTTTGTAAGCAGTTATATGGAAACATGCAAAAATGCACATATTTCAACCCAGAAAGATAACAATGGACCTGTAACCAATCAGAGGCACAATGACTGATGAAAATATTATTATATTTCCTCCTGAATGATCACTGTGCCTATAAAAAAATATATATCTAAAGTGCCACAACCTCAAAGCAAAGAAGCTAAACTTCTCTGTCTCAAACAGCTTCAAATTAAAGGTGAATATGTCTGATTTTGTGTGTGTGTGTGTGTGTGTGTTGGACTGCAGATACACACTGTACATCCTTCATAAACCACTCTCCATCAAACCATCAGATATCTGACCTTCAGATTGCAGGAAAATCGCAGACTCTCCTTCGCAGCTGGGTAGCGCCAAACACAGAGATGACTGCGAGACATCTGATATGGAAGTATGAAAGGAGATAACCAACAGGTGATGGAGTGTGAAAAAAAAAAACCTGGATGTGAGCGATGATATGAAGCAGTGCTTCAAGAAGATGGAGAGGCTGTTGAAAAAAAGGCTCCTTGGTGCTTCATGCAAAATCAAGAATAGTTTAATGTCACTATCAAGATAATAATTCAAAGTAAAGGTGAAACAGTTTCGATTTGTGGATCAGCAAAATGTTTGATTATGTTTGATTCATTGATTAAGCCATTTTCAATCATTCTTAAAGCATTTTCTCTAGTGTTAATATTTGGCATTTTCAACAAACAAACTATCTGTATTGTGTTTTTTTGTTTTTTTAGATATATGATGGCATGTGGGTTTTGGATAAATGAAAACAAGGAATTTAATGATGTCACTTTGGGTTCTCTGAAACTATAATGGCCATTTTCAACCATTAGTTTTAGTAGGAAAGTAGAAGTATGATGCACTTTTGTACAGTTTAAAGCTAAATGAACTAGTCTCATCAAATAATGCTGATCATCAGTCATTTCTGAGCTCCTTCTGACACCGCTAAACTGCAGCTAAACTTTTTGCAGGACGACGTCATCAAAGCCGCCCATCAGCACAGGCTTCATGCTTACATCTCATTATGTTTCTGTGACAGCGAATCTAATCACTTTTTGTTTTGACAGGAAAAAAGACATTTGAAGGACTCTGAATTTTCTATATCAAATGATATACCGAGAGAGCAATTGACAGATAAATTGATAAAGGAAAACGAAGCTGCAGCCTTAGTTTAAATTCGAAAAAGAGAGAGAGAGAAGAGAAAGAAAGAGTGAGGGAATGACACAGGAATATCTGGAGTATTTTGATCAAAGCCTTAAGCTCCTACTCTGTTATCTCTCTACCTCCAGCTTGAAACAGTCTCCACTTCTGCACTCAGACATAATCTTACATAACGGGATCTGGTAGCACAAGCTGTACCTTTGAAAAATGGAAATAAAAACTGGGAACCATTGATACCGACTGTTTAGGAATAAACACAATAAAATAAACATTTCTCAGGATGAGGGACGATTGCATAACCGCACTCCACATTAACATGTTGAGATCATCAAAGTGAGATCGAGCAGTGTTTAATCGTGGCTGCTGTGAGTGCTTTAATGAGGCGCTGATTCATTATGTTTAATGTGACAGGATATGTCAAGTCCTTGTCCTCTTCAGCTCTCTCTTAATGAGAGTGTGTTGTCACCCAATTCTCCATTTAGCACATCCTCTTCAGTAGCTCCCTCTCTACAGCCCGTGCGGCATCGCTGCTGTGTTCAAAGCTACTGTAAAATAAATGGAGACACAATTAGTAATTCCTTCCTTCCCACGTCCTTCATACTAATGACAAGGCATCCACCAGAGCTGGAGAGGGGATGACGACGGGGCAGTTTTCAATGCGTACCCACCCAGGCATGGTCAAGCCAGTGATGAGTTCAAGGTCTAAGAGAAGGAAGGATGTGTGTTAATTGTGGGTGAGCCACAGTAAAGGCCTTGTGCCTTTTAAAGCTTTTCCTGGTAAAGTCTCTGCGAGATAGTGGACGAGCGAGGTATAATCCGCGTGGAGGATTAAGACTGGAGAGGCGCAAGGTTTCTTCCTGCGTGGTATTATTTGAAAACGAACAAACTGACAGCATTTAAGTATGTCTTTTACAGCTGAAAACAATTAGTTGATTAACCAAGTATTCAATCTCCACTAGTTCATCTTTTTTTTTAAAGGAAAACTTTAAAAGCAAAACTTAAAATAGCTCCCTAAATTAGTGTCTTCATGAGTTTCATGTCATTCAACACATTCAATGACATTTTAACCCTGTCAGGGAACTTAAACATAAAACAGTAAATAAATTATTTGCTTGTGTGTTTCATGATAAATGATTAAATAGAGTTAAACTTCCGTTAGAAAGTGTTAACAATCATTCATTAACTGTTTACTCTGGTTACAGAGGCTTCACAGGAAAAGCAGCACAATTTATTAACTCTTTATAGTGTTCCCAGCTCCCATTTTATCTACTTAAGTTTGTATTCAAGAAATATAACAACTACTCACTCCTCAGATTATCCCATTTATATTTCAGTCTCGGGGGGGATCATAAGAAGCTCGATGTGTGATATTTGAAAAACTGAGACGGAGCTTTTATCATTGAGATAATAGCTGCAGTGGAGCCAAGTGCATGAACATGATACCAACTCTTCAATTCTGCTTTACTTTACTGAGCGAGTAACCACTGAGAGAAGTAGGAGTGAGAAAGCTTTTGTTAAAATCTCAGCTAAATGCATTAAATAAACTAATCGCCATTAAAGCGTGACAAAGATCTTCACTCGTAAAGAGTAATGTCTAAATGGGTTGCTAGGGAAACCTCTATAGCCCTGCACAATCAAAATCGAGGCGCTGCTGCTGAGGCTGTTGAATGTTATTTTTTTTAATGCAGGGTACTGCATTAAATTAAAACCGACTTCAGTGAGGTGGGGAGAAAAATTGAGAGCGATATCTCGAAACCCCAGCAAAGAAAAAGCATAATTATCTGCGTGGCTAGATACCGAAACCCAGCCTTTTAAAAGCTGTCACATCCACAACTTTGGAGACTGCCACCCTGCACTGGCGAGCGGGGACGGTTCTCGGAAACTTTCTTTAAAACCGGAAAACTTGTTTGAAAGCTCAAGGATGCTGGGAGCCTCTGACATTAAATATTTGAGACCTGGCTGCCAAGACGCATCAGACCCGTGAGGTATGGCATCACAAATCAAAGACAAACAGTTACTGAACACAGTTTCCTTGAACACGCCGATATGGAGAGTTCTCAGAGCAGTCCCTTGGCTGCGAATGCATCGGAGCGTGATGTTTCCGAAACAGTTGGCAGAGATATTAGGCGTCCACAAGTTGTCTAAATAGACTAAAACAGACTAAAACATACCAAACTACATGTATTATCATAATATTTGCTTTTCCCAGCGTGTTAATTTGCTATCCAGTCTGCCTTTGTCTCAGCCTGCACAAAAATGACAGTTCAAATTACAGCCAAATTACACTCCTGTCCTCCATCTAACCCCGCCTGACCTGCTCAGCGCAAAGTATTTCTCTTGTCAGTGCACCCGACTCCCCCACTGCCTCGCCTCGCCCCTCAGCACAGCCAGATGCTGCCAACTTCTGACGAACAGCTGCAGCCCAAGGTCACTCCCTCCCTCGGACAGACAGAGGCAAACAGTCCCAGGCCGTAACAGAACAAACCTGCACTGTGTTAGAGCTGGAGGAAACCATGTATATCCCTTTTAGCTTTGACAGGCAGCAGAAACAGATATTTACTTTTATCACCTTGCCTGCTGTGCATTTTTAAAAATATTCTTCTGTCTCTGCTCTTCATTTGAAAAAAAAAACAGTTACCTGAAGACAGATTATGGCATTTGCGGTGACGGTTTACTGATTAAACAGCCTCAGCTACCATATATACCCTCGCACTGAAGCTCTATATCGAGAACAGACACAAACATAAAAGACCTAACTTTTTTTTTCTCTTCCCTCCTTCTGAGAGCTCAATGAGATTTGAGTCTGTTTCAGGTCGCGTTTACAAAAAGGCAGCATGACGCAAGATAAGACAGAGAGCGAGCTGCGCAAGTTAAGCGTTCAAAGCAAATTTAGCTGACACCAACATCTCAAGAAGAAAGAAAATGTTTCCAGCATTGTAAAAGAGTCTAAATTTACTCTGGAGATACAGTGATTCAGAGCCACAGCTGGAAGAAAAACAGCAAGTGATTTGATAGGCGGAGGCATGTGTCAGGTTGTGGTAGATTTGTATGTGAAAGCAGGCCAAAGAGCCGAGGGAAAATATTGGTTTTTAGGAAGGCCCATGTGATATGTTTACCCACTGCTCATGACCAAAAAGTCAGACATGGCTTCTGTTCAGCACAGTCGATAGACAAAAAGAAAGACATTTTCAGGAGGAACTTTGCCTTGAAATTAGTTAAATTGTGAAATTGTGACTATTGCTGAAATGATTACTCAATTAATCAATAAGTCAATCATCAGCTAATTTCACAATTAACTAATCTTTTAAGTAAAAAGGACAAAGCCTCTCGCTTTTCTGTTTTATGTCATTGTAATATGAATGAATCTTTCCAGCCATTATTCTGACAATCACACTTTCACAGTTCATCTTCTTTTGTCTCGAGGGATGGAAATGTTGGTCGGTCTGCCGCTTCGGTCCAGACTTAAATATCTTAACAAGCGGATGGATTGGCACAGATATCTGTGATCCTCTGAGGATGGAGCCTAATATGACTTTACCGATCCCCCGAGTTTTACTTTAGAGCAACCATGAGGTTCGTATTTTCTTTTAATGAGATGTCTCAACACCTTTTGGATTTACGGCCATGAAATTTGGTGCAGATGCTCAAGTCCCCAGCTGGATTGATGCTAATTACTTTATTGACCACCTGACTTCTCATCTGGTACCAATTTGTTCAGTGCTTTGGTTGAGGGCCAAACACTTTCCAAACATTCGCATCAGCTTTGGCTGTACTTTGTGGTTACAGCCAATTCGCTAATATTAGCATGCTAACTAAGACGGTGAAAGAGGAAAGCATGATTTTCTGAATATCTGAATGTTAGAATGGTAGCAGAGGAAGCTGCAGTGGTTATGACTGAAGCTGGTATCTTAAATGTAAAAGCACACTGCGGCACTGTTATTTACTTTATTTATCTTGAAGAAAATTGAATCAAATGAGCAAACAAGCTGGCAGATATTTTGGAATCAAATATTGGAATAATGGTCTGCATGGAAAACAAGAATAAGAAGAAGACAAATATTAAGATTGTCATTCCCATAACTGCACAACGATCATGTTATGTTTGAGAAATTAAAAGATTAGTGGACTACAAAAGTAACCTCAGTACATAGCATGCACAGTGTACTAGATGGAGACAGACTAACAGCAGTATCAAATTACTAATAACTAATAGCTTACAAAATACATGGAGAAATCATCTTTTTTTTAAGATGTTTTCTGGTTGCTAGAGCAAATCTGATCTCTGTTTCAAAAAGCAGGCTCACAGAATCATCTTGTTTTTTGCTAGTTTGAAATGAAATCAATCAAAAGAAATAATAAAGGGGGCAGAGCAGTTTAGCAATAATTGGCTTTGCTTTGGCTCTTTGAGAAAAGAACCAAAACACTTCACTTCCTTACTGGTATGTGTCAAGATTTTAGGGTTGAGTGAGCACTTTCATTGTCTGGTGATAAATAAAACGGAGCAAACAGCCTGTACATAGCAGAAAAGTTTCAGAACAGAAAAACATCCACTTTGAGAAAATATCCAAAACTGTCAGAGTGGCAGGTTTCAGGATTGATTGGCCCGTTGTGCCAGTCACCAGAGAAACATCTTATGGGTATTATGCAGATGAGTTCCAGCTGCAAACACAGCTGTTTACATGCAGCACATCAATCAGACTGTGTGAAGCTGCAAAACACGAGGACTGTGAAGGGGTGTGATTTCCTCACATTAAAGCTTTGTCAGTTATTCTACAACACTGGCTATAATCTTTGTTTTTTTTTCATCTTCAAGAAGCTCTACAGTTATATATACTATGGCAGAGAGGCTTCACCTGTAACACTCATCACCTTCATTGTTGTTGCCTCTTTGCCACTGTGACTAACTCAAACCACCACAACCGGAACAGTCCTGCAGCTTCTTGTCAGTAATGACCATGCAAGATGGACGAAGCTAGTTCCTGCAAAGCTGCTTTGATTTAGATAAGGGGGGGTAATGCCAATGCTGGGACACACACACACACACACAGACAGATACTGAGAGCTCAGACAGGCGTTCGAACGCAGGAGGCCTCTCCACCTGTTTGAAGCCATCAGTCCTCTGCTGTGACTTAACTTTTTCACCTTTTTAGGGAAAAAAATCTGGGATCAAGATCATGGGAAAAGTACTTCGGATCCTCTGAAAGCTCAAAGATCAAAGCAAATATCTGGTTGCTGACTCTCACTCCTCTGTGTGTGGTTGGTTTTAGGTGTAACCTGGAGAAGTCGAACCTCTCTGTCACATCTATGAAAACTACACACATATAAATATAACAATATGGCACAAAAAAATGTTACATAAATGCATAAAATGATCTGTCACGAACTGGAATGACATTGCATTACTCAATTACTTTAAACAAACCACAACAAGCCCGCCTCAGTCCTTTGGATCCACCATCATCATATTACATGACTCTACCACTGGAGGGCTCCGTGCATGAGATCTGTATTGACAAACAGCTTCACCTGACACAAATCTGCAGCGCAGCAATCATCCGCAGCTGTTTTGGATGAATACATGAATACAAGTCTGTGCTTCTCTTGCCAGCTCCGTCTCTCCATATCACGGTGATCCATCATATACTTATTTAATGACGGTTTTGACACTTGTTTTGGTACACGCCTCAAGTATGAGGATGTTTCACTTTGCCAGGAAACTTCCTCTGCAGCACAGGAAGTGATGCAGTTTTTACAATTTCAGAGGAAACGACAGCGATTTGTTTGGGATAAAGAGTCTACCAGAGTAAATACACAAAGCAAAGGCCTGAATGTCTCTGTTTAAAAAAAACTAATGCAAAACTGTAAAACATACTTGATTTATCTGATTATATATCAAAAATACTTTTAAAAAATACTGCAGGGATGGGTAAATCTTAAAATACTAAACAAACACTGTTTTGCATTTGTGCTCTTAGAGCATAATGAAATTCAGAACTACGAACAGTGCCCTTTAGTGTGGCTGCTATTCATTTTTCTATTTAATATGTATTTATAGTATCTGAGCTTTTTGAACTGCAAGTCAGATAAAACAAGAGATTTGAAGACCAACACTGGACTCTTAAGTTGTGGCTTTATACCACAGTTTGATTAAATGTCATGCTTCAATCTGCAGATGAACACATCTATTTGAGTCATAACTGTATCTCACCCAGGCCTGTAGGCTGTGTGCTTTCCAAACCAAACAAAAGTCTGGACTTTGTTTGGTGAAACAGATATCAGAGCTGCTTTGAGGATTTTCCAGGAAAAGTATCTTTAGCAGTTCTTCATCCTCCTCCTCACTGTTTTGTTTCGATAATTTGAACTGGGACCCATTAATCTACCACAACTTCTACAGGAGAGGGAACATTTGAGCAAGTTAACCTGCCACCTATTCTTAAAATGATTAAATATTAACTAGAAAGGCCCTGCAAGTAGAGGGCCTTCACAACCTAGTGATGCATGTGTTAAAAATACAACAACAACGCTGAAGTTACTCATAAACTAATTCTAGCCTTGTTATTGTGCTTTTGCTTGAAAAAAAACTGCCCCTCTGAGGATGAGACTCACCAGTAAATACAGTCAGGAGCGTGCTCTCAGATTAAACCGCAGTGTGAACATTAGTGTCAGGATATCAGTGCATTTTATACACTGGTAAACCGAGCAGGGTTGGGTCAGCCTCTCAAGAGCTTATGAGCAACCTGAATCTCTGGAGATTGACAGACTAGGAGGAGGGATAGAGAGATCAACAGCATGAGAAATCCTCTAAGGATCATCTTTAAACCTTTCACCTCGGCTAAACAACACTGAGAGCTTTATGTAATAAGAATAATGTGGCAAGTGTAGTTGCATTTTACCTTACATACAGTCAAGGAAGCACAGTCCCTTCGTTTTCAATGTATTTTTAATTCTAAAGTCCGGCTTCAGTTTGTGAAATCCAGCTTGATGACAGAGGGCCTCTGGGAAAATTAGAACGTATCTCACACTCCATGCTATTTGCATCTTAAGGAAGGTGTAATTATTGTGCCTAAAAACCACAACAAAACCAAAGACACAGACTAAAAGCAGAACTATGAATCATATGTATAAAACAGGGCCTGTAATGGTGCGTAATCCCTTCCAGATGTGTGAATCTAGGAGGAGCACAGCTTAAATGTCAATTTATCTCTACGACTACGACAGGCTCCATTGCAGTAAACGTGTGTGTGTGTGTGTGTGTGTGTGTGTGTGTGTGTGTGCGTTTGATTGACTTCATAGCAGCATGTGCGAGTGTGAAGGTCGCTGCACGTGCATGTTAGTGTATCCGAGAGAGAGACAGAGTAAGACAGAGCTGTATCCCAGCATACATTTCTTTCTCTATCAACTGATTAAAACCGTCATATTCTTGCAGGCAGGGTGGAGTCAGCGACACACACACAGCTCACAGAAACAGAGACTCTTCTCTTGACCAAACTAATACATGCAAACCTGGTTCAAATGACACTTTGCACAAAAATATAAAACTGTTTCTTTGTTGTGTCATGCAGCTTCAATTTAGTTCTATTTATACAGCGCCAAATCATACTTTACATGTAGAGGTCTAGATAACATTCTTTATAATTTCATCTACATATAAAATAGTTAAAAAATGAATGGTCACACATTTTCAGACATACAGTCTATTTGTCATTCATTCTTGATTGCTCTTATGGAAAGAAACAATGACAGCATGGAGTGGGTGTAAATGTTGTATTGTTTGTTTCAGAAGATTACAGAAATGATCAGAACCCCCAACCCTCTCTCAATCAGAAAAGTGTGTGTATGTTGGGGACAGTCTCTTAGCTGATTAAGTATATTACTGCCTTTAGTCATACTGACATTACTGAAGTAGTTTTTTTTTTTTTCATTAACAGTCTATTGTGTGGGAGACACAATAGACTGTTAATGAAAAGGTGTCAAATGGGCTTTTACCCAAAAAGTCCAATTCCAGGTGTTTCTATAAGCAAGTATAGCAAAGCCTAGAAGAGTGGCTATGCTTATAAAAACTACAAGTTTTCAATCAGCCTTTGAGAACAAATGAGACGCTTTAATGGCTGTAGACTCTGAGTCTTGTTTAACAATCCATGTGTTAGCAGAACATCCTGCGTACTCCACTGCTGCTCAGAAAATGTTCTCTTTTCCACTCGCTGGTCTCGTTTTTTTTATTTTTTTAAATATCTTTCTCCTTAATTGGGCCCACATCTGTCATTTAGAAGTTTGGTAAGTCATGCATTTACTTTTGATCAGTTGACAATTTTGGCAAAAAATAAATGGAGAGGGAGATTTTAAGAGACAACATGCAAGAAGTAAACAACGTTATACTGCAGGCTTTGATTCACAGACATATAGTGTATGTACATCAATAAAAAGGGAGTCCCTACTTATATCAGTCATGCAGAGATTTTAATGTACAACAAAGAGATAAAAAGCCAAATACAGACAAAACAGCCAGAGCAGGTCTAATAACACCCACTCATATTGTCCAGGTTCATTCATTCATTGTGCAGATCAGATATCTTCAGAGGTCACAGCCTCTCGAAGATTATTCAGCAGGTGACTCCTAAAATATCTAATTTTCACACATTAAACAGCTGTGACTGATTGACTGAAAGCTCAATTTAAAAAACAATTTAAAAAACAAGGGATAACCAGATGTTCAGTACAATGTGGGTTAACTAGACATGCAACATGTGTTACTTCCATAGTAGAAATATGGATATAAACAAACTGGTACAATAGCTAACGATCTTTTGAGAATAGAGAGTAAACATTGTTTTATTCCAGCCAGCAACGTAAATGTTACAGCTGAATGGCACATTACGACTTATCGTCTATGTGCCAAATAACATTTCTACATGTCATCATGATAACAAACCCTCGATTCAGATAAAGATAAATGGAAGAAAGCTCATGAAGAGCAACAGAGGAGGGATCGCTCTCAGTAAATATCATGTGTACAGAATACAGAAAAGAAAAAAAATCCAAATTTGATGAGAAAACTACAGAGACATGTAGTTAGTGTGTACTGTTTGTAAGTAATAATCTGTTCTGTCAAATTGCAACTGTCAAGATTGCGCTAAATACCCATAAGTCCTTTCAAAAAGGAGGGACAATCCAGAGACAAACGGTGCGGTGAAAATTGTCAAAAACTGTGACTAAATAGCCTGAGCTGGTTTGAGAAGTTAAAAGCCACCCATATATGTGAGCAACAGACCATGCATCTGCTCCAAATAAACTACCACCCATAAAAAAAACAACAACAACGATGTGTTAAAGACGTGTTAAAAGCAAATTTATTAACTGTTATATGATTTAATGTTGTTATGGCAGAACTACAAGTGGAAGCACGAGCAAATCATCAGATGTAGATGACAGAAGGAACCATGTAATGATCTGAGAAACATTAAGTCTGTTAATGAGATGGGCAGATGGTTTGAGGTGAAGTAAGACATGTCACAGAGCCTCAGACGTAACAAAACTGATGGTGCATTCAGGCGATCCTAGTTAAAGTGGGACATTTCCAACTTTATAACCAGGAAGTGGGTAAATGCTGGTGGCAGACTGCGCTATCAGCGTCATACTGACACATAAAGGAAAATAGCCTGGCTTAATGACAAACACATTATTTTCCATTTTTACTTCACATTTATATCACTATTTATATAGATGATGAAAAGAGTTTCTGTCCGGACATCTCCAGGTTGCTAAATTGGCTTCTGACACTTCACAATAAAGTAAAACAGACCTGTAAACAGCTCTGACTGTCATGTTTCGTTTCTGGTCTGGTTTGTTTTCTGGTCTTGTCTTGGTTTTTCATGTCAAGTTTTCATGTGTCATGTTTGTTTAGGTTAGGTTTGTGCCAGGTTATGTCTTGTCATGTCAAGTTTTCTCATCTGTCATGTTTTGGTCATTTCTCATCATGCTTGTTAAAGTTTCCATGACTGTCATGTCTGTTTCTAGTGTTTCATGTCGTCTTGTGTTGTGTTGGTTTTCTTGTTGTATTGTCATGTCCTTAGTTATGGTTGAATGTCATGTCTAGTTTCTTGTTCTGTTCTGTCCTGTCACGTTAAGTTTCCATGTCCGTCATGTTTCTGGTTCCCTTGTTCTGGCATGTCATGCTTTATTTTGAAATCCACTCTCCATCACGTTTCAGGTCCCTTGACTTCCTGCCACAGTGCGTTTCCCACTTGTTTGATTGTCTGCCCCACCCTGCTACGTTTGATGCCTTGAATGATTTAGCTGTCTATGAGTTTTGAGTTTCTCAAGTTAAAGGGATTTTTGATTATTCTTGTTTTCTGGAGCCAAGCCTTGTTTTTGGATTTTGTTTTGAGAGACTTTTTTTTTGTTAACTATCAAAACTTTGAAAACCTTGCTCCAGAGTCAGTGTCCGGCATTTGGGTCCTGCCTTTCCTTGCCCAGAGAATCGTATCATTGACCATGTTTAAAGTTTTAATTTCACTAGAATTTCAACATGCCTTTTTGTTTCAGCTTGAGAGGCTTGGGGTTATAATTTCACTTTCCAGACATAAGGAAAAAAAACTAAAAAACAAAAAGCGTAAGTGTTGTGACAAGATTTTTTTCCCATTTCAAATACTGCAGGAGTGGATGACAAGTGTCTCTACATACGGTGACATGCTGTCTATTCTGCTTCAGCTGAGCCACATGGTAAACACGCTTCTGTCAAGGGTGAAACATGATGCCTGCAAGCACTACGGGAGACAAACATGCAGCATTTTAGCAACCCTGGGGGCTCTCCATGCATGTTATTGATCACTGACATGCTGTGGAGGAGTACTGCATCTCTTCATGAGCTCTCTGTACAGACATGGAGCTGCTCTCTTTTATCAGCTAAAGCATCCCTGTCGAGCTGAGATTGTTACAAACATGAAAACTATTTAATGTACACTGTATGAGCACTGATGAGAAATACACAATCACAAAAAGTTTGTGTGTATCTGTGTGTGTGTGTCTGTCGGTGCAGACAAAACTTCCTGGCTCCCTGTAGTGTAACACCTGTTTTAGCACCACTGAAATAATGCATGTTTTCAGCTTGTGATGTAATAGAAAACAATGTACAATTGATACACTCATTATATTTAGAAACATGTTAAAACATTCTTACATTCACATCTTCTGTCCTAGTTGCTGGTTTTGTTAATCTTTCATCATCATAAATTATCTTTGATTTTCATGTTGGACCTTCGCAAACTATGACAGACTTTTTTTCACTGTTCTCTGACATTTTTTAGACTAAAGGAATCCTTATCAATTTAAGGTATTATTTGTTATTAATTCAATTAATACGCAGCATATTAATATCATGAACAATAATGAAAACAATTGTTCGTTCTAGTGTCGACACAGTACCAAACACCTATACCAAACTTGACACCTTACTTTAGGTATTGTCCTGTTTTTCTACAAAATCTATTTTCTAAAGTAACAAAGGAAGCCAACCCTGTCTGATTAAATGTATACACACACAAGGCCACAATATATTTACCAAAATAACACCTAAAATTGCCAGGATTTGGCCATTTTTGATACTCTGCATAATAAAACGTGACAAAAACACTCTTACTGTAAATGGCGACAGTTAACTAAATGGGAATTGCAACGAATGCTTCTGTTTGAGTGTTATATTCAAAGTACTGATGGTTGTTGTTTTTTTTGCTTTCCCTCTGGTCAGCATTTCATTCCAGTCTCATTGTTACAACACCTGAGGCAGAGTCTCTGAATTGCACGGCTCCTTCACTGGTGTGCTGCCATTGTTAGAGATGTTAGCGAGTCACTCCATCAAGACCGAGAGTAGAATTCCAATATTTGACCCTTGAAAAACTTGTGCAACATATGCAAACAAGGTTTTTTTAAAAGTTCCTTTGAAGACATCCACTCCACAGTTACTTACACTGTCAAAATTTTTATCACTGCTTCAGTCAAATGAGGTTGAACACCTTGTAAGACCATTCACTGCTGCATAAAACCCACAGTTCATAAATGGATCTTGATTGTGGAAGAAAATGGGAAAAAAGCAGAGGGTACAGAGAGGGGGGAGGAGAGATAGCCACAAGATTCATGTCACAAGCCTTTCAGGGATATACTTAGGCAGCCGGTTGCACTTAATCAAGACTGACAAATCTTCAGACTTAAGAAAATATAAGGGACTTGCATTCTGGGACGAGCACATCACGAAGGAGATCTGTGTCTCCAAAGCCCTCACATCCCCTGGATGTGTGTAAGCCTTCTTAACCACACACAAAGACCAGAGACACAATTTCAGTGACACAAGTTTACATAAGAGTACAGCTTCAAGATGCACAAAAAACCGAGACAGGAATAAAAGGAAATTCATTTTTGCTGTGAAATCACTACATGTATTCATGTGTTTTAACTTGTGACTTGATACAAACTGTAAGAAAAAAAGTGTCTGAATTTCATTTACATTTCTACAGACCTCCTCCAGACATTCTGGTTATGAAATGGCAATTAGATTGATATCTGCTGGGTTTGTAGTATCACTTCAATTATCAGCTGCACAGGCTGTTAACCACCTGAGGACTGATGTTGTTAGCTTAGTCGAATCTGCGATCTATCTGAGTAGTCCATATGGTACGCTGTGACTCCGTACGTCACATCATGTAAATCACCAGGTAACATACAAAGTGCTGATGTAATGGGAGCACTTGCTGATCCAAGTCTGGTTATTTGCCATCACCACATCTGCATTTGTACCCATGAAAGAAGAACAGCTAATGCTAGTTAGTCCCATTTCTTTGTGGGACAAAGGCAATGATAAATGTGCTTCCATCTACCAGTTTTCATGCACATGTTCAATTTGAAAAAAAAAAGTGCAGATTTGTAAAAAAAAAAGTGAAATTAAAGATGAAATATCATAAGAACATCTTACACTTAACTAAGATCGAAATGTCAGTCACAACAAAATGTGGTAAAGCGTAACGGAAGCAGACTTAATGAATAAATCATGATGTACATGAAGCATGTGACTTAAACATCTGCTGAAGAGGAGGCGAACACAGAAGAAAACATCAAATCGGCACGGAAACAGAAAGACTTGACCAGAGGGGAGGTGTGAAAAAGGAACAAAACAGAGTCTTATATGTATTAAAAGTGCCGATGTTTCACCGGCGTGTACCAGTGAACTCCTGGCCCCACTTCTCAGGAATGCCTGGCATCTAGCAGGCTGCTCTTGTTCCCTCTGGCTGGGCTCAAGTGAAGGCGAGATCTAAGGCGACCAAGGGCCATTTTGCCCCGGAGATCAGACAGATGCCCAGTCAAACACACCCAAGATCAGAGCACCATAAACCCTCAGACTGTTTAAGTGCTGGAGGGGATTGTGGTTCACTTAAAAAAAACAAAAAATGGCAAGAAGAATGAATAAAAAAGAGAGTAAGTAAAATATGTTTTTCACACCTGTTTCTCTATTTTGTATTCCCATAGTATCTTATACTTCCCATAGTATCTCAAATGCAAAAACATTAACTGTGTGTCAAACAAACAAGTATCACAGTAAAGTTACACGCCCTGATATACAGCCTTTGCACCTTTACAGGCCGCTGTTATCAGGTGCTCATTAAAATACAGTCAGGAGACAAGACAAAAACCTTTCACCTGTGAGTTTCACTCAACTGATGATGACAGATAAGAGCTACACCTGGGGATCAAAGTCTCAGTTTTTTCTGAAATTACTCCCTGTTTGTACTTTAACCTCAAAATTATGCCAAACCATAAATGTATTCATCACTTTCCTGGGCCTCTGTAAACCAAGTACTATTGATGTTGACATTTAAAGTGGCCACAGCCCATCATGTTCACTTGATTTTAGTGTGTTATGTTGGTTTGAATAAGCCTGTTTTTTTATGTTTTATAAACTATGAGAGAGATGAAGGGAGACATGAAGCAAATACAGTGCAGCAGGTGAAAGTGACAGGTGCACGCCTGCCCTCTAAAAACAACAGAAAGTTATTCAGTCTACTCGATTTGGCCTTTTCAGTGACACGGTCAGCAGTCGGGGCAGCAGTGAAGAAACTCTGTTGACCATTTCTTCTCTCAGTCATAATTCTCGTAAAAATCTGACCACATAGATGAGACACACATTTGCAGAATTGCAGATTCAGTGTGACTTCCACTGAACAGTGATATCATTATTCAGTGTTCATCCAGAACTTGCCACAGAACCGTCACACTTTTCCATTTTCTTCAGCATCAAAGTAATCTAGTGATAGCTGTCTGTGCACCTTTGGGCACATTTCAATAGAAGGTCAATAGCCAAAATGGAAACAAACAAATGAGGGCTGTAACTAACTGCTAACCCTCACAACTGAGGGACTCTATGGCAATATTATAAACACTTCCTATTTACTTCCCCCCAAAGCTGCTGAATTATGTGAGGTGGGATGCACAGTTGTCTCTGTTTTGTTTGCTTTACTGAGGTTTGGGAACAAAAGTGTCAGACTTTGAAAATACCTGGAAAAATTAAGCTTTTCAGTGTTGTATTCTGTGCCCAGCTTGTGGAATTAAAACACTCACACATCCGAAACCCAGACTGAAAACCATCTTCTCCACAGGAATGCCCAGACTTTATTCAGCTGGGTTTCTTTCTGCATTCCTCAGTGGGAACAACACACCTGTGAGGCTGTATTACACCACGGCAATGACCTGCCTACCTGCACACACACACCGATACAGTTTCCACCTACAGAACAGAGATGTAATTTGACCCACAGCTCTTTGGAGAGCAAAAGAGAGAGATCCGATCTGTCCCCCTGATGGCCTGTCATTTGGTCTGGGACGGCTTGGATCACCTGGTTCTGCGTGACAGCCCCGATAGGCGGTGTGGCACAATGGAGGTCTTGTGAAAAGAATACACCCCCCCCCCCCCTTTAATTACGTGCAAGGAAAATCTGCTGACTTCTGCAAGAAACTAATGACAAAGCCATGAAGACGGCTCAGGATATATCTTTTATATCTTCAGTGTGTTCAGTGTTTCCATAGGAGTTCACAATCATTAAAAAAAATGTCCATGGATATTAAAACTGTCCCATGGTGTGAGCCCGGCCTGATCATGTGTCGAACAAATGCCTGTTCTGCAAACACAAAGCCACAGTAGTGCTGAGCTCTTGTCCCCGGGGTCGAGACTTCAGGTCCAGAGGTCAAGCGTTCATGGTGCAGCCACTAATGGACATACAGTACGACAGAACGGCAATGATGCCACACTGAAACTAAACCACTGTTGTATAACACAGTTAATGATTTCCCCAGAGATGCGGCATAGCAAGCTTTGTCAAATATTGTGCAAGTGTGTGAGGCAGTGGACATGGGTGTGTGTGTTTGAGTGTGGGACGAGACATTTGAGGTGAAATACACAAATGACTTTAAAAAAAAAGAAAAGAAAATTGAAATGATTTCAGTATCCACTCAGGCGTCATAGAACATCCAGATTTGGCCAGAGAGAAGAACAACAGAAACATCCACAATACACGGGAGACTCAAGTTTGAATGGCTGCATCCCTCCAGCCACCTCTCAGACAGATGCAGATGCAACAGACCGTGTTGTACGGGCAATGGGTCAAGCTCAACTAACACGCAGGGAGCACTTGCAGAAACAACCCCAGCTGCCCATGAGTGGAGTCCCACACTCTCAAACAATGCACAAGCAACAATACAAAACTATTTCAACAATAAGTCTTTGTTTTTAAGTATTTTTCAAGCAGAGGCATGGCTCATGCTTCTCTAAAGGGGATATCAACTGCTTCTTTTAGTCATGTGTGATAGAAAATTGAATATCTTTGGGTTTGATCGAACACAACAAGATGCTTAAAGACTCTCTGCAAAGTTTTTTCCACTGTTTTTTGACACCTAAAGCACACTTCAGCAAAAGAAGCAGCGCACAAATGGATTTATAATGGAAATATTCATTATCTGCAGCCCTACAAGGAGGCAGTGAGGGGTTTTTAAACTGCTGAGAAAAACAACACACCATGCGAGTCTTGTGTGGCATCAAAAGTTGGGAGATCTGCTCCATTCGCATGCCAAAGAAGCAAAACTGGCAGCAGGCAGTGTTCGTCCAAGTGTTGGACTGCAGAGGCAGACTCTGTAAGTGGCCTAATCTGTGACCCCGCAGGTCTGACCTGCAGTGGCTTTAGACAAATGAGGGCAGGAGGGCTGTCAGGGCGGCTTCACGTCAAAGCCTGTGGAAACTCCAGGCTTCTGTGAGGAGGAGAAGAAGAAAAAGAAGCAGCAGCACAGCAGCACTCCTCTGCCCTACTTCACACGCATCACCCCTTTGTGGCTGTGCGCCTACAGTGCTGTGCCACATGGCAATCATAAAAAAAAAAAGAAAAACACAACCTCCACTGGGATTTCTCAGCAGTTTTGTGCGTTTGTGAGTGTTAACCTCTCTCATACACTCTGTCCCGTGCATGGCTGACTTCTCCACACCGTTTCCCTCTCTTACCTTGGCGCACAGTTTTCAACCGGACGGGACCTTTGCAGCACTTAATCACAGTCAGGATGTCATAGAGGGGTAATCCAGACACGGGCAGTCCCTCCACTTCCAGGAGCAGCTCCCCCTCGCACAGTTTCCCGTCCTGGTAGAGCACAGCATCCCCTCTGACTTGGCCCACGTACGCGAACTCTCCATTCTCGGCGCCGCCGCGCAGCTCCACGTTCAGCTCGCCGCGCGCGTCCGGGATCACCGCGCACTCGCCCACTTTGGCGACCCAGTGGTTCTTCCTCTGGATGACTTTTGACATGGTGGCTCCGGAGCAGACCCCCGTTACTCCCGCGGACGGGCCGGCGCACAGCACGCGCGCAGGCGGAAAACTTGGGCGCGTTTGGGCGCCACCGCTCCAAGTGGGATCGCTCTCGCCCTCCTCCTACCGAGCCGAGGCATGCTGCAAAGGTGGATCAGAATCCAAAGTGATGCTGCTCCTCTGCTTCCTCCTGTTGTTTTTGTTTCCGCATCTTTTGGCAACAATAACAAAAACAACAAAAACAACAACAACAACAACGCGCTCCGGCTCCTCTCAGTGGGATCTAATCCGCCCTGATTGCTACCCACTCAAAGGAGCTTCTCCTCATTAATCTTAACCACTCCTGTAATGTCGAGTATTTCCCTTTTTCCCCCTCCTCCTCTTTTCTTGATGAAACTTTGAAAGCAGAGGCCGTCCCGGGAGCAAGTTGGACTCTCCTCGCAGCCGGCGGCGCCTTTAAGCAGGTAACGCGACAAGTTCATCCCATCTGCTCCTGCGCTCTGGATGGAGAGATCGCTGATGGGAGGGAGGAAGGGAGGGGCGCATGCGTCCAGCTGCTGCTCCGTGAGGGAAAATCCAACCCGACCCCGCACCTACCGGGTCCTAAAGCTCCTCCCCGCACGCGTTTCCAACCGGATTACAGCGATCTCCGCGTCTAATCCTCATCTCACCACCACCACCACTAACCCCCCAGGAGCTCCATCTTTACAGTCTTTGTTCATAAATAATGGACTCTCTCTGAAGAGCTGAGTGTGGTCAGGCTGATGGTTCAAACTCAAAGCACTCTGACACCAGGATGGGGCATGAACTCAAGAATAAAGTTTTTTTGTTTTTTTTTTGAGTAATAAAGTTTGTCTTTTTTTTTCTTTTTCCTGTTGGGGAGGTGACCCTAAAGTGAGCAATTGTTTCAAAGACTGCAAATTCACCTACACTGTGTTGGCTTTCATTTGCACAACAGGACTTTGTCACATGCAGAAAAAGAGAAGAATAACTCAGTGGAAGTTATTTCACGTTTAGTGAGATTTAGATTTAGTTTATTGATACTTTAAGTAATATTTGTATTAATAGTGGTTTTGGGCAAGGACGATGTACTGATTCAGGGGACAATCTTGGTGATGGGATCTTCATCTCCCTCAAATCTTTTTCCACAGTAACACTACATCAATGCCACAGAGTACATTTATGATAAATAAATGAAAGAAATAAAAGTTGTGATTTAAAAAACACAGGTACTATCAGAGCAAAGCACTTACACATACTTAGAGTATTTTTATTTTACTATTTATGAACGACCTGACCATCTCATCTGTGATAACGCAAATGCATATTTTATTTTTTTAATTACATTTGTTTTGTGTAGATCTGAACTGCAAAGAAATCTGAAAGCTGCAGTTCGGTGCAGGGGAATGGGAAATTTAATTTCGCTTGGAAATGCATTTGAGTTACTTTGAGTTCATTTAATCTGTAAAAAACAGGGAATGTCTATGCCTGTCGGGGGAGATGTGGTGTAGTCACCTTTTTGTGAATTTTGAGAGAGTATTAAAAGTAATAACATCAGGACCAGCCTTTGGACAGTTTGAATCAACACAACTTTCATCATCTTTCCATAAACCTCTTTCAGCTGAAGCACAGCATGACTGATTGATGTGAGGGAGATTCGGGGGGAGGGAGAGTTGCACTTTTTGACATAACAACCTCACTTTCACAAAATGCTCGACACACACCCACACAGTCTTATCACAAGATTATTTACTGTTGTCTTTTTTTGACAAGCTCAGACATCATTTCATGGTTATTATTGTTTGATTGAGGCATGAAATATCCGCTGCGTAACTGCAGCTTGTAAGTTTATCGCCCTCATGTCAGAAAACAAAAGCTGTTTTTTTCGCCTCAAAAGTTGACATTCTGTTGGTCCAATAGATTTTCCTCCAACAGCCTTAAAAAGCAGCCAAACAAATTCGGTTTCAGACAGTGAAAGGAGCCTTTGTCGTGTGTCTGACAGTAACATTATCTACAAAAATACAAATATCTGGGCTGTCTGCAGAGTGGACAGAGCGAGGAGGGATCAGGTGAGAAACACATGCTCTGCGGGGGAAAAAACAGGCTCTCTGTGTTTCCTGCCTGCTCAGATAAAGTACAGTAACTGGCACTCTACCACAGGCTGCGAGGGCAGTGGCCTGGATAGCCGTGCATGAAAGGCAGCTTTCCATCCCATTTCATCTCAGTGTTGAGTGCTGGGACTGTTCATAGCGACTCAACTGTGTCACTTTTCCCCCTCCTGCTCGTCATACAGAAGGTCATTTTCTCCTGCTGCAAGAAAATGGCCAGCGTCCTGTAATTTCAATGTGTGGTCTACACCGTCTTGAGTCATGCATATCAGTTGCGTACGTTAAACACAATATGCACGACGCTCTATGTATCATTTACTCTCTGAGCAAAGTGGGCTAAGTTCTGCCAGTCACACGTCACATGACATTATCAACTAACAGCTGCAGGGCCCATGAACGTGACATACATCCAGGGCGCTGATGTGCTCCGACTGGTGATGCGAACGCCGTTTCTGACATACAGCCCTCTGATCAAATCGCACATGAAAGCCTTATCTGTGTGTTGCCTTTGTTGCATCGAGGCTTGTGAGATTTGCGGTGCTGATGTTCAAGAAAAGGGTTTCTCACCTTGCCAGAGTTTTCCAAGGTTTGACATTTTGGCCGTGAACATTCGTCAAGCATTACAATTAAAGCAGTAATATCTTTATGTTGACTGTAACTGCCAATCCTTAAACTCGTGAGAGAATTACAACGTTGATAACTGATACTGACGTCCTTAAAACAAGAAAAATAGTATATGATAATAAAAATACAAAACAACACAGATACTGGGATTTATTTCTATACAAACACACAGATGTTTTGGGTGATTCAGGCTCATGAGATCTCTGTTTGGCAGAGGTGTAAAGACCAACAGGAGTTCACCAAACATAACGCGAAAATGAATAAATATCAATAAAGTAGCTACCACGGCTTCGCCATGAGTCCATGGAAACTTCCACATGTGGACGGGAGGAGCTCTGGATTGACCCACTTCCACCCACCATACCACTCTCATGTCTCTATGGTAAAATATAAAGCGCACACAGACAGGAAGTAGTCCAGCACACAGCCTCCAGTAAAACTGCAACCTGTCATTTTTGCAGTTAAGGTTTTATATGGATTAAACAAACAAGGCGAAGCATTTTAATTAGTGAGCTGCAGAGGTGCTGGAAGGTGGATTTTGTTTCCTTTGAACAGAGCTTTCACCATTGTTTCTACCCATGCGAACCATTTACTGTACAGACATCGATGTTGTCATTTTGTAGATGTTAATGGTTGTCTGTCTTTGTGCGTCACCTCAGTGACGGACCGGCAACTTTTCCAGGGTGTGTGCCGCCCTTCCAGCCCCTCAAGGACCCTTCAAAGATCAATTCAAAGTTGATGGATGTAGCTGATGGATGGAAATATTTCATTTTTCTTCCGACTGTCAGATAAAGTGTCTTAACATGACACAATAAAAGCGAACAAATGACAAAAACTTGAAGCTCCACTCAACAAGACTGAACTGAGCTGTTTCTTTTACAGAAATGGAGAGTAAACAGTAACACATTGTTTACCTTGTCACTGAGACAAATGAGAAAAGCCTGACTCTGAGTGGTACATTAAGGCGAGCCCGCAGCAACAACTGGTGAAATAATGAATGTAAATCCTCCGCGATTGTGTAACAGAGACTGTGTTTAGTTTTGTGAGTGACAGTAATTGGCCGTCCAAACCCGGGGAATGCCACGAGTCCACAATCAATGCCCAGTGATTAAATATTAACCAGCGAGTCAAACATTGTATTGATCTGTCGTGGCAGTCGGAGAACAAAAGATACTCCATCAAAGCTCTCTGCGGTGACAACAAAAAGAGCATGCTGGGTGTAGCTCAAGGTGTTTCATTGGATCACATCATTCATTTTGCAAAATGTCCTGTTAATTATAGTGATTAATTCTTTGCCACTCTGGATGTATTCATGCTCTATGAATCAGAGTAGAGCACATACTATAAAAGGAGTTTGAACACTTTTTTTTTTATAAATAATTTTGACTGAAAAAGTTCTTCTGTCTGTATCTATTTACAATTAAGGTCTTTGCTCCATGTACCTGGTGTCCCATGGCAGTGTGAATTTCTAATCCAATACATGAAACTGTGCAAGTTGTAAATAATTTACCGTGGAACAACTACTACATTTTTCATGCTTCACTTAACTGGAGCAGAGTTTGAAATAATATTAAACTTTACTTTACTTTACTTTACTTAATCAGTTGGTTTATTATAAAGAATATTTTGCATTTCAGAAGTCTCGCCAAATAAAGCACTTTTCCTCCAGTGACTTTGGAATTCAAGAAATTCTAAAAAGTGGTGTTTTTTTTTTTTAAACCTGCCATTTTTTGGCCACTTGGGGGCAGCAAGACACACTTTTTATTACAACACTAATATAAATTAAGGCAACTTAACTCTGTTATTGGTTCCCACCAACTACTGATGGAAACATTTGTCTCTTTCCCAGCAAATTGTTGCAGTAAGTTATTTGGTAACTTCATCTGTCTGCTTTTCATTTGCTTTTTGATGGGAGGTGAAATCAACATAATAGCAGCAGTGAGTGTGACCCAGAACAATAGTGGGCAGGACAGCTAAACACTGATTTTAAACTCATCATAAAGTAGTGTAAAGTTGATTCAGCGGGTAATCCTTTGTAGGTTCATCAGTTTCACTTTTACACAACGTTGTCATACTGCTTTTGATATATGTAGTTAGTATAAAAATATCAAAGCTATGTGAAGTTAATACCACTGTGAAGTCCAGGCAGCCAGCAGCGGGTTGACTTACCTTCTTGTGCATGTGAGAGAGATTAGTGCATCACAGTTGAACAGCTGTTCAGTGGAGTAGAAAGATTTCTGTTGAAATGAAAAGAAATACCCACATGCCCTGACTTCATTTGTTTTTAACCACATCGCTGTGCATTTGATGAGCACATCAGATCAAGCATATTTAAAAAGCCGTGCTTAAATCTCATGCAAAGTATTTGTTCCAGATTACCAGGCAACCTGAGAGGGCTGAGAAACAACTTCAGGTCGTGGGATACAAAGCATATTGACATAGAGATGAATTTGGTGGCTATTTGTAATTCAGTGAAACATCTGAGGGGCACCGTATTTGTGTGCTGCAAAATCATGAGAAACAGCCTCATGTACACCTGCGACGGATCAGATGGCTGAAGGGTTTGTTAATAATGCAAGAGTTACCAGCTGAATCCTCATATTCCATATGTCTCACAGGACACAGGGTTCAAATCTTGTCTTTTGGAAAAACCTGTAATGGATGCAGTGAGCAGCAATAACATTTTAATGAGTGTAATTGTCCCTTTCGGTGTGTATAACATTTGCTCGTGAGAAATGGTCAGCGGGTAAAGTCGCGTGATGGAAACGCATAATTGCCTAAATAAAGTGGCGCTTAAGAAGTCTAAAATGGTTATCATGTTTGTCCTGTCAAAATGTCTGCCTCTACAGAGAAACACAGAGGAAAGCGCGGGGGTGGGAACGAGAGAGAGATAAAGAGGCAGATATGGAAACACAGGCCGACTTGAAGACAGCCTCAGAACGACAGCAGAATGACAGAAAATGAAATGTGGCGACGGAGGACTGTCTGTGCTGATGATTTTAGGCACTCATTAAAAATGAGGGCATTAGCGAAGTCAGAGCACACAGAAAGTACGAGTCAGGATGGGGAAGACACATGATGACAAAGCGACAGGAGTTGTCATGCAGTGGATGTTTTCTCTGGCCTTCCCTCCCACCCCCCCACCCCCACCCTTACATAAGACACACGCTTGGCTGCGGGCGTAGAAAACGAGGCCTGTCCCCATGCATTGAGCCTTCCCCTTCACTGGTTCTTAACCATGCAGTACACAACAGGAGCAGACAGTGAGCAATATTGAATTATTCAGGCATAGAGAACATTGCAGCCATGGAGGGAGCAGGGCTGTGTTGACTTTAGAAAGCAAAGCAATGAGAATTCAAAAAGGCAAAGTTGGTTTTTCGTGCAAAATCCCAGAGTGTTTGTCTGTGTGCTGTTTGTTGTGAAAATGTTCATTATGCATGTCTGCACACCAGTGATACAGGGCAACTGTATTTATTCAAGTAGTATACAAGAAGACCAGGTTGAGCTCACATCACTGTGCTTAAAGCTGCATTGAACATTTTTAAATTAGCAATGGATCAATATTCCTATTTCTGTGTGAAAAGTGTTTGTTGTGGAGAATCCACTGCGAATTACCAACTGACTCTGCAGTTTTCCTCAGCTCCACTGAGCTTTATCTTCATCTTTCAGCTCTCTGTTTGGGTTTTATAACTTTACTCTTTCGGTTCAGCCTCACCACTCCCAGACACAGCGGGGAGAGGTAAAATGAGAGTGAATATTGGACTGACAGGCATTAAGTGGACAGAAACCAGCTCTGTTTGGGACAGTCTCATCCATCAGGAATAATCTGATTTTTCTCTGTACTTTTCTCTTTGAACTTTGAAAGAAACATAAATGAATTGAAAAAATCAAGTAAATGTGCTACTGTAGATATCACTGGAGCACAAACAGGCACTCCCTGCTGCCACGCTTACATTACAAGAATAGATTTCACCCTGAGGTATTTTATTAGCAGCCACGAGATCCACATCATCCACTGACCTCATGCTCCGTTTAAAAATATTTTAGCAAACAAGATAATACACTTTTCTTCCACCTCTACACTTTATTAACTCACAGGAGGGAGACTAATTTCAGCCAGGGAAGGGAACATAAAGTTGCTACGTGGGTTGTTTGTTGTCATCTTAAGTAGGATCAGGAGGTCGGTCTAAATGTGAGTTTCCTCGCACATTTTTGAGCAGCAGTTTACGAGGTGCACGAGAACAGCTGAACACTCACGGCTCATGGCCTCAAGTAAAGTCCACTGTTCAGTACTTGTTGATGAGAAATTTTCTTTTTCAAAAATGAATAAGACTCTTTTTAAACTAAAATTCAACCCATTCTGCAGGTATGAATGTATGTTAATGAGCAGCATGTCAAAGGAAATAAACCACTCTTCCACATTTCCTATTTTAATCCTATTCTATGAAATCTCATGGGGTACAAATGACAAATAAGGGACATCTCTGCCTTTGAGGCATCCACAATCCACCTGATGAGGCCTGACAGTTTAATAACGGAAGGTGGAGCCATAATATATCTGGGACAGGAACGTATAGGTTTGAGATTATATTTAGAAAATACAGATGAGTGAAAAGAATTTAATTACCTGGAACAGTTGATCTGTAACGTAGAGGCACTGCTGACTTGCAACCTTTTATTTAGGCTACTCGCTTTCACTGTAGCTGCATCTGCAATTGATGGCTGAGATCTTTCACATCTCAAAGGTGTTTCATTTGTTCTGCGATGCTGCCGCAAGTCTCTCCCATCAAACATCACATATCAACCGTTGACAATAATGTATCTCGACCTGATTCAAAAGATGCCGCAGCGTAATTAGATGCTTTCAACAATAAAAAGATGGGAAAGTAACAAGAAATCTGACTGTATCCAGGAAAAAATATAAATCCCTTCTGAGTGGTTTATTATCAGTGCCTCATTCTTTTGATCTCAGAGGGATACATCTGTTTTTTTTCCCTGCCTTTATTTAGCCTTTTTGCTTTTATTTGCCTCCAAAGAGAGCATCTGACTGTTTCACCTTCACAGTAGTGATTTTTATCATCTTTTACGCCAATGATATGCGCCTAATGCCAATTACGTGTTTTATGGCCTAATTTCTTCAGTTAGTAATAAAGTGTTTTCATGTACTGATTTAAACCTTGCAGTTATGAATAGCATCACCACACCATTAGGCTTTTAGTGAGGTTAAAAGGTCAATTATTGGGAAAGAGATGCTTTTTTATGTATTTAATTGCCTGAAAGAGTGATACTGTGGCTGACCAGGCGATGGAAATATCAAAAACACCACAACTTAAGTCCCAGAAGAGAAACAAATAATACTCCACAAACCTGCGTAAAAAGAAAACTTAGCATCTTTGAACTAAAAATAGGGGGAACATCAGCATGTGTTTTATAAGATGAAAAGCGCTGAGATGTGAGGACTGGACTGATACGAATCATTTGCTTTTCAATTGATTTGGAGGCTATGCTCTCAGCTAAAGCGAGTCTCTTAATAATTGTTGTGCTTTAACTGCCAGTTTATTGGATCTTATTGTGAGCTCTAAATATTCTTCCTCTTTTATTACCCTTGACAAGCCTGAAGGGACTGGTTCGTCATGTTGGAAAAGATGCGTATTTACCTCCTTTGCAAGAGTCAGATGACGTGATTGGTAACACTTTCATATGTGTTCAGTACAAAGCTACAGCCAGGAGACCCTTAGCTTAGCATAAAGACTGGAAACAGAGGGAAACTGCTGGCCTGGCTTTGGATAGAGGCATTCATTTGTAATCATCAAAAACCCAGTGAAATTTCCTGAGGGGCCAAAGTTGTTTCTCCATTTACCGATCCAACAGTTTTGTTTTCAGGTGGTGAACAATAACTTAACTTTTTTTTCTACTTTTACAGCAGTGCAAACTTGTTTATTTGAGATGCATTGCTGCGACATCCAGTGCAAGGCAGCAAAGCCTCTTCTTAAATTACCCCCCCCCCCCAAAAAAAAAAGCAAGGTCTTAGAGATGACAACAATAGAACTGATACAATGAGACATTTCCATGATTCAGAGATGAGTCAGCCCGTTATCGTGAACAGAACAGAGAGGATGTTTGTTGGGTGTGAGGATATGGGTGCTTGTTGTCCAGGAAGTCACAAAGCTAAGCAATTAAAGGAGGATGCCTTTTTTTTAATAAGGATATCCTGTGCACACAATCCTGTCATGTTATTGAGGTAACCACAACAACTCTGAGAGAGCATACGGACTTCATACAGATTTCGTGGAGCCGACATATATTACCTTTGTTACATATTGATATTATTAGAATAATATAGCGCATTTAATTGATTTATGTACAGAGGAAATTGTCATAGAATCAAATAATTATACTCCATATCCATACTGTTGATTACTTGTTCACACTTTATTAATAAAGTTCTGCGTCTCAGACTTTATTCTGCTATCTACTTAATTAAAAGTACAACTTTTATCAGTAAAATAATTGAAAGTATCAAAAGTGGCCCCTGTGAGTGTTAGATTATTATACACTGTGATACTAGATTATTATTTTTTTTTTTATTAGTGATACATAAAGAAAAAGCTTTTTAATGGTGTAGCATATCAAGCTGTGCAGCTTTAACCTGTAAAACTGTGTAATATTTTTGAAACAGAGCCATATGTAGTGTCTCAGTCAGCAGAATAACAAGTGGAGACTGCTACTTTAAAAAAGTAATGTGTCTATTTAGTGTGTCTAAGAACTGTCATTCAACAGATGAAATGTAAATGAAGATGAGGGGAAACAAAATGACTGCACTTCATCCATTTTGGCCTTTGATGTATTTTTATTTATGAGTTTACAACATACTAACACTGGCCCGCAGAGGCCTCTTGTGCGATATCACAATGCAATGATATATGAGGACAGATGGAGGAGGCACCACAGACTTTGAGGTGGGCCATATGTTCTGTTTATGGATTGAAAATAAGCTGCACATCTCAGCCCATCGATGAAGTGCAGCTCTTTTTTTCACAGTAAACACTGCATGTACTGTATTTGACAGGATGCCTCTGTTTAAACACAGCACCGTACTTTAAATTGCTGGGCCTCTCTGTAAGCCACAGAATAGGTTCTGACTGTCAGTAACCTGAGCGGCCTTGTTTTTTATATTAGCCAGAGTCTGAAGTAGAGAACAGTTGGTTTCACAAAGCTTTGAACTGTGGCTTCGCTCTCTCATTTATTGAATCATTTTGGCTCCACTGCTGTCACTGTTGGGTGTCTTTTTATATCAGCTGGCTGCAGTTCGCATCTTTATCTTGTGATGCTGTGCACAGACCCATAAAGACACACACATACACACACACACGCGTGAAGGATTTTTCTTTCTCAATCAAAGCAAACTATCACATTCACGCTTATCATGTATGTGCAATCATGCATGACAAGCACGTCTCTACTTCTTTTATGATACACTTTTATCCTTTTAATCGATTTTTTCACTTCACTTCAGATTCGAGGTATCTGTCCATCGCTATTTCCATCCCATGCCATTTAATCTTTCTAATCCCCTACATTTCAGAGGGAAATATTGCACTTTGCACTTTACTCCACTACATCTACAGTCTGACAACTGTAGTTATTTTGTAAATTACTTTACATACAAAACCTTTGAATATTTTTAAAAATATGATACACTGAAAATAAATTAACTACCCAACAGTATATAAAAAGTCATGATTCATTAATGTTCTCTCTGTGTTTCTCTAGCAGAAATAGCAAATATCTTATGTTTTCACTTTCTGAA
>JBAJHX010000041.1:15961103-15981945 GCA_037176925.1 Amniataba percoides
AAAGTCATGATTCATTAATGTTCTCTCTGTGTTTCTCTAGCAGAAATAGCAAATATCTTATGTTTTCACTTTCTGAATTAATATAATTTTTCAGTACCTTTACTTGAAATAGAGTATTTTAAAGTATGTTATTTGCACTTTTAGTTAATAAGGGATCTGAATTATTCCTCCATCTGTGGTGACAAATGAACCTTGAAATCCTTGAATCCTCGTAGTCTGTGCAGAGTGAGAACCAAAGCCAAGTGTGCAGTTACAGATACTGCACGAGCAAACTGCATAAATGAATAGGAAATGACTTAGCTTGTCAACAAGATTTATGAGGCGAACAAGTACCAATCAGAGCTACTTAATAGTAATAAGGTGATCCACACACACATTTCTGCGTGACTGCGGGCCTGCCGCCATTAAACATTCATGGTCCAGGTGATGGATTGGCACACTTTGTTGTGCCGCAAACACACGAGCAGCAAAACAAGCGCAGTTGCCATGGTTTCTCGTGTGTTCACCAGATGTTTTCTGTCTTTGTGGGGCACCTGTTTCCTAATGGAGCTCCCTGGGAATCGCAGTGCAGAACACAGTCCAGATATTTTCATGTTTTCTCTCCAAGATAAGCTAAAAATTGCACACATATACTCACCGTGTACTGGACTTGACATTTGTGCAGTATATAGGGATATGATCAGGAATAAATTCACTGGTTAACCTTATTTTACTGTATATGTGGATCATACATTTCACTTTTATGAGAAGCCAGAGCTCTTTAATTGCACAAATCAGAGCTGGTGTTTTTCCTCTGGCCATTGAGGTTGATCGATTCATAAATATTGAAGAAGAAAAATGGAAACGTGTCTCCCTTTTCCTTTGTACTGTACATATTGTAGTGATTTAAGAGAGTTAATGTTCTGTGAAATAGCTCGACAAAATCCTGAAATATTCTGGTGCACAGATGAGCATAAATTGAAATGGCTGTTTAATTCTGATGTGTTTGGGTTCGCTAACTTTGTTTCAAAAGCATGGAAAAGATAGTAAGTTAGATTATTTAATTAGTGTTTATTCAGATGTTTCCAGTGCTGTACAGTAAATGTTTCTGACAGTGATTTATGAATTTGGTTGGACTCAGTGATGGGCTGGAGATTGGGCTATAAAAGAAGATTTAGTAGTTTCTCTATTTTTGGACTTTTTCTGTTTATTGGTAATCTGGACCTGGTTTGAATAAATTTAAATAATCATATATATATATATGACATAAAGATAGAAATGTCATTCAATGATTCCCTCTGACAGTAAATCCTTGTGTTTTTAATTTATTTTTTATAATTTCTTCTGGATATACAGACTTTAGTCATCAGCAGGATTAGATTTTTTTTTTTTTATCAGGACCAGAGGCTTTTTCTGTTCTTAAGTGCAGCACATGTATTTGTTTTTTTTGTTTTTTTTATCCCTATTATTTTTTTAGGTTGGGTTTTCATTTATTCTTCTTAATTCTTTGTGGTTGTTTATTATTTTCAAAACATAATTTGCCTATGTATTTGAATCAATCAATTAAATGTAGTTGTCTTTAATACATTTCTTATTGTCACATCATTCTTATTATAGTCTATTTGCTTTCATTTTTTTATCCAGACCTCTTGATCAAATTATGTGCACCTGCACACTGAAGAAGACCTAAATCATTTCTGCCTGTTACTCTTGAATTGAAGGATAAGGCTGACAAAGGTAGCATATCAGCAGATTTCTCCTATGAAAACAAAAATGCATGCAGTAAATTTAAACTTTGAAAGACTACTTCAACTATACAATTTAACACTTGTTCTTTGAAAAAAAAAAAAACTTTTCCTGTCAGACTCAGGTGACATCTTGTTTGCTCTTTGTTCTGTTTTGATGTGTTTTCAAGTCCAATGCTGCTCTCTGCTGGCCTGGAGTGAGACAGCATGTTTATTCTTCAGAAAGGTCCAAAGAGACTCAACCATGTGAAATGTTTCTGCTGATTTATTATAAGGAATCGGCCTACTAAAAAAATTCAAACAGTCACAGTGCTCTAGGGGATGGGTATCGTACTTTCGCACATAAAACTTGTTTTTACTACATCTTTTGGTCTCCGTTTCTGCATTTTTCACCTCCTGTTGTGAAGACAGTCCCACATATTTTCTTACATATTGTCTCCAGATGGAATCACAGTCTCGTCATCTCCAATTTCATTGGCGTCAAATTCAAAAACAGGACTGAGACTAAAATTGGTAAAACCAAATTCGTTCTCTGCTTTTTCCGCACTAAATTTTCTGAAGTGACCTTCTTATAAATAATCCAGAAAGAACCAAACATTTAACATTTAATTGCTCATACCAGCTGGTCAGGATTTGAAATGAGCTTTTGTGGCTTTGGGAGTGAAGCTTGTTTGGTTGAGTGATAACTTCCCTCAAGTCTCATTTCCTGCAAACAACCCCTGCTCTGCTTCATATCTTTCTTATCATGACAGATAGCTCTCACCCCTGCGAGATCCTCTTACATGAATTCTGCCTCTGATATGCGTCAGTCAGCAGAGAGTCGTGTGAGGTTAGGCACCCTTTTCAACAGCCCCCTCTTTTACAGCCACAAATGTTTCAGTTTAATTTTGTTACTTAACCAGAAAGTCATCTCTCTGTTTTCTTCTTGTGCCGCCGATGGGTTCGACTTCACGTGGAGATGCCCAAGGGAATATGAATGATACTAAAAACATTTGAGGTTGAAATATATGATCCTGCAGGAGACATTTCCCATGACTACCAGTGGAGTGGACTCACAGGAGAGGTGGGAGGCCAGGCAGGAGTGACGCATTGGTCCTTTTGGGTGGTGTGGGAAAGAGACTTGTGGTTATCGATTCAGCCGGGCAGGTCAAACGTCAGATGTCTGTGAGATTCTCCCCAAAATGTGTTGTTATGACCAACCTAATTGTACTACTGGTCTCTTACTGAGTAAAATGCATGATTTTAAAGCTGCACTAAACACTATATTTATTTGGACAAAGTATTAGATAACTTTGTAATGTGAAAGTGATCAGTCACATTGAGAAATACACTGAAAATTATAATCCAGCAAGTTTTAGTTTCTTTGTATCTCAATGTTTAACTGTTTTCTTCCAGTATTCACCCTGTTTAAGCTCCTATTTTGGTCTGTACCAACTCCTGAGGGAAATAATTTTATTCACAAGCTAGTCTTTAATTGTGTGGTTTTACTGAGTTCTGCAAACAGCTGCCAAGCGTAGGGGAACCAAAAGTGAAAAGTTGTGACCCAGCGAGTTGAACCTTGAGCTTAAACTGAAAGAAAGCTCAGTGAAGTCTAATGGAGCTGTAGATACAGCTGCTTGTCTGTAGCTTCATCATTATGAAGATATCTCACCTTATTTTCTCAAGTCAAAAAAAGAGGTCAGTTCACGAATAAACTGTTCAAAAATTACAGAGGGTAGAAATCAGCACATTCATCATCAATTTTGCTGAAATACAGTGTTGTTGTCTTAAGAGATCACTGCCTCTGTAAAAGGCGTGTTCCAGCGCCATAATTTTCTGGAAGCTCTGCCTACAGGGAGTATCTTAGTGGCCTCCGACCCCTGCTATGAGCTTGTGACTGACATATCTCCTGCCTTGACTGGGTGGTCGGTTACAGCACTGACACACATCCCCGTCCTGACAGACCAGATACTGTGGGAATCCTCCCATGGTAATATCCTCTGAGAACTTGCACCATGGACTGATCAGGTGTGAGGCATTGTCGAGCCTGAGCATTTTGGCACAGCATGAAAACACAGCAGGCTGCCAATCTCCTGCACAGCATAACATACTCAATATGGGCTCTGTCTCCTGCCAGTGATTCCTATCTAAGACCTTGAACTGAACTTAAAAAATGTGTTGTCATTCTCCCCAAGCTTATTTATGTCATAGGAGAGAAGTTATGAGTTTATGGTACATTAAAAATAAGGCTGTGGGAAAAGGGACAAGACAAACTAAATAAATGTTTTCAACAACAGCAAAAACTGTAACATTTGAACTCATATTGGTCTTTAATTCACATTTAACAAATCTGCCATTTTATAAAACCATGCACTAAAAGGTATACAACAATGATTAAAAAACGATGCCTTAAAGTGCGCTGATAAAGCATGTTTTCTGTGAGCGCGGTCTGCTGCTGCTGAGATTTAAAATGACTCTTAATGGAGTTTAGTAAGCAGCATCCAGCTAATCTGACAGCTGAGAGCATCTTTCAGCCCCTCCAAAGCTTCTCACAGCCCCGCAGACAAGGTGTCCATCCCACCAACGTCAGCAATCTCCAGCGCTCTGCACCCCTGCTTTCTGTCTTCAACGTTTTTGAGGAGGTCAGAGTTCAGACCTCTCGCTGTTTATCACAGGAGGGGTTGTGTGACCAAGGCAGAGGGGTAGATGGCGTGGGTGGGGGTGGGGAAGCAGAGCTTGTTTTCAAGTGGTCACCTCCAGGAGAGCTCCCAGCCGGAGTCAGTGGCCCGTGGGTGAGAGCACTGGGAAGAGGACATGGTATAAAAAGAGGCGAGGGACCAGGCAGGTTTTCAGAAAGTCAGACTCAATAAACGTGGAATACTCACAAAACCAGGAAAACCAACCTTGCGTGTACAACCTTCGCCGGCCCGTCACCAAAGAAATCGCCATGGTGCTGCTGATGAATTATTGGACGTGTTTGGTCACTCTATCGTTGACGGTGACCTCAGGCCATGCCTTAAGGAGGTAAGAAGTGTATTTCTTCATACACCTGCCTGCATTGCTTTAAGAAAGAAAGAATATAATATAGCACAGTGGTATGGGTTCGCTGTATATTTGCATTCACGTAAGAGAAAAGGGCAAAGTAGTAACATCAAACAGCAAAAACAAAGACAGGAAAACAAATGTGTTTTATTGGTTCATTACAAAAGCTAATGTTTTCAACATTGGCCTAACATGTGTTTTTGGTCCTTTTTCTGGCTAAGCACTGCAAGCAAAGCAGTCTGTGCTTTATTAAAGGCTCATTGTTATACTGGGATGATGACCAGGCACATGTATCACATATACTGTATACCTGACTGACATTGCATTTCTAGAATTGCTTCAGTCCTCATATCCTCTGTATTTTGATTTAATTGAAGAGGAATTTATCTGCTTGTCTGTTGTGCTTCCAGAATCGCCCTCAAGAAGATGCCATCTATCAGAGAGACACTGAGGGAGATGGATGTTTCTGCAGAGCAGGTGTTGAATGAGCTGGTCCAGAAGAGCGGAGACGACACCAACAATGGGACTGTTCCCACCCCCCTGACCAACTACTTGGACGTGAGACAATGATGTATTTAAAGGAAAAGATCTTAAAGCTGTGGTGCATGTCTATGGACATTTTGTGGTAAATTTAAATGCAATAAGTCAAGGTGCATCTGGAGTAGTTGTTTTTGTCTTGAAGCCAAGATGCTTCATCAGTTTTCTTGGACGGGCATTGAAATGTTTTCAAGAGTAAAACAGTGGATCCGGATGACTTTGAATCAGTACTTTAAAGTATTCTTTGAATGTGAGTCATACCCTCACAATGTCATATTTCATACCCTCAAATTATATTTGCGGTTTACTGCGTCAGGAAAATATTTGCAAAAGAACATTCAAACGACATCAAAACTGCAAGATTTTCTTTTTTGAAAAGTCGGAAATTGTATCATAGATTTATGTTTTGAATGTTTATTTTTAATAGACTCAGTACTTTGGAGAAATCAGCATCGGCTCTCCGGCTCAGATGTTCAACGTGGTGTTTGACACAGGCTCAGCCAACCTCTGGGTGCCCTCACAAAGCTGCTCACCTTTCTCCACTGCCTGTTGTAAGTGTCCATGCATACAAGCTGGAAAATAACATTTAGTGTCAAAGTGTCAATAATCTATATTTTTTTTATTGTAAAACAATATGACAATAAGAAGGGGAAAATGCAGTGGTGAATCTGTAGAGAGGTATCACCCATAAACTGCAGATCTCCTCATCTCATTTTTTTAGCTGTCTGACCTATATTTTTATTGTTTTGGCTCATTTTTATCACTCTCATGAGTTTTTTTTTTTTTTTCAGTGAAATAGTTCTAAAGACCAAAAACAGAAAAAAATATATATTGCAGTTTTGCATAAATGTAAATTTAGTAAATGTTATTTTCCAATACATAGCATGTTTTACAAAAATTTTCAATTGAGCTTCCCAGATATGTGATTTCTTTTATGACTCAAGTGAATTTTGAACTTTCAGTTACTCACAACAGGTATGATGCCTCCAAATCCCGGACTTATGTCGAGAATGGTACCGGATTTTCCATCCAATACGCCTCCGGAAATGTCAAGGGATTTTTGAGCGAGGATGTGGTTGTGGTGAGTTCAGCACCTTGTAAAACAAAAGGGAGTTTTTTCTTTTACACAAAGGCTTCAACTTCCTCTCACTGGCTCCACTTCCCACCTTTGACTCTCAGCTTGTTTTTGCCCCTGCAGGTCGGTGGTATCCCTGTGGTGCAGGTGTTTGCTGAGGCCAGCTCTCTTTCTGCCATGCCCTTCATCTTTGCCAAGTTTGATGGAGTCCTGGGGATGGGTTACCCCAACGTGGCCATCGATGGCATCACTCCGGTGTTTGACCGCATTATGTCTCAGCATGTCCTCAAGGAGGAGGTGTTCTCTGTCTACTACAGCAGGTGGGCTGAACTGAGTCAACTGACCTCCTCCAGCATCTGTGTCAGTTTTTATTTAATCACCTTTACAGGAGAGATTTAGATTCATAAGTTAATTGGAACAAAATATGTAGTTCTAAAGAACAAAATGCGGGTGATGCATAGATAATTTAGTTTAGTCTGAGCTGCTGTTTAGACTTGAATTTGATGAATGAGGGGGGAAAAATCAAATACTCTCTTGTCCAAACACCTGTAAGGTTTATTTTCTTTGCAGAGGAAAAGGATGGTTAGTGAGGAAAAACAAAAAAAAATCTTGGACCTGGATGAGAAAAGAGGTTGTGAAAATAAAGAAAGATATACACTATTTTCTCATACTCTTCCATGTATTATGCTTTCCTGTCCTCTGGGAGACATAACGCAATCAGGGGTCATAGGTGTGACTGTTTAGGTAATTCACTTAACTTTGAGTGGTGACCATGAGGGCATGATCACAACGGTGATTTATTTTTTGTTTACAGGGACCCAAAACACTCCCCAGGTGGAGAGCTGGTCCTTGGCGGCACAGACCCAAACTACTACACCGGAAACTTTAATTATTTGAACACCAGAGAAACAGGCAAATGGGAAGTTACCATGAAAGGGTAAGATCTCTGCCTCATAACTTACGCAGTGTGTGTGTGCACTTGTGCGTGTGGACCCATTCAGAAACAACTTGAGTTTTATTTTCCACTTTGTCTTTAATTCTCTCAGCGTTTCTGTGGGGATGGAGATGATGTTTTGCTCAGAGGGCTGCACAGCTGTGATCGACACAGGCACCTCCTACATCACAGGCCCGGCCTCCTCTGTGTCTTTGCTGATGAAAACCATCGGAGCACAGCTGGATGAAAGTGGAGTAAGTTTTTACACACGCAACATGGCTTACTAGAAAAAAGGAAAAAAAAAACAAGACATTTGACTGTTAAAATTCATCAACCCATCGTCACTCTTTACTTCCTGTTGTTCATCAGTACAAAGTCAACTGTGACACTGTCAAGACTTTGCCCAGCGTCACTTTCCACCTGGGTGGCCAGGAGTACTCACTCACTCACGAGGATTATATCTTATGGGTAAGCAGGATGACGAATGCTGAATCATTTTAATAGAAACATGCAGTGGTGGAACATACATACAAGTACATTTACTCATTTTGAAACTTTCACTCAACTGGAATTTAGATTTGGACAATATTACATTAAATTAATGTGATTAACTTATTAAAATCTGATGCATTATTTGTTTTTTTAATTATACTTGCTTAGATAAAGAATAAGGATTTAAATGTTATGATAAAACAGGCTTTTTTTTTATTACTCCAGCAATCTCAGATTGAAGGTGAGGTCTGCACCGTCACCTTCAGGGGCTTGGATGTGCCGCCACCTGTAGGTCCCGTCTGGATTTTGGGAGCCAACTTCATCGCTCGCTACTACACAGAGTTTGACCGTCGCAATAATCGCATAGGGTTTGCCACAGCAGTCTGACAGGAGATTAAACACCAGCCACGCTGCTCTGTTTTCTTTTTCTCTGTCCTTGCTGCTATCTCTTCTTTGTCCAGTCCTCCCCTCAGATGCTTTTTATGGTAACTCATGATCAAACTACATCTGCTTTATAAAAATGAGAACAAAAGAAGAGTACACATTGATATCTGCCTCCTATTTCTTGCAAATGCTCCTTTCCATTTATATCATATATTTTGTACTAGTTGCACTGAACACCCTGTAATAATTTCATTTTATTTATAAACATTTACCAGCAAATGCAATATTTTGTCTGTGTGTGTGACTCTGCTAATTATTATCATACGACAACAGTGAAAATCCATATCTGAACTGTACTGACGTAACAAAAATAAACTTGTTTACTGGGATTTAAATTTGATTTGACTCAGACTTTGTTAAGGACTGCATTGTTTCCCCCTCTGTCGAATGCATTTCGTGACCATGTGAAGTTGAAAACAGATTGTTGTGGCAGATTGAATCATACGGGGGTAGTCAAAGAAATATCTGTTAAAGTTTGTGAAGAAACATTTGTATTCTCAGGTAAAAAGGTAAAACAGTCGGACACACATTTGTTTCATGCGTGACCATCACATGTGGCGCACAGTGTGATGTGAAAGTGGCGGTTGTTCTTTAGTAACAGTTACAGTGGATGTTAGTGCCAGATTTAATGTCACAATCATATTTGCTAAATCAGATCATCCTTCTGCAAGTTTTCCTGCAGCTCGTGATTGCTGGCAGTGAAGATTTATCTTTTTCCGTCGCAGAAAAGTTATTTTTGGTGTGAGAAAAAAAAGAAAGAAGCCATAATCATTCCATTCATTGAGTCACCCAGGAAACTATGAATTAAGCTGAAATCCTGTCTTTAACATCAATGCAATTCTCATCGTTAAAAACTCTGAACAATAAATCTCTTCAGCAGTAAACATGCCTCTTGAGGATAAGAAATAACACTGACTAAACAAATACAGCGATTTCTGCTTAGTTAGCAGGCAGAAGAGACACCAAGATAACAAAACAAAGAAATCAGACATATTCATCAGATGCTTCTGTCAGATCTTTTTGTCTCGTTGTCTCTGAACTGGACAGGAAAGTCCTCCCATGCCACAATGATGTGACAGTGAGGGTGTCATATGCTTCCTCGGTCTCACATCCATGAATTGTCAGCTTTGAATTTTATCTGCTGACAGCAGACAGCGAGGTGAGGGTGGATATTTGTGTACTGGAATTTAATCTTCTGTATATCCAAACCATTGCAAAAACGAATCTCTCAGTGTGACTCAACTGAACTATTCAGGCTGGAAAACAGCCCAAACAACTACTCAGACATGATCCAAAAAAAACAGACGTACGTGTTTCACAAGATATAATCTGCATTATTCCTGGCAGACATTTGTAAGATAACCTGTGTATCTTGAAAATCAAATGTCATGCCTTCACTCTTGAATTGCTGCCCACTGTTGCTTAACAAAATGCTGTGCAACATGTTACTGAGTAACACTCATTAGTGCCCAAGGTTGCAATACAACAAAATGTATACATTAAAGAAATAGTTAACACATTTTATATTTTGGTTTATTTAGTTAGCTGCCATCTTGACAAGTTAGATGGATAGATTGATACCACTTTCATATTTGTTGCTCACCGGTCAGCCTAGTTTCTAGAATATGTGCAAAAGAGTTTTTTTTACAGATATGTTACAGATATTATATTTCAGATGTATAATTTTATGACTTTCCAACAACAACAGGCTAGGAGTTCATTTCTGCTATATGTCAAAGTATAAGGGCACTGAGGGTTATTATAGGCATTAGAGCTGAGTAAATTTGGCATTTTCCCCAGAGCGAAGTTCCAGGAATGGCTGCAGTATGTGAAGAAGTTGTGGAGATATAGTTTTATTCTGGACATTTTGTGCAATGTGTTGTCTGATCATTCAACCCTGATGCCAAAGATTTGCAGATACAAGTGCAGATGGTGCTTTACTTCACATGACTCCGACTGACGTGAATTTCATACAATAAAACCAGGTACATAAAAAGCCAAGCTAAAGACACCTGCTCTATTCTAATGACTCACGAATCATGCTGTGAATTTAAAATCTCATCCCACATGCTGTGAAGTATGGAACAGACTGTTGGCTCGATAAAAGAAGTACTTTATCTCAATGTATGAGTTATTCTTACTGTCAGTGAATGCAATGAAAAGGCAAAAAAGAACAACATGCTATTCTGTCTCTCTGCAGTCTACTCCCATAAGCTGTGGTGCTCAACACCGAGCTTATCAGTGTCTCCTGAAGACATTAATCTTCAAAACTGGCTCAAAAATAGCCTACGCTGTTTCACTTTTGAAAGAGAAAGTGAAATAGCTCTGGGTACTGCAGTCTACCAAATGTTCCTCAATCAGGACTAAATTGTGTGTTTGTTGTCAACTGCTTCCACTGGCAGATTAATACACACTCGGTGCTCTAATGTGTATTTAGGGCAGCAAGACGCAACAACAATGGTGTTGCTATTTGGTAGGTTTTTGAATAATAATGGTGGACTAAGCTATATCAGACTTTGGTAACATGGCCAGTACTTATTAGTGTAATTGAATTAAATTAAAGCAAGACTATATGTTATTTAAGTACCATATTTTTCAGACTATAAGGCACACTTAAAATCCTATTTTCTCAAAAATCAACAGTGCACCTTATAATCTGGTGCACCTTATGTATGAATTCTGGTTGTGCTTACTGACCTCGAACCGATTTTATGTGGTACACAGCGCTCAAAATCGGTCAAAATGTTTTAATACGACTTTGATAAGCTACGAAGCTGCGCTGCTTGATGGATTGTTGGAGCATTATGGCCACCGTAGTCAGGAGCCTCGAGGAGTGATATGTACTGTGTGTAATGCGCCTTACAGATGAAAAGAGATTGAAAATAGACTATTCATTGACAGTGTGCCTTATAATTCAGTGCGCCCTATAGTGCGGAAAATACGGTAAGCAAAAAAAAAAAAAATGTTCCCTTACTAATGAAAAGCTGCATTCATAACAAATTTAACACACCCTGACTTAATTCAGTACACTTAGTGGTTTGGTAGCTGCAGCCTCAGTTGATCTGGTATTTCCACTAGTGTTTAGTGGCTATTGTTAGCAAAATGAAATTTGATGTTTTCTTACTGACAGTACTTAGTCAGTTCACTGACAGAGTGACTCTACCATTACCATTTTACCATTTATCATTGTGGACAACAAAGTGATCCCATTTACCGAACGTTAAAGTTAAAGTAATAATACTGCAGCATAAAAATACTCAAGTAAAATACAAGTAAAAGTTGATCAGGTCATTACTGATGATTTAACATCTAAACAACAGTTCAATGTTGTTGCTTCACAATCCACTGGGAATCTACATTAACACATCATCTTTTTGTTGATGACATGTTTTGTATGTAAAAGTAAAACACACACATGCACAGGTATCTTAAAATTGCACTGACTACAGCACTTGAGTAAGTGTAGCTACTTACGACGAGTGAATCGGGTCTAAACTATGAAAAAAGTAAATATCACAGTGTGACAACCAATAAATGAGTCAGCGGTACAGGAATGTGTTCATAATGTAAAGTGTAGGAATTTGCTTCCTGTGTTAATAGATTCCAGGCCAAATGTTTTTCTCTCCGTTGGCGTCCGTTGATCTGTCATGAAAAAAATTCCCCATCAAAGGTAACTCATAAATGCATTCTCTCTCTATTCTGCTGCTAGGCCAGGTCACACAAATAGTAGCGCACACCCACTATTCCAATAAACTCAAGTCTCTTTTGGTGCGAGCAGCATGAAACATCTGCTCCCTCAACAACTTCTGCAGATCCCGGTAGGGGATCTCTGCGAGTGTTGAGTGCGTCTTATTTTTCTTTCTCGGTGGGTCCTCCGTATTGCAATTTCTTTTATTGTCCTGAGGGAAGCAAGAGGACAGAGCCCCCGAACAAAACTGTTATTCCGAGAGTTCATATGTGGACCAACGTTTTAATGCAAGTTGTTTTCAAGGGATAGAGTTTCAAGAACAGATGTTACCAGCACCCACAGCCTTTATCTGTGTATTTTTCATTTTTTTTTTAAAGTTCCCAGAGAGTCCAGAGAGGACTCCTGTCTCCACTTCATCTTCAACCCAAAAGCCAATTTGTTATAACACATCTGCGGAGACCAGAACGCTGTCTCTTGTGAAACAGGGGAGAGGTGGGAGGTCTTTAAAAGGGCCGTCTGTCAGCTGAAACAGTTAGTCTTGGTTTGAACTCAATCTGCGCAGGAGTAGCACATCAGGCAATGCACTGAAGCACGGCGCCACATGACGGACTGTCAAATTTATTTAAGAGCAAATTCCTTTCTGTGGAGTGGAACTGAGTATAAGACAAGGACCTCTTTGCTTCAATGTGTGTGACAGAGGAGTCTGGTGTTTTCCATTGTCAAACACGTACCAGATGACCATCCTTGTGTCAACCCTGATTCAGAGCAAAGCTAAGGTAGGTGAGAACTTTTCTACAGTCCACCAGCAGTCCCCTCGGTCGGGTGCACGGCGAGAGCAGAGCATGCTTGCGTTAGTCTGTGCATGAAGTTTGGTGCTTTGTTGTGCAGTTTGCTGACCCACATACACAAATCATTGAAAGCAAGGAGAATCAAAATCATGTGACAGGTGGCATTTGCATCATGCGCTCCTACATTTGCCGCATACCAATCTCATTAATACTTTTATTAGGTTACATTAATTTGATTATGTGTCACCATCAGCCATTAAGTGGGCTCCCAATAATAATCAGCAGCTAGCATGGCAGTCTTTCAGCTCGGTCTCAGAACCTCGTTTTACTTTGAGAACCACATTTTCATGTGGCATTGCTATAATGCAATTATTATTATTATTTAATATTTGATTTAATCCTTAAAATCATAATAGTGCAGAATTTTTTCCCCCAGCAACATGTTTGCATGCCCACACGGTAAAATTTAGATCCATGGTGAAATCATCAAACTCAGTCTATGCAGGGTCTGCAAAAGGTTTATGCTGCATAATTCAAAAGTCTAAACAAGAGTTAAACTGTACAGCGCAGTATTCGATTGGGAACAGACAACAAAATATGAAAAGGATACTTCTCCTCCCTGGTGGATTTCAAAGAATTGTCTTTTGTGTCTTAATATGTCTCAGAAGTCAACTAGGCACCAAATAAATTCTGTTTTATTGTTTCAGTTCAGAGTATTTTGCTGGCATCTGTCTCAACTTTCACGTGTCAGAGGAGTCAGGACAATGGTTATCAAGCAAAATCCTCTAGTTCACGTATTTTTGCCTGCAATGTGAACATATGCGTGTCACCAGATTTTAATTCTCTGGTAGGTAGTAGACACCATCAACGACAGGAGGAGTTCCTCTAATGTTGCTTCCATGGTAGAGGGCACTATTCAGCCACAACTGGAACTAATCTAAAACCACGTTAGGGTCCTTTGAGGTCATGCGCAGTTAAACATCAATCATTGGTGTGTCGCAGCAACGAGGCGCTAAACGCAGAGCGCCTCGTCAACCCGACCCACAACCTGACACTTTGTCAGGATCCAGGTCGAGCAAACAACAGCAACAAACAACATGCAGGGGCGGAGAGAAAGTGTTTTCTGTTTTGCAGCTCTTCTGGTCTGATTGAACTTCATTCAACATACTGTTTGCAGTTAAGTTGTTCTGGCACGGTTGGGAGGAAAAGTTAAGTCAAGTTTTCTTTGAACTTAGTCATCCTCATAAAATCACTTACAAGAAAGCTCACTTATAAACTCAGGATTATCAGAATTAGGCAGAGGAAAATGAAATGGAGAGAGACTGCTATGCGAAGTGTATTCATATTGAAATGGTTTATTTTATGATGCCACACTAACCATTAAAGTTGTCATGGTTGAGTACTCTACTTTTTGCTGTTGCATACATAATTTACATGAGCTTTCCCGATTAATAAATGTCCATCTGTGTGTCAGCCCCCTCTCCAACACTTGATGGCTGTGAAGATGATTTATGGCTCACATGAGGACAATGTGTGCTTGTGTCAGTTGCAGGTAAAGTGTCTGTGTGTGCTTATGTTCCTGAGCTTCCCTCTGACTATGGCAGAGGTCCCTGGTCCATGCAGACACTCCATTACGAGGGAGCACCTGCTGACAGTCAGACATCTGGTAGGTGTTGAAAAAACATTAGAAAAACACGCCTGTCAAAAAAAACATCGGAAACAGTGAGCTGAAATCTCCCTGTTATGCTTTCCCCAGATGGACAACCAGTTGAGAAGCGGGTGCTCAATAACATACACATTCATAGAGCGGAGAAGTTTGGTAAGTGAACGTTTGTTTTATGGCCGCGTTTCCTTCCAAACCCTTTGATTCAAACTTTCCCTTAACTGTATTGTGCTTTCATGTAATTTCATTATTGCCTCATGCTCGGATTTTCCCACAGAGCAAATGTTGCTTCGTAAAAGCTGCTTTACCCTGGATCCTGGAGCTCCTCACCACGCACTTCAAATATAGTCGGGGATCGGTCAATGACGGCTACGTTCAGTCCCTTAGAGCGCTCATCCTCAACATCTACTCTCAGAAATGCGTGCCTCAGATTAATGAAGAGGTTGAGGTGAGTGCATTCCTCCGAGTGTGGAGCTCTGTTTCTCAGGACTGTCGGGATACATTTTTCTATGATACAATAAATGGGAAACAGACATATACAGTGCAAAGAACTGCCCAGCATAAGGAGAAAAATCTGCAATTCTTGTGAAAATATTTAAGGCATGTTTCTCGGAATCTGCCGCAGGATAAGCCAGACAGTTTCGAGATGCTGTACAGAGGTTCCCCTTCAGAGGCCCTGCAGAGGGCTTCGGAGGTGCTGTCTGTTTACTGGGAACTGGTGACAACAAGTGACGCGCCAGTAGATTGGAGATGCCAGCACGATTACACAGAAGCCTTTAGCTCCACCACGGAGCCACCCACAGTGACCTTCACACAACATTCCACAGGTGGGAATCCGATCTTCTTGAAAAGAACTATAATGAATTATGAGGATGTCTAGAGACCCTGAAATCACCGATCACATGTCCTTTTCTGCAGACAGTTATGATAGGAACTCAGATAAGGCCTCGCACAAAAGACCAGCAAGAGACCTGTACAAGCTCGGCTTTATCATCGCCTCCGCCTGCGGAGGACTGCTGGTCATACTTACTCTCTACTGTGTCATCGCACAAAAGGTACCAGCACTTCAGCTTTGTTGGTTCCTAAATCACACATGCCCTAATAATGTCTTGCAATGCATTCCAGACATATTGCAATGAAAAAGGCCCTGGCAGCTTGGCTGTGCTCAGTGGGGCACTCCCTCTTGCAGAAGCACCAGCCCTGTCTTGCTGGTAAATATTGAGCATAACAAAACAAGGTGGTGGCTGGATTTGAGAGCAGAAGTGCTACTTCTGCAGCTGCACTTGCACAAAATTCTTACGAACAATTTCATGTATGCTCTTTTCCCTGTATGAGGCTATTTGGCACCGTTGGTTATTATTTCATAGAATTCAACATTGAACTCAGGGTGGTGTTTTTCATCTGGCTGAGCCTTACATTCATTAAGCCTAAGTCATGACCTCCAAATAGATTAAGATTTAAACTGTAAATTATTTCACAAAATAAATACTGCAACAAAGCTAATGTTTTATAACCTATTAAAAACATGGAACAAACAAAAAGGTGTAACACAAGCTTAAGAGCCCAATAAAGTAAAAGCCCTGAAACAATAACAGCTGCAGCTTTTTCCTGGTAGTAACAGGGTTTCGAGAAAGCTATAATGTGCTAATAGGCCTCCTAATAGGTCAAACAGGTTTTGATGGAACAAACAGCAAAAAACAAAGTGTCACTCTTCTGAACTACAGAGTACACAGAGTTCAATTTAGGTCTCTTTCGCTGTCTGTGAAATGCTTTTTTGAAACTCAAACGTGGTCCCATATGACCCAGTCGTAAAGAAATCATGGGAATGTTTCTGATTTTGAGAAGAGTCTGAAAGTCCGTGTTGGTGGTAGACTAAGTTGCACTGTGTTTGTCTTTAGTGTTTATTTTGTCGAGTTAGATAAGAAACCTGAAATTAATCCTTGTGGAGAAATTTGTATTCTTTATCTGACCCAGATACATATTAAGGAGCTTTGTGTAGCCACAGCAGTGGCTTGGGGACTAACTCTGATTCTGAAGGAGGGACTTGGGTCAAGCAATTGCAGTGAGTGTTGCTGATGTGAGACATAACTGTCGTACCTGCAAGAGCACGCAGACGGAGCTTAAAAAGGCACCATTTGGCAAATGCTAAAACACAGAGTGCCGTTTTGTGTTTAGTCCTGTCATACTGAATGTCATTGTGAATTTCAGCGAATTGGAGGCAGAGGATGTTTTTTGTTGTAATACTATATCTGAACTGAGGGAGGCTTGCATCAGTTACTTTCGGTGTTCAATCACACTAAAGCTTCACACAAGTGGTTGAGTTAATAGCAAACAAATGGCTCTGTTGGAATGACTCTTTCAAATGAATATGGTATGATGATTACTCAGTACAATCACTCTTTGGGGGCTGTGTTTTTTCACTTAAATACATTGTCTGGCCTCACAAGCAGCTATAAGTGCTGCATTTATTCTAAAACATGTGTTCAGGACATGGTTTAAATCAGTCTTTCCTGCCTGCTGGCAGAATCAACAACCAGTTATCAGTTGACATGAAGCAGGACAGCAGGCAGCTTTCAAAGTTGCTCTTACAGACACATTTGCTTCTTGTTGTGAACTGAGCACATCTTCTTCACAGTGCAATATGATTGACGTTTTTAACTGCCAAGGTTTAAAGGAGCAGGTTGGGCTGTCATCTGAGGACGTGTTGTCCGTTTTTATCCTTCTTTGACTGATGTAATACAGTCAGCAGAGATTCTGCACTGGTGCTGAATGCACATACGTTGAGTGTAATTACAATAAAGTGCTTGATGAGGTGCATAATTCTTCACTTGTGCAATGTTACTTTAAGCCTGCCGGCCACGTTTTCTCCCGTGGCGTTTCTCTATAACTCCGCTCACTCTGTTTCCTGCCTCGCCTGCTTTTTCACCACAGTGTGTGGGTAAATGTTGCCTTGCCAGCTGCCCCTAAAGGCCCCCGCTCTAAGCACTGAACCTATTTTAATTAACTTTAATTAACATCATCTGTGTGCTCAGTGAGAATATGTGACTACAGGAGGGTGCAAAGGGATAACAGTGCTGTGTGAAGCACTGGACAACATTGGAAATTACATGTTGCATGAGGCAGATGTGTTTAAAAACCACAGAATCAGCACATCTGTAATTGATTTGTCACTAAACCTGGATTAGCAGTCATAGTTGAATTAATTACCATGCAACATTAAAAAAAATACTTTACAGTGTTTACACATGCAAGTTTTCTGAATGAGTTGAGTAATTACTGCATGCAGCTGCAATTATGCTCGAAAAAAAAGTAAATCAAAATTATCCATTAAGATGGCCTCAGTGTCCTGTGCAAAAACAGATGGTCAAACATTTTCCAGGCTTTGCTGTGATATATTTTATAACTAGATGAACCTGCTGAGATTATTAACAGCTTTAGCTTGGCAACAAACTGTAAGTCGTCTGATACATGCAAGCTCCACATCCACCTGCACACCTTTTGGGCAATGCAACAGTGTTGATATCAAAGCCTTACTGGAGGACAGCCTGTAACTGCATGAAGGCCCAAACAGGAGCCAAACATACGGCTCTTTTTAGTACCTGGATCCAAACAAACCTGGAATTCAGCTTCCCTGCAGCGGGTAGTGGGGTGTTGAAATCACAAAGTGCAATAATGAAAATACAAAAAGCTGCAGATGATAGATTGATTTTGGCAGCGGACCTGTTGAAACTGACCTCTGACCCATGTTAGGTCACCACCCACCAGCTGAGAGCCAGGATCAAGCTTTGCTTTGTCTGCAGTGGAGACAAAGAAAAAACAGCCCATCTCTCTACCCCAAATGCATCTTTTGACTGTCAAATGCTGACCTGCTGCAAATTTAAAAAGAAGCTGTAAAATGTGGTTAATTTTACTCAGTCAAGGAGAACTGGAACTTTTGGTGCAGCAGTTATAACTGATTCAAACAAATCTTTTGAGTTTCTAAGAATATTCTTATAGAGATTGAATCACCCCTGAGATGTTTCTATTTCTTGCAGCATTACCTTCCATTGGCTGGTCAGTTGTTAAGTGTGTTCCAATAGTGTCACATTTTTGCCAAAATAGTTTTCTTTTTCCTGAGTTTTCACTCACAGGGCTGTCAATCACCTACCTCCTGTAGGCGCACCTGAAGACTTGCTCATTGTTGATATTACTTCAAAGTGGAAGAAATGAGGTGTGTTACTTCACCCTGTAGCTGCTCAACATGTGTCCTATCTCATAAACTGTTCTCTGTCTGAAACAGAAAACCCACAGCCGTCACAGATCAAGATCATATACAAACTCAAGGTAAGAACAAACTGAACTACGAAACAAAAATAAATTGTCTCTCCATGTTTGAACACTGCCTCTAAGGAAAACTTGTGTTATCTGAATTAAAGCGCAGAACCACAGGACATAGAGATGGAGCCGCAATAATGTGAGTATACTTCTAACCCAATTAGTTTCATGGACTCTGGAACAGTTGGAGCTGGGATGGATTAAATGTCTTAAAGAAACATCTGTGTCAGCCTCAGTGTAATGTATGAATGTTGTGTATTCATATTCTTTGTATTTTCAATTTTTTCCCCTCTCCCCAGGCAGTAAAGAACACATCACAGCCCCAGAAGATGGAGTAGTTGTAAAGCTGTACATTTTATCCATGTGTGTAATGTATCACTCTCACCTATTTAATCGGAAGCTTCGCTTTGACTGAGAGCAAAGATGGACCTTATTTGGAATAATATGCTATGTATATTATGTTTATGCGTGATCGTATTGCAGATATCTTCTCAAGTTCACTAAAAAAGGTTTATTTTTACACTACTTATGTATGTTGAATAATGTGTCTCCATTTGCTATCACTTAACCAAATGTTTGTAATGTTGTTTGCCAAGCACAAGTTATTTATTAGTTTGACTTTATTCAATATCTGTATTGATAATAAACGTTCCATCGATACCCAATCCAAAATGTAATACTCTCCAGCTGCCCAGATAACAATGCATTTACAATGACAATTACAGTGAATACAGCAAAATCCCATCTGCAGCACGTGATGACCTCATTACAGGATTCAGGCTACTTTATAGCTGACTTTATGTTTGACTTAACACTTTATGAGGAGTCAAATTGCTTCCCTGCCAAAATGGTCCTTCCCACTGGTTTGGAAAGTTCCCTTCATTATCAGTTCACGCTGTTGATCAATACGCAGTCTGCATGAATTGCTTCAGCATGAACTCTGGAGAATATTCTGTTATTGGTCAAAACACAGAGGTGTTGTTACTGGCAGAGGGAGAAACCACCCAGACAGATACACACCAGTCGCTGCTGCAGCTTCACCAGATATGTCTCCACTGCACAGGGTGTGACAGGATTTGGTGGGAATAACGTGCTACTACAGTTTACTCAAATGCAGGCATGACATTTAATCATTACAGCGTGACAGTGGCAAACAACAGGGTAATAATGAGAGAGAGAAGGGGGGGCAGCGCATTCCCTATTGTTGTCATGACTTTCACTCATGTTTACTCAGTGATGGTCCGGCCTGATGTTTTATAATAATTGCATAATGTCTGACTTTACTGAACCACATCAGTAAATCCCAATTCCCACATGTGGTCATGCGCATGTGTGCTGGCTTCTAATTTGTTTTTAAGGAGTCTGCTGTAAGAAGTGACGGAGGAGAGAAATAAATAAAAAAAAACTCTGCACCAGAGCTTCTGCACTACACTGTGCAGCCTGTAGTATAACATGATCTATAACACACTTAATTTCACAGGCTACCGCTTATCAGTGTGCAAACCACTGTTGCACTGGCAGCAATCCATTCTTCATCCCAAGACATTGCTCCATTACAAAACAAGGAAAGTATTTCTATAATTCAATTTAGTGCCTTTCTGCAGAGGATTAAAGGCAGCTGTGGAAGATGAAAAGGCGAATTGTCTTCAACAATAAATATGTGAGAACTGCCTAAGACCAGTTAGGATTGTCAAGAAGGCAGCCGCCCTTTTTCTCTCTCCCAACCTCTCTGTTTCTTTTACCTTCAAATAAAAGGAAATAGAAGATATTGTTGTTGCTAAAAATAAATCACTGTCAGCAGTCAGGGAGACAATTAGCTTTCCTTTTTTTTTGTTTTTCTTCTCCTCAGCTTTAGTCATAGTAGGTACAAAGTGGCAGATTCCTAGAAAAACAGATTAACTCCACACAAAAATGCATAATTCATAGCTTTCCGGCTAAGTGGATACAGACTGAACCGTGTCATTTCTCATGTTATGAATACTGATGTTATCTGACTGACCTCTGTCCATTGAACACACATTCGTCTGTGATATACAGTAAATACACATTGGCTCAGAAATGACACCTCACAAAGTCTGCTAAAGTCTTGTAAGTTTTCCAAAACATTTGTTGAAAAAAAAAAAAAAAAAAAAAAAAAAAAGATCGGAAAAACACCAATCCGA
>JBAJHX010000041.1:15982045-15993190 GCA_037176925.1 Amniataba percoides
AAATAAACACACACTAAACACACACTAAAAAATGTGATAACCATTACAGAAGTGTTATATGCTTGTCTTTGGATAATTCAGGCACATTTAAGGACTCATACATGCTTATCATTTGTTAAAGACAAAAACACTTGATTACACAATGTAAAATGTTGTTGAAACAATTATGAACAATCTTCAAAGTAGAAGCATTGTCAAGATGACACAGCCAACAAACAGTAAATTAATTACCGCAAGGACATAAATGGTTATATATTTAAGTTACCTTGCCAGATAATAATAATGCTGCTCAACCTGTTGTTTTATCACCTTGTGCCACAGGGTGGAGGCAAAGATCCAAAACGCAATCTCACGCTGATGATTGGCATCTTTGCACAAGGTATTCTTTGCTAGACTTAACACAAGTAGAACTTGCTGTCATTCACTACGACATAGTCATATTTGATTATATTTCTTTTTGCCAGCACACCAGAACTAATAATCTAATTAGCTTATTGATGTCAGCCTGGTCTCTGTCACCCATATGCCTGAAATCTGGACATGTGATCATACAGCTGTGGTATTTCCCATTGACTAATACTGGAACTGTTTATACATTTGGAATAATAATCTCCGTTATCATTACAATAATCTCAAATGTGTTTTAATTTAGCAGGCTGTGAAAAATGTGAGTTAGTGGATGGGGTTGTGCAGATGGAGCAACACCCAGGATAAGTTGAGATGACTCTGCAAGCGAGATCAGGGAGAGCTACACGTCAATAAAGGCGACGCGCCGCAAACAGTAGGCAGCTTCGGGAGGAATGTCTCTGGCACTGATTTCGTTGGCATCCAAACGCAGCATTCTCAGCTTGGAGAAGTTCACCATGTCGACTGTGCTGCAGAAACTGCTCAGGGAGAACTCTGAAAGACACAAGGGGAGAGGAGATATTGAAGGGAGGGTGCGTGCTCTCTCACAGCGTTTCATCATGTGAGTCATGCTGCGCAGAACGCAACGTATTCACATCACAAGAGCCATGAAACGCAAGCCGAGTCTCGTAAAAGTCGGTTCTGCTGTACATTGCTCTCGGGACTGCAAGTATGTCTGTGCAGGAAGGCCAAAGTTGGTTCTCACATTTCAGCATCAGAACTAGAAGCCAGTGAGTGGGAACATCACATCCCCTTCTTTGATTACACTCAGCCAAGACCGTAGTTCTGGAGATTTCATTGGTTGTAGTTCATTTTTAAACTTACTTACTGTGTAATTCTTTTATTGGGTTCATATTGTGTACGAGCTCCCACAGGAGAAAGGGTTATGAAAAACCCCTAATAAAGGGGTCACCGCCCCAAAGTCGCGACTGGTGTTACATCACTAGAGGGCGCGGCCTAAAGAGGGACAAATTTAGGAAATGGAGATGATGGAGAGAAACCTTTTTCTTTTTTAAGAAAATTTTAGCAAGTTGAACTCCCAAACACGGCTGAGAGCTTGGGGATGTTAAATTTCTAAATTCAATTACATGGGACTGTGAAAACATGGCAGCTAAAAACAATATGGATAATCTGGTGCATGTCTGAACTTCCCCTTAAGTTAAAAATGAACAACTGGAGTGCATCATAACCCTTGAAGCTGGATATGTTGAGCTCACAAAGAGTGACTGTCTACTAAGGACACACAAAAGGGACTTGAGATGTCAGTGATTTATCTCCTTTTAAATCAAATGCTAGTTTTTTTTTTAATCCCTTGGGTTGTGTTGGGAGGGTCAAAAGGGCACAGCAACAGAAATTTTACAACCACAATTGTGCCATTTAAGATGTGTGAGTTTTGTGAGGTGGTGGACATTTTATGACTGAGGGAGCGGCAGCGTTAAATTTGAAATAAATAGCTTCTCATGCATATAACAAGGAATGAATGGATAGGGTCAGAAACAAGTGGGTAAGTACCAACATGCAACACATTAGCTCATGACTGCAGAATGGCATTTAAAGAACACAACCAAATCATAACAGCTATTATCAAAGCATTTGAATCTACTTTTATACTGTTTTAAACTAGTTTCACTGTATGAAAAATGTATTTAAAACATGTGATGTTATTTTGATTTTGATTTGATTTTGTTGTTTTGCATCACTGATCTTTCCAACTAATTCAAAACATTGTACCGACTTTTATAGGACCAAAAAAAATCTTTCCATACCTTTGATCTTATTAGCGTGTAAATAAAGGTTCTCCAGGTTCCTATTGACAACAGGGATCTTCTCCAGTTCATTGAACGAAAGGTCAAGCTCAACAAGCGTGCTGATATTGAAGACATTGGGTGGAAGTCCTTTATCTGTCAACTTGTTGTGAGCCAACCGGACAAACTGCAGTTTGGGATACATGGTGAAAAAGCCCGCCGGCAGACTCTCTATGGTATTAAACTCCAAGTAGAGCTGCTGCAGTCTCTCGGGCAGGTTGTCAGGGATTTTTCTAAGCTTGTTTTTCCTCATATCCAGCATGGTCAGTGACTTCAGTCCCTTGAACACACCTCCAACATCTTCTATGACATTTGCTTTGAGTCCGAGGGTGGTGAGGTTGGCCATCCCCTCGAAAGAGCTGGGGGGTATTTTTGAGATCTTGTTGTGACCGAGTCGCAGGTCCATGAGAGATTTGGGCAAGTTGGGAGGCACGCGCATGAGCTCATTGTGATCCATGAGGAGCCGTTCCAGGTTCTTGAGCTTGCTGAAGACGTTCTTGCCGATCTTGTTGGAGTTGAGCTGGTTGTGAAACAGTACAACCCAGACCAAGCTGGTGGCGTTGTCAAACACTCCATCCTGAATGCCCGTGATCTGGTTACGCTGCAGGTAGACGTACTTAATGTGTGAGGGGACGTAGGGAACATGCTGGAGGTTGCGGCTGTGACAGTACATAGCTGTGGGGTAGGCTGAGGGGCAGTCACACTCCAGGGGGCAGTCCACGTCCTCGGCCTGCCAGCCGGCGTGCCGACGCCGCCCTCGCAGATGGGACAGCCACTGGAACTGGCTGTAATACTGACTGATGCTCAGATCCACTAGTCCCATCATGAGGAGGAGCGTCACTGTCCGCATGATCACTGATAAAAAAAACCCAGGAAGAAACATTTGTTGAAATTTAAAGTTGATAAGTTGATTTAGGATGATACATGATAACATGAATCTATAATGCTACAACCAGTGAATTTATGCTGACTGCATAATTGAAAGCGGATCTAAATGACCTCAGTATGTACAGTATGTACAGTATACCTACCAGTTGTGGACCAGAGATGATGTTTGCTACCTTGCTCACGTTGCCTGTGCCTTTCTCTGACTGAGTGGAAAATGTTGTTGGTATAGAGTAAATATCCCCTGCACAGCTTCAGCCCCATCCCCAGCCACCCAGTCTCATTAGAGCACATACATTTTTCCACCAACATGTAGAACCTACACAAGAACAAATCACCTCCAGCCATGTCAGTATCAATCCCATCTGTGAAGCGGTACAGACATCTGCTTTTTAACAACCTTGTTTTCCTTTACTGTGCCATGCCTTATCATTAGCAAAGCCACTCAAAGTATGGCTTCTAGTTTATTGTTACAGGGAGGGTGAGGGGGGTTATGTTATAGAAAATTTAACCAACCAGAATAGATGTTGTAATTGGTGCAACGTTTCTTCTCAGATAAAACAATGCAGCCTTGTTAAAGTTTAACATGCAACTCATAAGTTGCAGTGTGCTTTTGTCCATTATACAACATATGTTTCAACAATGTACAAAGGATGACAAACCCTGTTATTTGTCCACAATCATCCTCTTTAAGCGTCTTCTGTTCAGGTACCCTCTACTTTCTTCAATTACAGTGTTCAATCTGGAGAAAGTTAACGTGTTTGTGCTGGCGCCTGCAGACAGAGGAGCCCCGTTATCATCCAGCAGATTGTCCACAAAATGGGCCTCGCCAATCATGTCCTCCTCTGGAACATGCAATCTGGAGTCTCAACGTTTACCCCCCCCCCCCCTGTTCAACAGTTAATAGACCTAATGACCAAACATACATTTGAGAAGAGAGGGAACCTGAGGATACACAGATGGGACTCTTTTGCACCAAGGACTTGGCAGATTCTTAGTCACAACACAACATTCTTCTAACAAAACGCAGCCAAGTCTTCCCAAGTGATGTTACATTATCTTATGTTTAAGAAGCAATGCTTATTATTCTGTTATAATAGTGTTGTCAACATTGATTATGAGTGGAAATCCTTTCTCACAAATGTATCCAGCAAGTAGAAGTAATAAGGGTGAAATTAAAAAAGTTTCCAGGAAAACAATGTCCCCTTGAAGACTTTGATGTTGGATCTCTCATTTAGTTATGATGAATGCCAAAATCTTCCTGTGATCTACTTAATACAGACATTAATATGTTGTATCTGGAAAGGCAGCTTTGTTTTCTGTGTGTGTGTGTGTGGGTGTGTGTGTGTGTGTGTGTGTGTGTGTGTGTGTGTGTGTCTGAATGCACCACAAAGAAAGTCTGAATTAAAACACGATGCAAAGGTTGAAAGTATTATCTTGTAATGAGAACATTATGTTTAATCCAAAACATTCTGTGTGGGCGTCATTTATTCGTGGCTTCAACTACAGTCTGAAAAGTCCTAATTAGCAAACAATAAACCTTAACTATGGAGCCATTCTGCCATTGTGAGCTGTACCATAAAGTAAATTAAAAACAGGTTTTTGAAAGGAATTTTGAATGAATGGTTTTCACCAGAGACAAGGGATGGGGTGGACCATAATGAAAAAAATATGCAGATTTAAAACACTTCTACACAGAAGTGTGTACTTGTGTACTTGAGCTTGGAATTCTTTACAAGACCATAGTGTGGTTTTCTAGTACGTATGTGTATTCAATATAAAGAACTGGCTAAGGCTAAAAATACACTGCTGGGCTTTTCCCATAACTGTTTTTTTCTGAGGGAGGACAGCACTTTCAGCTATAGCACCATGTGTCTAGATATCTCTTGCCAAATTACTGAATGGATTGTCCTGAAATCTGGGGGACATCTATTTTCATTTAATTTTAAGTTAAATGCAGTTAGGAGTCCCTCCACACATGATTGAAGTCTTTGGGCGAAAAATGAAATGGACATTGAATGGAAAGGTAATTTTCCTCAGCAGACGTTACGCCCCAATTATTCGCATTTAGCCAAATAACGGAAATACTTTGGCATTTCATTATTACACATTTTTCAAACAGCTGTTTTCTTCTGAAACCCCTATATCCTGTCTCTACAAAAACAAAGGCACAAGTGATAGATGACAGAGGTCAATGTGACAGAAACAGTGGTGCTAATGGCAAATTGTGCAGCTTTTAAGGCCAAAGTGAATATTCCAAAACAACTGTGGTGGGTTTTAATGTCTTCCAGTCACCCACTCACTCTGTTTAACTTTCCATGGCACACTAATTTAACACGAAACATCTTTGCTGCTTGACATATTTATGGCTTTATGATATTGGTGATAACAGCCAACGGATCAAACAGCACACAAAACCCCAGAGAATGTCAAGAGATTTAATACAGACAGTGCAAGACAGACAGGGTAACAGTGATGTGCAGCATTTTCTCTTTTTTTCTTGTCATTTCCCTTTGATCCAAAGGATTACTGCAATATCCTTCCATGCCTCGTACAACAAACTCCACGCACCTCTTTCATACTACTACTCTGGAGAAAATGAATCCTACAGAAGCACAAAGACTCCAGCTAGCAGCACAGTTTCCTCAATCAAATGCAATTATCGCCTGTCTCACACACACAGCAAGCGTGATTACTGCCGCACACAGCAAGTGTTAGATACCACACGACCGCAAAGTGGAAAGAAAACTGCTAATTTGTTCAGAGGAGAAATACTTCTGACATTATGCCAGCAAAAAAACTAAAAAGTGTGGTTTCTGATAATGGTCAGTCAATGGACAAATATGGAGGATGCTGGCAAACCTTCTCAACAACACCCTTAAGGCAGAGAAAAAAACTTAAGAGACAGGAAACAAGCTATAAACAGTCAGTAAGTAATGCAAACAAAGCTTGAATATTTACATCAGAATAATAAAAGCTGTCCTAATATACAACACATATGTTATCTGTTATCTGTTTCATTTCATCAGATAAGATTAGATAAGATTTATGAATAAGCCTTAGTGCACATACAGAATATTTTTCAATGCATGGAAAAGTTCAAAAGTCCTTAGAGAACATTGACCAAAATTCTCTTCTCCTTGATACATTTCTTGTTTTAAAATAAAAATCGTTTTTGTGAAGTGAAAGAAACAAGATCTGTTAACAACATACTATAAAAAGGTATTATTACAGAGCCAGAGTTGCCCCAAAGCTTTTTTTCTTTCCAAATAAATGTTATACATGTGTGTGATCGTGTTTGTGCGAAACTGAATACCTCTTAAAAAGTCTTTAGTTCACTAGCCTGGAGGTTGTTTGGCTGAGTTTTTAGTTTTCTTTCTTCTCTTCAGTAGTAGAGGATTAGTTGAATCTTCGATAGTTTTGATTTTAATGTGATCATAGTCCACTCTCATTGTTTGCAGGGCATTTGTCATTTCCTCCTGATAATAACAAAACATTGTCATTCATCACACACAACCAAGATAAAAACTGTTTGCACAATATGAACTTCCAGTTTTATGTTAATATTAAATGGATTTCATTGTTCAGAACATTGGCATATAATTAGCGTTAGTGTAAAAGATTCAATAGATTCAGCAGTTTCTGCACATCTGAAGAAGTAGCCACAAAGTGACACATAAAAGCACTGACACTTACTTTAACCTTCTCCCAGACGTCTTGTTCCTCGTGCAGCACGCGGCTGGTGTGGAGCGGCGTTTGCGGGACCTCGGCTGACTGCTGCAGCAGTGAGAGAAAATGGTTAAGTCTTCACCAAATCTCACAAACATCTTCCAGAACCAGAGGCTGCTCAAAGAGAGTCGAGCCTTTGGGGAGCTACTTACATTAATCCAGGGATGGTTTAAGAATTCGGTAATGCTCATTCTCTGGGTGGGCTCAGTTTTCAGTAGGTGGCAGATCAACTGTTTGGCTGAAAACAAACATCAGCATCATTGTGGACACCTTTGACAGTCAGAAGAGTAGCTGCAATAATGTCTTCAAACTTAATTCCTATGGCAGGATTTATGTGAAAGTACATAAAAATGACATCTGCGGTGCAACATTTAGAGAATACAGACACACATCTTATGAAAACTGATATTTAGCAGTTGGTTTAATTTGGTTATTGCTTTGCTGTTTTATATTTAAGTCACATGTTAATAGTACTACTGGAGTTACTGAAAAGAAGGTTAATCTTCTGTTTATACTGTTTATCATGTGGAGATGTGAGTCACCACTTAAAAAGAAAAAAATGTGAGTGCTGATGACTGTGATGGAGTAAAGTGAAACGGGGGGGAAGAAGCTTTTACACCAACCCACACTTTGATAAAACAACATTTGAATTTCCGATATGCGTACACCTCACCTTCCTCAGACACATCGGACCACTCGGGGTTTGGGAACTCATACTGCCCATTACGGATCCGTCTTTTCATTCCTGGGGATATTGCCAAACCGTGATGTGAGAAAAAGGGAGGATATCCACAAAGTCTGTGCATACGAAAGACAAGAAAAATGTCTAATGACAAGATGGATCACATAATTAGAAGCAACAGTGTTTTGGAGGATTACACATCACACTGGGTTTACTTACAGGATATACATAATGACACCCAGAGACCACATGTCACAAGATCTGTCATACTTCTCTGGACCAAGAACTTCTGGAGCTGTCAAAGTGTCATGAAAAATTATTTGATTCTGTCCAAAGAAACACATGGCCGCAACTGATCATTAAAGTAGCATATATCAGTTTTAACAACCAGTCAGTCTAGCTATTGTCCACAAGAGGAGAAGCATCTGTACTTTTTTTTTCACCTAAATATACTGGGTTATGTTATATTTCATTTCAAGCATATGGTGACTGGGTGTTAAAGCTGAAGTAAGAATAAAGCCGAGCAGCTCTGCAGGGAGGAGCATCAGAGGCGAGCTGGAGCACAGTCATTCTCCTCAACTGACTGCAGCTTTAACCAATAATACAGAGATTGGAAAAATCCAGAGACGGTGTAAAAACATCTTGTAAACAGCAAACACATGCAGCCCCAGGACACGTAAGGTTTTTTCCATATGTTGCATTAGACGGATATACGCACACACACACACACACACACACATATACACGCAGTGTTCATAGATTGAAATGTGGAAACTGGGATTATCCTGCTGACTCAGTTGTACCTGCTGACATGTGGCTATCACTGACATCAGGAGGTCTGACTCTCACAGGAACTCGCTCAATTCGATGTGGCATTCGGCAAAACAAAAAGACTTGTTCACAGCTGAGCTTGCCAAACACCACAGAGCTCACTCAGAGGAGATGCTGCGTCACAGATATCAAAAATGCTTGACGCCGCCCAGTGAACACTGACTCTGTTACCATTGCACATTCGTACCGACGGGTTTGTCTGCATGCACAAAACCTCCAGTGTACCTCCAGCCTGATACAGATACTTTAACGATCAAGTGTCGAGAACTCTTACCGACATAGTAGGGGGTAAAACACGGGGTTGCTAAAGAGTTCAGAGTGGTGATTTCTTTGGCAAACCCAAAATCCGTCAGCTTGAGAAGGGCATCTGATCTTTTGGAGGTGTACAGCAGGTTCTCCGGCTGCAGCAATCAAACATTAAGACAAGTGATGTGAATTAGAGATGATGCAAACACACCAGTTTTACACTCAGTTTTATCACTTTTTCATTTCAATCAAATTAATTTACACTATAATAATGCTACCAAATACCACACAATAATGTACAATATTAAGGGTGTTGATGTTTTCAGTATTAGCAAATGAATTAAAAAATGCATTATCCAATTATCCGTTATCCGTTATATAACAACATATTTTGTTTTCCATGTCCATAAGAACTGCATTTCTGCTGTTTTGTAAAACTGCAAAAAGTTCATAGTTGCTTGCAAGCTACAGCTGACATGGAAAAATAAGTAGTGGACTTCAAAATGCAAAAAAAAACAAAAAGCTTTAAGGAAAAACTTCCTGTGTTGGCTTTGCTCATGGAAACAGTTGCATATGTGTCGTTAGTGGCTGTTCCAGCTGTCATTCAGTGTTTGGTTACTCTGCATGTGTAAATAATTAGGTTTTTGTATGTACAGAAGCCCGGAGAAGTTTTTTTTCTTATTTCCTATTTTCTCTCGATAATACTACTCGTCCCTTAACATGAGGTCTTCGACATGCACAGGACATTAAACTGTCAGTAAAATCTACACATAGGAAAACAACAATGGTTTAACTTGCAACTTTTATTTCCCAAGGATCATCTCATGTTACTTTCCACTGTGTAAGTTGTAACTTTGGTCTCAAATATAGTATATATGGAGAGAGGAAGATGTTTACCTTGATGTCTCGGTGAGCAATGTTGATGGAATGCAAGTAACGTATGGCTTCTCCTACACTCTTCATGATGTCGGAGGCCTCTGAGTGAAAAGGAAGTGAAGTTCAGACTGATTCATTTACAAATTTAGCAGCACATTTTAAGATAGTTATAAAAATATCTATTGCACTGTATTTTTGATATATTGTATATTCTATTGTATACTTTTGTTGGCTAATTCTATTGTGTATCACTTCTAATTATATATTTCTTTAGTTGTAACATTTATATTTAAGATTTTTTTATTATTACTCCTGTACTATTATTTATTTTTATATTTTTATTCTTGAATCTATTTTTTTCTTTGAGTATTTCTATCCCTGTAAATGTTTTTGAGATTTTTTTCCAGCATTTTTGTGCAGTCTTGCCATTTTACCTCAGGGATAAGCTGACAAACAGCTTCACTGTTCACGGTCCTAAGACAAAGACTAACCGAACATTTCCTACCACTGCTTCCTTCAAATTAAAAGCATCCAACACAGATATTTTTTGTTTTGAATATTGCAGGCTGTAATGGAACAACAAGAGCAAAAAGCTGCAGACCTCCAACTCAGAACAAGGCTGCTCATGGCAGAGTGAGCTAAATCAAACAGGACTGACATCTTACTGTTTGAATAATAATAATCTCTTCACCTCTTTCAGTGAATGCGTGGTTCCCTCTGTCTTGGATATAACTGAATAATTCTCCTCCATCCATGCTGAAAACAAAAAGATAACAGTGGACAGAGATAATTTATAATGAGTGAACCAAGTTGGTAAGAAATGTGGCAGCAGAAGCACAAAGCTGTTCAGGCGACACACATAAGAGTTTTAATTATACTTCAAATACTAATTCATCATTCGTATCATTATCAAGTCAATACTCTAATTTCTCAATGTTTTCTACAAAATAAGTCATTTAATTAGTATGCAAATAATAGCATTTTTTTTTTTCACCACTTGTTATGACAAAAAGTAGAAAATTTTCCTTTATTCATTGTAGGAAATCCAGCTTTAAGAACATTTTTTGTTCTTTTGTAACAGGTGGAGCTGTCTGTGGACATCAGGCAGACGCCTGCCTAATTATATTCCACACAAGGCAGCCTCTGCCTGCTTTTTATTACTTTCTGCCCTGAAGTGTTCTGGAAACGTCTCACCTCGGTTGTTGTGAATTACAAAGAGCTGGCTCCACCAGCACACAGAGAAACTAAAACACAAGCCACAACATCCAGGAAAAGTTCAGAGACGAAGAATGTCCACAGAGAGAAATCAAGTTTTGTCAACATGTGTTATCACTTTTTAGGACCTCACAAATTTGTGTGTGTATGTGTGTGTCTGTGTGAAGAACAGACCACTCCATCACGATGAGGAGGCACTTCCTGCCCTGGTAGAGATTCTCATAAACATCGATGATGGGTACGATGTGGGAGCAAGGTGACACCCTCCAATGGAGCTCCACTTCCCGCCTGGCTTCTGGACAGTCCTGCAGCATCTGAAGCAGAAATGGCAGATCGAAAGGGAGCAAATCCGAAAGAAGAGATTTCACTTTAATAAATCTATATATTTTTGTTTGACTGCTTTGACACCACGGACTGGGAGGTGCTCTGTGGGCCACACAAACAGGACATTGACGGTTTAACGGACTGCAT
>JBAJHX010000041.1:16000816-16023400 GCA_037176925.1 Amniataba percoides
CCCGACAACATAGCTCCTAGGATCATTCGGGCACACAAACCCCTCCACCTCGGTAAGGTGGCAGTTCAAGGAGGGGCCTACAAAAGCCTAAGTGTAATTTATTGTGCAGCAAATCTTCTGGACAGACATGATAATGGCATCAGTCCTCTTATCTAACAACAAAGACGTGAATTATTTCTCATCAAATTTGTCCCGTAACATTGAGATCACAGTATGCATCAATTTCTTCCACTCATTTCTGTGAGTTTCTAATGCTTGTTTACCCTGTAAAAGTTTTCACTTTGCAGCTTGAAAGTGACATAAACCATCTTTTTTTATCAACTTTTTTTTAGGGCATTTGGAGACAAATCAGGTCCACCTTCTTTACCAGCAACAGAGACTGAAGGACAAGGGGTGAATGGTGAGGAATGTGAGGTCGATGAGGAAGAAGCTGAGAAGTGTGCGGAGGAGGCGGAGGAGGAGAAAGAGGAGGGGGAGCAGAGGCCCGGCGATGAGGTCACAGATCAAGCCTGCTCTGGTGTTGAAGAGCTGAGACTGACTGAGCAGGAGGAAGAGAAGGGTGAAAATGCCAACGAGGAGGAGAAGGAGGGGAACCCAGATGAACAGAGAGGTATTGTGTTCAGTCACTGCATCCATCATGTAGTTTCAAAATGTCAATTAAAAATAAATAATTGTATTGGGCGCACAGGTGGCCCAGTGTATGAGGCCCTGTGCTGCAGCGGATGCCGGTTTGATTGAGGTCCCTTTGCTGCATGTCTTCTCCCACTCTCTCACACCTTTCCTTTCAATTTTCAGTTGTCCTATCTATGAAAAAAAAGAATCATTGTATTAATAGTTGTGAATTTGTCGCTGAAGTACTTACTACCACAAATTCACTTGATCGGCTTTTAATAAGACTCTGCTTCATCTGTTCGTTATCTCCGATTCAAATCAAATTGAGACCTTTACTACTAAATGGTTGCAGGGCAGGCTTGAGTGCTTGCGGAGGTTTTTTGACCACATGGTTGTGTTTTGTTGACAACGGGAAAACAAGAATTTTTGATGTGGCAGAATTGAAGCATGTTCAGAGAGAGGAGGACGTGACCCGGGTCATATCTTGATTTCACAGAGATAATGGACGCCCTGCTGTTGCAATGTTTTCTCCACGCTCTCAAGAGCAGAGTGAAGAAGTCAGAGCTCCCTCTGCTGACTAGTACATTTCTCCGCAACCACATGTTCTCCTGCTGGTAAAGTACTGTTCATCTTTTAAGAAATTCTCAGCAATGATTGAATCCAGACATAAAAATCTCTTACATTTTTCAGCCCAAGTGGAAAGCAACTTGATATCAAGAAATCCAGCTATAAAAAGGTATGCGATATACCCATAATGTGATATTTTACTCATTTTTATGGGCTGATTTCTAATTTATTTTGTTGTTTATGTTTTGCGACAGCTGTCCAAGTTTCTCCAGGTCATGCAGCAGCAGCATAACTTAGTGCGAGTGAAGGAACTGACCAAGGGTGTGGAGAGCATTGTGGAGGTGGACTGGAAAAATCCAGAGTGAGCCAGGCTTTGCTTCAACTTAAAGAAATTCTTGTTGGAACCAACAGTCCACCCACATTTGCACTGACAAGCCCTTTTGCTTTTACTGTGTATTGCATTAACATTTCATAGACTTCGGTCCTTCATCGTCCCCGAAGAGACACAATGTGAAGCAGCACCAGTGCAGGATCGAGGGGAAGGAGAAACTCCGTACCATCCTCCCGAGATCACAACCCTTTACTCTGTGTCAGCTCGACTGGAGCCTCTCTTTCTGGACGCAAATAAGAGGTACGTGCATGTGCACTGATGTGTTTTCCTAACCCCAACTCTTCATGCGTTCAAATGTTTGCATGACCCGGACAGCAGGGGGACGTAGCAGGAAGAGCGGAAGTCTTGACACCAAATCCCCACCAGCACCAGGAGGGCTGTTCTGTAGCTGACCTGGACCCCTGACCTTCCCATCAGTCCATATCTCCATAACATCTATAGATGGAAGGAATGAATCTGTCTGTTCATCAGTTATCTTGACAACCATGGATGAGAGGTTCTCAAGGACGCAGCATGCAGCAATACTGGAGGCCACGTCCCTTCCAGACTTGCACATTTAGAACAGACACTGCCCTCCCTACATTATTTTTAATCTAAACCTGCCTCTAAAATGACCCCTTACTCCTCATTTATATATAATGATATTATTTATATTATATCTCTCCCTATATAATAAGTTGCTTTCTCTATAGTGACTGACTTACTGGACTTAAGCACTTTGCCACAATAGGAAGCACAGGTCACTGACGGATGTTCTTCACCTCACTGGCAGGTGGTTTTCTGAGTTGAGCCCACTCTCAGACTTTTCTGCCTGGACACCTCTTCTCCAGCTGTTGCTCAGGGGATCTCTTTTCTTTGTTGCTTGGAGCTTTCATTTCAGAGCTTGTAGGTTGATGTTTCTTGCAGGTTTTTTGTGGGTGTATCCAATCCACCTCCACTGTCTTCGTTCAAAGACAGCATGATCCTGGCAAGTATTTTTATATAACAGACAGTGCAAATGAATAAAAATCTGTTTTAAAGGTGTAAAAACCTCCTAAAGCCAGGTTAAAGGCACTTTTGTGTAGAATAATACAATCTCCTTTTATAGATCCATTCGTCTGTATGAAGTTATGTATGACTTTGTATACCAGGCACAACCTTGCATACTACATGCAGTCTGATATTTTTAAAGTTTTTTTTTTATTCGCAGATCCATGAGACACGTAGAACAGAGCCATTGTTATTAGAAACACCTGTGCTTCTTCTAGTTGGGCAAGTGAAAGTGGCTGCTGGGAAAAAAAACAAATGCTGCCACCAAAGACTCACAAACTCAAAGCGCTCTCTGTCGCCCCCCCATTTTCTGTTTCCTCTTAATTCAAGCCATAATACTCTACTGCTGTTTTCTCACCATGCTGCTTGTGCCCAACAAGAACAAGTTGTTCTGCATGTCAAACACACTGTTTCTAAAATCCCTGTCTTCCAGCCCCAAAGCTCTCCTCCCATGTGATCATGTAAACTTGACAGGAAAAGGCATGTTTCAGCCAAACCTTTGTCCCTTCTGCAATAACAGTGCTAAATTTCATGCTCATTGATTACAATAACAACAGATTTATTCTGTATGGATGCATTTTTGTTGTGTTATGATATGAATGTTCTGGAGGCACGCACAATGTACACTCTGTTGAAATGCATATTCCCTTTGGGAACATCAATAGAAAAAAGAAATAGTCTTCACCCAGTATCAGAGCTATGAATTATCAAACTGAATGAAGAAAGCAAAAAACAAAAGTGCAGTTTTTTTTCCTTTCCCTTGGAGACAATAAAATCTATATATCTGCAGTAAAGTTTGGCAGCTCGTTTCCTATCATGTGCTTTTAATGTTAGTGAACTTGGAGACATTTTGTATCCAATAGAAGATAAACCTATTAAAGAAAGATACATACATACATACATACTCAGGAATTTCCAGTGAGGGAGAAAGATTAGAGATTTCAAAGATAGTAATTTATACTTACTCTTACATTTTAAATAGCTTAAATAGATTTTGAACTGTACATAAAGTATGTTTTTTTTTTGTAATTGACTATAATTGTTCTGTTTTTGCTTTCTCTTTGTCTTTGTTTTTGAATTGTCGTTAAGCTCTGTAGCATTACAGTCTTTAAAAGCTACCTAAGGTGAAGATACCGTGATAAATTTGTACATTTATTCTTGTACGTTTGTGTGCTTCGGTGTTCCTACAGAAAAGGAGCAATACTGCAGCCTGCTGAAGTGAGAAATATTGTAACCGAGTTCGTGAAGAAGAACGAACTTGTGGATGAAAATAATAAGAAGTAAGTGAATGCTGCTGTGAAAATGAAGAGCTGCTTTTTTTTTAACACAGGTACCCAAATATATTGTCGTTGCTACTGTCGCCAGAGCATATTAAGGGATTTCCATCCCATAATCAAACTCCATGTGCTTGTCAGCTGACCTAAGAGAAGTAGCGACCTCCGTTTTCAAAAAGCACTTAAGACCTCAGTTTGACTTGAGCTATAATCACCCATTTCTTCAAGGGCAGTCTTCGTGGCCCCTGAATGAATGCAGAGCTGACCTCAGGCCATGTGATGTAGTTATAATTGGCTAAAATGCTTAAATGTGACTTTGAAACTGAGGAGAGAGAAGGGATGGTTCTCTTTAGGTCATGAAAAGCTTCTGATGTGATGTGAATTGATAACGAGTAATGGGAGAAATTAAATCAAATCTGCCGCGGCACTGACGGAGCTTAACGAGGCAGCGTGTTTCCTGTTGAGCGCTGTCCATCCACTGTATTTTGTGCTGTTTTCAATGCTTTTCTCCCCTCGTAACAGTTACGTGACCATAAACCCAACTCTGTGCGACTGCTTGCTGGAGAAATCCGAGTACCAGGAGGTAGAGATTCTCAAGTGGGATGACCTCTTTAGCAGGTTAAGACTCATTTTGTTTGCTTTGTTGTTTTTTTTTCACTGGATTGTGTAAAATATAAAATATTAGATATATTAAGTGTTACCATTTCATGACTTGTATCTCACTCATGCTTTCACCAAATTTTGCAACTTTTGATCTGTACCCCTTGGGTAGGAATATCTTTTGGTAATATTTTAGTAACATAGGATTACACTTACATTCGATTAAGAAAAGAAATGCATACATTAATCGTGTAAAGCAGGCAGATGAAAGCATCACCAGCAACACTGCAGGGTGGATGCAGGATGAAATAATTATCCTAATGCAAATCAGTAATCCAAAGCTGATTTGTAAAAAACAATAATACCGCTGCTCTGAGGTCTGACACTCCCAACATCTGGTTTATAACTGCATCTATAAAAAACAAGATACACTATTAAATAAACAATGATGCAGCCCACCTTGCTTTTAATATTTTCAAGTGACTTATGGAAAACGCTTTTGGTGAGAGAATCTAAGCAGGATTTGATGACAGTGCCTGGAAAAAGCAGAAGACCTTTATGGAATTGCTCTTTTCCACCGCTGGGAATAATTAAACTATGTCATCATTTGTTTGAATGATTTTCTGCTTAGTTCATCGTTCGTTGGCCTGTTGATGTTTAAGGTATCAATGACATCATCTAATGATTCTAGTGTTTCAGTGTTTTACACAGTCTATCAAACTAAAAAGAGACGCTAAATCTTAGGTAGAAATAACTTTCGTTAGCAAACAGTTGCGGCGTACCTACACTCCATTGTAGGTTCTGCTAATCCCAACATGCAAAAAAAGTTTTTAAAAAATCTTGGGTACTATATAAAAAAACATTTTTTTGTGATCATATAATTGCATTACTGTGTTAAATACATAGATGGATTAGCAGACCAAATTGAATTGTTTATCTATCAGTGTCCATCTTCCTTTATTCTTCATTCTGTATTCCTACATTAAACAATGCTGTCTCATTTGTGCAGGACACTGGGAAGAATGCAGGAGTGTTATCAAGTTGTGTTCCCTGGACAAGCTCCTATAGTAAAGAAGGGCCACATTGAGCCCATAGACATCTCTGTGGCTTCTCGAGGGTCCAATAAGAAGGTGACAACTTGTGCAGGGATTTATTCACAGCAGTGCTAGACGTTTTCCAAGATTGTACACTTGGATGAAACAGAGATTAAGAGATAAAAACACACATTTGTGTGGATTGAAGAGGTGACAGAAACGTTTCTTAAATTAAATCACGAAACACACATAAGTTCTGTGTTTCCAGTGCTGTTTCTACATTTAATAGTGTGTGAGGTTTCACTAGCCCTCCTTCAATTACATCATTTTGTTGCTCTCTCTGGTTTAAATTCAATGTAGCATTGGTACCACGTTTTGGTTTCCGAAATGAATCAATTCCATATTATAGTGGAATAGTAATGGATGGAAACACGTATTTATTTGTATTTTCTTATGCTGATTTGGGATCACCAAAATTGTCAGGGTTCATTCTCCAGGGATCATTGATCTCTGTGAGGCATTTCATGATGATCCATTCAGGAGTTTTTGAGATATTTTAGTCTGGAACAGAGTTGGTGGACCAACCAGCCCACAGAGCCACGCTGCTGGCTAAAAATCTGAAGATTACAAGTCGCTAGTATATGTACTGAGCAGAGTATTTTACTCTTTGACAGTAAACGTAAACTTAATATTATCATTTCAGTCCTGCAGTATCTTGTTACATACAGTGCCGGTCACATATACTTTTATCAGTTTTAAGATGTACCAGTGCGTCATCCTGGCTGACTCCAGATCTTTTTTTATTATTTCCATATGCTCCCTGTAGGTCACTCTGATAAAGAACCTGGAAGTGTATGGATTAGATCCTGCAGTTGTGGCCACTGCTTTGCAGCACAGAGTCCAGGCCAGTTCTGTCTTACAGCCCATCCCCGGGTCCAAGGACAAAGTCCTGGTTCAGATCCAAGGCAACCAGATTCATCAAGTCGGCAATTTGCTGCTAGGTTTAGAACTTATTAATACTTTCGTTCGTTTTTTAAGGTTTCTCTCAGTAGTTTCTCCCAATTTCTCTATTAGCACAAATAAACTCAGTTTGTCTAACCTTTTATTTCAATTTCAGACCATTATCGAATTCCTCGCAAGTACATCCAAGGACTAGAGAAGGCTCCAAAAGGTGGCAAGAAGAAGTAGCATTTCAACCTCCTATGCCAACTATTCACTGTCTTTGAAGCTGCTTTACTTTATGTAAACACAACACCCGTTGATGAAATAAAGTTGATTCACTGTCATCTTGATGAATGGCCTGTGGGATATTTGTCTTTATTGTGCTGATTTTTCTCCCCAAGACAAGCCAGAGTAAAGTTTAAACCAAGCCAGCATTATTTCACAAGGTAATTTGTTTCTGACGGTGCAGAAAACTTTTAGAGAAAAATGTTCTCTTTGGACAGTCTGAACTTTCAAAACCATCAGAACTTTATGTCAGCCTTAAAGTCTGAAAAAGTTAGATGTTTGCACCAGCAAAAGCATCTGACAGGATCCGTTCCATTTACTGAAACAATAAATTTGATTTCTTTTTCAGTTTTTTGGGGGGCAATTTATGCCTTTTTTTTTGAGAGTCAAAGAGATGACAGGAAGTGAGTAGAGAGATAACAAATACAAGTCGAATACAAGTTTAGGGTCAGGATCGGCATGTTGGTAGTAGTAACCCCACCTCAATGTTTTTCAACCAGATACTTCTAGGTCATGTTTGCCTGCATTCTTAAGCAATACCTAAAAATCTGAATACGTAGTTCTAATTCAACATGCTAACCAAACCTTTCACAATATGTTTTGTTTTTTTGTGTGCAAAAACACTGGAGTAAACACAAAAAAACATGGATACAATAGAATGTTAAATGTTTTAAACAAGCCAGTATTTATTTTGCGTTGGGAAAGTTTCCACACCAAAGCAGATTTTACATTTCTCCTGTGGTAAATTCTTTCAAGCTACTCACATAATTCTTCATTTGATATTGTTTTGTTGTTTTTTTTTTTTTTTTTTTGTTGACGGACTTTGCGTGCGATGACACAACCTCAGTTATGTTGAGGTCAGGTCTCTGCGGTGACCAATGTAATGTTCCATCTGCAGATTTCCTTTAGCATGATTGCAGTGTTTTTGAGGGTGTACTAATGGGAAAAGATGAAATGTGTGCCAATCTGTTGTTTCCCTGAAAGCAATCAAGATTCATTTAGTTCTGTCTAGATCCTGGATGGAAGGGGCATGTCTCCCTCTCCTTGTAAAATACTATTACTTCCCCTTTTGTCCCATCTCATAGCTTTTAGTTTTAGGCTGTTTTTTTTTTTTACCTAAGTCGCTCTGAACTTCATCTCCTTCCTGTCCAGCCACTTTGGCCGAGATGAGAAAAGATGTCATTAAAGTTGTTCTCACACTCTAATCTGAGTTAATCACGTGCATTCATAGCAATGACTTTAACAATCTGGAACAAGTAGTGGTCTGGCCTTTTGTTGGCCTTGCTTTTGCCTCTCAGGCTGCCCCTCCATCCTGTTGTCACTGTGGTGTATGCAGCCTGGAAGGATTTCTCAGCACTGCATGCTCAGCCTTCTGCTGCACTCCCTCTTCATGCATCACTTCGCGGCCACGCCAACAGCACCTGTCATCACATTTGCTGACGACACAACCGTCGTCAACCTTTTCACCAGCGACGATGAGATGGCTCACAGAGTGAAGTTCAGAGCCCTGACATTTTGTTGCCAGGATAACAACCTCCATATTAGATTCAACCAAAGGATGGACCTGATAGTGGAGTACAGGAAACGACAGCCCTCCTCTCTATCGGTGGGTCCACATGGAGAGAGAACAGCTTCAGGTTCCTGATCTAAGCTGGACTCACCACATCATAAAACCAGGTGACTATCCGGACTGGCTGCATCACTACCTAGAGTGGCAGTTGCACCACCTTCAACCCTGAGGCTGCTATTCACGGAGGATCTCTACTCCCAGCTGTGTAGGAATAGGGGCCATCAAAGACGCAACACACAACACCAGCTATAAATCTTTTGCCTACTGCACCTATCACCTCCAGAGCTCACAAGTTCTTTATCATCACTGCACTTTCACTTTATTAGGGCTGCTACTGCTACTACATAATGAGTACTTACATCTGTTTATATATTAATATATATTTATACCACTATCCATACTGGCATTTTTATTACATTTGTACACCTGCTTCAACAGTATTATATTTATTTATATGTATTACTATTTCTGCTGTACTTTATATTTTGATATTTTATTTTTATGGAATATATTATATTCCGTTCATGTATGTTGCCCTAAAGTTCCTTTACCGATTGTGCCTGATCGTTTTCTTAATTGCATATATATCTATATAGTTTTGGAGGATTTTGTCTTAATGGCAGCTTTTGACTGTGGAGAATATTGACTGTAGTTAAGGGAAAACAAAAGTGATGAGACTGAAAATCTTAGAGCTGAGTCCTTTATTGCAGACCTGTAGTAAATTGTCAAAGATTTAAAAAACAATAAGCCATTTACATGCTTGTGCCCACATAAAAAAGCCAAGCTAAAATATGCAAGTACATTCATCATGATACTGATACTACAGTATGACAAACTGCCCTGCCAACTCAGACCTTCCTGCTTGTTTGCTCTGTTTCTGGAAAACAATTACAGGAAATTAACTCTGAAATTTAAACTACAACCACAAACAGTGGAGATGTGTGTTGTGTGTGCATTAACATGGAGATAATAAAAAAACATCTTGCTTCTTTAATAGAGCGACAGGTCGAGTAAAACACCGTAATAAAGAAAATTAGATTGGATTTTATGACGTTGCGGTTATGACTGCCATGAGATCATTTCCTCTGTTCTCAAACATTAGAAAAGCGCACCTGTACAAACTTCCTTAAACTTAATGTGTCAGTAATTGTGTTTAGTAGAGGCACAGAGGGCTTTGTTTTCTCTTTAGAGTTTTGTTTTGCAGTAAAAGGACACCTGTCGGATGCAGGCAAAGAACTCCTGGCGAAACTTGGTCTGGGTGCAGACGTACAGGTACATGTTGGCAGCTGCGTTGCTCAAGCTCAGCATGGTGCCGACGTCTGCTGCTACATTTATTCGGATGGTGTAATCGTTTCGATCCAGTCTGTACGTGTAAGTTGTGCGGAGGATGATCTGAGTTACCGCGCGGGTGACAGACAGCAGCACGAAAGTCATGGACACGGTCAACAGGAGCACCACAGATTTTCTCATCCTGGAGCGAAGGAGGGGTGTGACTTTGTTGACCCTGGAGGTCAGATCAGCGGTGACATGAACCCGATTACTGAGCGAGATGAGGCGCAGTGTCAGCCAGTTGAGGGTGAGGATGACGAGGAATGGAAATACGTAGGCTTGCAGTGTTTGACACCAAACCAGAGCGTGAATGAAATGAGACGGGGCCTCTGGGTTGTAAATACATCTGGTCTGGTTGTTCTCGTAGACTGAGGCATTAGACCAGTAGTAAGGAATGGCAAAAATATGACTGGAGAGAAAAACAAATGTTATGGTCATCACTGCACATCTCGGAGTGCAGATTTTTGTTTTAATTCTCCATGTGTGGATGGCAATAAAACGTTCCACTGTAAACACAACCACAAGCCACGTCGAGGCATTGTATGCGCCGTAGTTAAAAATGTCCCTCACGCTGCACCACGGCTCGTAACTCCAAAAGGGTTCCTGCTGGTGGTACTTAAGGGAAAGCTCAAGAACCACAATGAAGATCAGGACAAGGTTGTCGGCCACAGACATGGCCATCAGGTAGAAGGTGCTGGACCTGGAGAGCATGCAGTTCCTCCTCCAGATGATCAGAAAGGTGATGGTGTTTGCTGAGGAAAAGATTTGCATCAACAAGATAAGAGAGAATATGATTACCCCTCATCCAGCAAATTAGCAGGACAATTTGTAAATGTCACAAAGCAGTCACATATTTTGGCTCTAGCTCTGACATTGAGTTTTGATGTACTTACACGGGATACCCACAGCTGCCAGAGCAGGGTAGAAGACTTCTTGGAGCGTCACCATCCAGTTTTTCCTTTGAAGGCTCAAATCCTTTAGCACCACAGATGGCACCATGATGGAAGCAACATCGTACAAGCCTCGTAGCTCAGTATGCATCACTTAGGCGCAAGACGGCCACTCCCACCTCATCTCGACATACAAACCGTGACAGTGTGTCAACAGCCAGGCGTTGTGTAGAGTGTTGATGATTAAAGGGGATTTATGACAGTGTGATAACAGGGTAAGGAACAAAAATCCTCATCCTCATTTGTTAAAATCTGATTCCTACCTGTGTCTAAATTTAACAACTTTTCATAACCATGAAAAATGGTGGTTTTGAATACAAAACTGTAACCCTCTAACTTACTACAGTAAACGTCTTAGCAAACAATGGCTTAATTACACATCTCAAGCAGTTACGGAGCAACATTATCATTCACTTGCATTTGTGTTTCTAGCCACATGATGTATGTTAAATAGCTCTGGCTTTGGTCTCCACTGACTCCTGAGGGAAATGTCTGTCTCTCTGCCTGCTTGATGCTTCACTACATTCACAGACTAGTCATTGGTTCATTCTTTTTTTCAAGTTGGGTTCATTAACATACTGTACTCTGTACATACTGTATTCTATACAGCTGTCATTTGTCATGACAGAACAATGTTGTGGTCTTGTGATTTAGCTTGTAAATGTGTGTTTTGAGTTATTTTAGCAAAGCAGGATTTTTGCAGCATTTACCTCTTTGTGACAGATGTTTATGTTTATGTCCTGTGTTCTTATGTGACTCCAAATATGAGATGAAAAATGAAAGAAACTCTAAACTTTTTCGCTGCAGATCTGCACACATTGATCTAATCTCAGATATAAAATTGGTTATCAGGTAGCAAACTTTGTTGCCTCGTCCCCTCCTTAATCTTATTGGCAGCAAAGGGTAAGAAAGAGAGCATTTTAATTTAATCTAAGAGGACCTTATGGACTTAATTAAGGATGCCAATTCCTAAGACTTATATCAGGAAAACAAATAATTAAGCTGGCAGTCATGCACGTCCTCTGAAATGATTGAGTTTCCTCATAAGGCGCTCCTCCCTTGAGAAGGCCCCAAAATGAAACCAAGGAATATTAAAAGGAATAGTAATAAGGGTTTATGTGAGGCTTTTCTGTTCAGAGGTAACTCATCCATGTCAAAAAATCCTGGCTCATCTTCTGATCATTTTTTGCCATGACCAGTCCTTCAGGGCACCTTCTGGCTGAATTGCCACTCGGTTCTCAGGCTCTGACATCTTCAACATCTTCAACATGGATCTCATTCCCTCCATCCACATCACATGAAGTGGATCCAAAGCAGTAATGAGGTCAATAAGAGTTAAAAAGAGGATGTGCTGTAGCTTCTTTACAATTCACCACATGGCCAAGGTGATACTATTTAGTTCCCCTCACATCCAGTTCAGCTTTTTTCCACCAGGTTTTTCTGTTTAAAAACTTGGGTGACGACATGTCAGGTCAGTAAAAAGTCATTTTATACAATCTGCAAATTGTTAAATCACCTCAAATATTCACACTGACCTTCTTCACCACAGTAGTTGTGATTGTTATTTGAAAATGGGTACAGCATGCAACCAAGAACCCGGACAGGAATGTTAACTGTTTGGCCAACGGCTGCGCCCTGAAAACATGATTTTCATTACTTGCCCTTCTGAAAGCATGCAGGCAGGAGTACTATTTGTGGTCTGTGCGGGTTGTCCCATGTCCAGCTTCACTAAAACTCGTGCGCATAGGCCAAACAGTCAGCTAAGGCTACGCACATTTGAGTAGCATTCACATGATTAAGACTGACAGTAATGTCCAATAAATGAAGCTTAATTACAGGCCTGACTCATTTTGCACAGATGTCCTCTTATCAAAATTTTAATATTTGGATGCCTGAAGATCCGATTTGGTTCAACTGGGCAATAACAGTTGACAGTCAATAATAGGGAAATAACTTCCACTACTCCATAGTTTCCTGTTAGCAGAGTGAAGCTCCCCCCGTCCTCCCCAATCTCTGCACATCATCTTATCTGAAGCCATTCTGTGTGTCTGGTGCTGGAAAACATCTCCAAACCTCTTAACACTGTTGACTTCAGACGAGGTCAGACAAGTGGAACAGTATGTGCATTTAATATAAAGTGGATAAATGCTATTACAGCTCTGTGCATTACACATTATCATATGAGCAATGTGCACTGTGTTGGGGGAAAAGGATCTCTTTCTTCAGGCTCACAATCAAGTGACTCTTTCTCTCCAGATGTACCATCTGCTTTGATGCTGAAGAGACTCTTTGGCTGCTCTATGTGAAATAAAAATGAAATATGTTTCAGTGACTTGTGGCTAATAGATTAAATATGCAGGAAATCTAAATTCAGTGCCTGTAAAGAAAATATAAACGGATGCAACAACATATGTACCGCATTATTTATTTTTTTATCACTTTGATGACTAACAGACTACTAAATTATAAAAAATATACAGCGTATGACTGGTGTCTGATGAATAATCATGCATGTTTTTTATTTCAAATCCCTACAACAGATCCCTACAACCTCTTGATCCAGTGGATATTGGTATTATTAAGTTGTAAGGTTGCTTTCCTTCTTTTTGAAAATATAATTCAGATACCTCTTTTTTTTAAAGCAGTTGTTTTGCAAAATATGCTGGTTCATTTTCTTTCTGTGAATTAGATAAAAAAGATTGATATCACTGTCATGTCTGTATGCAAATAAAAAAACAACTCAGCAACTTTATTTCACGAGTAGATTCTTCCAGCTATCACTGCCAAGTTGCTGTCTTTTTTTTTTCTTTTTTCCTGTGTTATTTGAGCAGCTTGTTATAATATGAAGCTACCACCAGGATACATTTGCGTAGCTTAACTGAGAGCATATTTAATACAGTCGGCCAAGGAATAATCAGGCGCAAAACCCCTTTATAATTTGGACACTTTTACCCTTCTGTTTTTGCTCGGATTGAAGGCACGTCTAGGATTTGTCAGTTGCTGCTTGCAAACGCATCCCTCAAAGCTTCTCCCCGCTCACATGTGTACATCTGCACATCTGCACAGAAGCATGTGCAGATTTATGCATTGTTGTTTTTAGGGAACATCCTTCTCATATCATAAGTCTGATAAGACTTATGACTTATGATATGATATGAGTCTGATAAGACTTATGATATAAAAGCTGTTAGTCATCAGATTTTTCTTCATTTCGGATATAGCCAGGCCAGCTGAGTGCCTTTATGCTAAACTGTGCTAAATGTCTGCTGGCTTTAGAGGCCTCATAGAGAATGGACAGACATGAGAGTGGTTCAGTCTTCTCTTACCCTCCGAGCAAGCATGTTTTAATGTCACAAAGTAGTTAATAAAAAATCAACTGAACCTCTCTGTTGTTTCGTAGGACATTAACCAGTTAACTGTCAAAACCCGCCGGCGGGTTTGTAGTAACATTCCATAACTTATTAAATCACATTTTATCAATTTTCATTAGCATAAATTTATCACATAAAATCGCCCCGAGGGTTAAGTGGTTAAGGATTTCACAGCAGAGGAAAAGGGGTGGACCAAGTGAAAGAAAAACACCTCCAGACACGTGTGCCGGTTGCTATAGTCAACGTGGTGCCCCATTGCTGTGGAAACCGAGGTTCAGTGATCTGCTCTCTGCAGAGGAAGGGGACTCATCTGGAGAGGATTTCACGTCTCTGGCTGAATGGAGGGTCATCTAATAATTCACACGTTCTGGCTTCTTCCCAGGTTGCCCACAGCGATCTGGCTCTACTTAGCACAGCGTGCAGCAGGGGTCCCTGCTCCTCCCTGCAGCTACCCACTGAGGAGATACGAGTGTACTGATGCTGTGCCAACAACACTGCACAAAAATATGACTGCGATTACTGTGTGGTGCGGAGGTTACATAAGGCTGTAAGCCAGTCATTAGTAAAGATGTTTTTAAACATTTCCGAAATCTGTATTTGGCACTCGCAGGCCTGCTGGTAGAGGATGTTGGTGGCTGTGGCATGATTTTTGTTATGGCAGTTCATCCTTTTTCTTACCACCTATGGAATCAATAAACTTCAAGGCAATTTAAAACAACTTTCTGTCTTATTGTTTTGTCATATTTAAAAAAAACATCAATTTTCTTAGCATTAAATGCCCTGAAGATATATAAATAAACCCTGACTGGTCTAATGTTGGGTCATATTTTGTTTTTGTTTTCAACTAATGATTCCACTTGCATCCGTTTCAGTTGAGACATGCTGATTGCATAACGTGTGTGCGGCGCTGCTTCCTTTGTGCTTACGTCAGGATCACTGAGGTCGTCATGCTCTGCCGCTCCAATGTGCAGCTGAGAGGATATGAAGACCAACATTATTTTGATGTAGTTATTGAAAATATTAATCTGGTTCAAGTGGGTTTTTTTTGGTCTGTCATCACCAGCAGCATGTTTTTGTAGCATCTGATAATCCACAGACAGTGTGTTGAGTTTCTAATGCCGTTCATGAAATAAGAGTGTTATAATTATTATGCGTTTCTATATTATTCCCCTTCACTGTTTAAATGATATCATGTTAGTATCACTGCCACATTTTCATGGCTTGTCATCAAACTGCACAGTGAAAGAAAGATGTATCCGTTTTCTTTTTCTTTTCTCACAGCGGGATGCAATGGTAGCTATGAAACCCAACAATCTTCCCAGTTGAAAGTCCAAAGTTAAATTCCAGTGCACTGTCGGGAGGGAAGAGCACTAAAAACCTCAAGGCAGAAACTCAGAACAGGCAGATGTCAGACAAGAGAGGAAAGAAACCAAACTAAAAATACTTTGACAAAAACACAAGTAGACAAGGAACTGATAGGTATAATAAGGTGCTATAGACCTGCATTAGGACTAAGCAGATTACGCAGAGTAAATTGTGATTCACTCAAATGAAAAGGTGTAAATAATCAACAATAATTAGCCAGACAACATGCAGACACACAGTCTGTGTCGCCATCTGTTGGTCATCAGCCAGCACAGCAGGAAGACTTTTGCAGTTGATGTATGAGAGAGAGAGAGGGGGGTTGTGCACACAAGGTTACATCGCCTGTGAGTCTGTCGTGCAATAAATCGAAAAACCTTTGAAGCCGCAATGTTTTTTGTGTCAGTGACGTCCCTGTGGAGCCATCTGAGGCCATATTTTATGGTGTAGCATCTATAAGCTGCATTTATTGCTGCTCGACATGAGGGCTCCCCTGAAGTGAAGCCAAAACTTTTATATCGCCCTCTGATGGCTGGTTGCAATACAGGTCATAAAGCACAGCCCTTTAAAGTGCACATCAAAACCATTTTTTCCCAGAGACATTTTTTTTCTTTCATTTTAGGTCATTCTTGTCACACTGACGTTTGTTGAAAAGTTCATTTTTCTGATGAGTTTGGTTGGCTTGGTTAACTTTGTAATTTGATGCAACATAAACTGGCGTCCAATTTTGATTGTCGATCGAGTTCGATTCAAGCTCCTTCCTTGACCACTATTACCACTACCACTGCAGAATCTGACTCCAAATGTGACATACAATCCATCTTCAGTCTTTGTGCTCACTGGCTTATATTTGAAGTTTCATATTAAAGCTAGTTTGAAATATTAGTAGTTCATCACAGTGAAATTAACTCTTATTTTTAGCATAATTGGTAGAATAAGGGTTTCTATAGTTTAATTGTAGGAAAGTGGGTTTTCTTTCATTCAAAACGCAAGACTCTTTTCAGTATTTTTCCATGAAATTATTCATAAATGTAAAAGTTTTAGGATATGTAGAGTGAACTCTGCCGAGATGCTGCCAGTCACTGATCCATCGGACAGGCCACAGCACGTCATCGTGCTGAGAGGATTGCGCCGCTGAAAAGGATTACACCATTTGACATTTTTCCTGACCAAAACTGCTTAACCACTTTGATTAGAGACCCAAAAGAAAACAGAATACATCTATGACAGAGCACCGGATCAATTCAAAATATTTTAGGCGGCTGATTATGTTCTCGTGGGATTGATGTTGCTGAGTCGTGGATAGATGGAAGATTATTTGAGGACAGAAATGGTCTCACTGCAGCCTGCTGTGCAGACAGCATGAGGAATATAGCGTAAATATCTTTATGGAAGATTAATCCTTTTTTTTCTGCTGGACAATACTATATTATATTCACTTATTAATATAAAATAATCTGTGCATTCAGTTATTCATACAAATATGATATACTATGTTTTGATTCAGCTATGACATGGATAATACTTTCATAAAGCATTTTACCTTGTGTTAACTTTAAGGAGATTGTGAGCCAAAGAAGTTAGTTAATATTATTATTAATGTTTTAATTATCCATTTAATTTTTGAAAATATTTTGTTTAGTTCTTTCACTAAATAAGACAGAATTAGAAGAAAAGCCATAAAACCATGCATTTCACCTGCCATTAAACCACAACAGATGTATTTTCTTCATAACACACAATGAAGCATCCTTACAAGACTCCAGTTTAGTGTTTTTCGTGTCTCTGAATTCGAGAACCAGACCTGTGTCATAAAATATTGATGGGAACGAGAGTCTTTACATAGATCCCTTCACAGTGAATTTATGTCTATCTTTATCCACCGACTGTATATGTAACTACACCCATCTGTTGCTCTACAGCATGTGAGAGGATATATTGATCTGTTCCACATTTACTTACTGTCTTATATGAGACGATCTCTGACACCCAACTCCTACTCACTTGAGCTTATGGAATGATAAATCTCTACTGGATTGTTTATATCACCTACAATATATTGTCATATCCATACAGGAATATAATTTCTGCTTTCACTCCAACAGTTCAAATATGTAAATAAAGAAAACACCTCATTGTCAAAAATGAATACAACTGTATTGCAAGACAGCATCACACTGTGTTTATTTATCCTACCCTTAATGATGATGTTGCTGTATGCATAAATATATTTGACTGGCATAGAGACATTTACGCAATCTTAGAGACATTTACATGATCTTGTTTTCTACAAACACATAATACCTTGCTGCATGACAGTGTCCCGAGGCCCAGCTAGAATAGATTTTGCAGCACCTTTTTTTACAGCCGGACTTCATACTTATATATGCAATCTATACCGTTCAATACAATGACCCCCGGCTTTATTGAACCCCCTCAGGAAAACCTTGCCGTACCCCAGTGACAAAGACGAAACTGAGGTCATTCAGGGGACAAAATCATAAAATACCTAAAGGCTTAAGCTAAAAGCACACAGAAAATTAAACGCATTTGAAGTCAGAGGATTGCTTGCCCATACGACATTGCATCTATTCAACTTAATGAATGCAAAATGCTCGAATGATTGTGCTGCAGCTGAAAGATTCAGTGGTAGGATGTGTCACCCCAAGCTCTGAGTGCATCTGTTGTCAGTCAGTTGCAGTTCTGAACCGCTGCAAGAAACTTGCACAAAGTTCGTCTTCCTGGCCTGCAAATATACTGACATTGTAAATGAGATGGGGACATAAAATGTCAGAGTGATTACCATTCTGTCTTTTGCATAATTCATCAGCCAGGACTCCTTTCCTCTTTTCCACCCGTCTATCAACTATTTTTATTTTATAGCCCTGTCGTTCTTAATTAATTTACAGCCATTCTGCTTGGACACATTTTCAAAAGGCGTCTTCATTTAGTATCATTTATTAAGGACTCTCAAGGACAGGGGACGTGTGATGAGTGACACAGAGATGGAGCATGTTCAGGGGATGTGCTCAATTTGGTGCAATTAGTACATCATAAAAGTGTCAACACATCATCGCTGTTTCTGTCTCTGCGGCCAGTCTTTACAATGTCTTTACACAAGGATAAGAGACCCTTTGGATCTTTTGGAGGGTCTATGTCTCATTGAGCAGTGATATTGAAATACAATCACAGATGCTTTCACTCAATAACATGAGTATATGAGGTCAAATTAAAATGAATTTATGCATGGTGCATTTATGCTATTGTTTTTACACTTTCTTCTAATCAATCAAGATATAATGTGTAAATCAATCAGCTTCAGAGGTGCTAGTAGGCATATTTATTTGACTTACAAAAAAAGAGCAAGGCTAGCTGTTTTGCTCTGTTTGCAGTCATTACGCTACACTCAGCAAGCCATCTCCAGGCTTTATATTCAATGGACAAATATAAGAGTCGTATCAATCTCAAATTTCAGGGAGAAAACTATGACTTTCTTTAAAACTCTTTTAAATTGACCTATAAATGGCCATACTTTAACATTTTCAATAAATATAAATTTCAATAGATTTTAATAAATTTAAAAGGACTAAATATAATTAACAGTAGAAAGGAACCAGTTGATATTGTTGACCCATGCCTCTTTTTAAAGCTGTTTGGCATAAAATATCAACCAAATCTGAGTCCTCCTCTGTCTGTGCTGATAGCTGAAGTGTTTTTAGGGTTAGAGGGAAGGGAAGATGGATGGCTTGCAGGTGGCAGGGGCAGGGGGAGTGCTTACTGTATACATTTCTCTCGCTGTCCTTTGTGGAAATGCCAGTGATGACAGACAGATGGTTTGGAGGGCAGCACCAGAGATCATTTCTGACTTGGATGTCCTCGCAGAGTCCAGCTTGGGGACTAATTCAGAACAGCTCTGTCTCTCATCCCTCCTCCCGACTGCTCCCAGAGCCCCATATCAGTTGTAAATCTTAAACCTCCCAGGACAGCTCTGCCAATAATGACAAAGCTGCCCCTGTAGCTATTAAAGGAATTTTGCATGTTGTACTCTGTCAACTTCCAGACCTGCAGCACTGTCTAAGCAGTACTATGACTCTTGACAGCCCTCCGATTAAAAGAAAATACGCCTACATAAAGTTTAAAAATAGTTGATCATTGAGGATGACACTCATGATGGAGATAAAAAAAAAATTGTATGTAATAATTACATGGTAAACATGGACATTTTGGCAGAGTAGAGCAGTGAAGTTGAGAAAAAAAGGGTTTAAAGTTTAAAAGCTGGAAAGCGAATAGACAGAACGATTGTAACATCCATAATACCTTAAAAAATGCATGTACTGCACTGCGCTTTTGGATAATCTTCACTGGAAGCTTTGATACAGAAATGAATGATTTGATATGTTTGAAAAAAATGTTATTCAGAGGTAGTAATTGGTATGAAAAGTTGTGTGAATCCCACCACAGTAAAAAACTGAAGCAGTCTCTGCTAAACTAGTTATTTTATGCGTTTTGCCTAAACTAATTTATCTGTTTCTTCCTCAACATAACTGAACTTTATCTTCTCATTTCTTATGCTCGATAACAAACTGGATTACCAAATTTAATCAATAATCAAAAAATCTAAATTTCAAAGGGTTGGCACAGCATACTTAAACCATCCTCTCTCTAAATTGAGCTGATTGCATTGATAAATAATTTATTAAGTTAAGTAAATAAGTTTTTCGTCTGAACAGGTGTGACAACGGTTAGATGTCATCTCTGTCCTCAGTTGCCAGAGGAGACGAAAAAAGCACGGCGAGTCGCATAACAGGCCCTGCACTTGATCAGGAAAAAGAAAAAGTGGATTTCAATCCAGCGCTCCATGGCCTTAATCTGCAGGATTAGGGCATCAGAAAGTTCCCTCCGGTGTGTTAGTGAGTGTGTGCGTGTACATGCAAAGCTTTCTTTGCAGGAAACTTGCTCGTGTGTTGCGTGCATTTCCGTGCTTTTGTATTCCAACCCAGGTGTGAATGAGTGTGTGAGCAGTTGTACCCAGAGCCACATGTGCAGCAGGCAGACATGCGGGGGGAGACGGACTGAGGCAAGCAGGCAGGGAGGGAGGGAGGGAGGGAGGGAGGGTTAAGAGCTAAAGCCGCTTGGCCCAGATGAAGATGGCTCTCAGGCTCTCTGCCAATCAACGCCCAGCCAACAGCCCACTCTGACTTACAGGGCAGGGAAACGACAAGCTAGGCCACATGCATACTCGATGTACGTACAGTATACAGACCAGACACAGCATGGTGCATGAAATAACAGAGCTTCCTGCCCAGCATCAAGCACCACTCAGTTAGTGGAGACCAAAACAAAACTTAAAAGAGTGCGAATATTTATTTACCAGGTGATCAAAAACACAACTCAATGTAAAAAAAATATTGTTGCTCTGTATAATGAGCTATCATGTTCACAATAATTCCGTTTCCTAGATGGGAGTCAGTAAGTGTCACATGTGTATGCCATACAGATATTCGTCAATCACTGGAAAAATTCATTCCATAAACTGAACAATTGGAAAAACTACTGCGAATTTGAAACAATTATTTTGTTTGTTCGTCAAAGGGCATTACAAAGAGTTTAATTTCAGACAGACACATTGACAATTTAACTCTAACCATGTCTGTCAAGTATCTAATCCTCAATGTTGAGTATTATCCACATTCTCCACCTGTTAAAAGGCACACTGAGAAATGAAATAACAGGAATAGACAGAGATGTAAACAGAAATCAAAGCAGAGTTTGTACTGTAAACCTGCATCATGGAGCGTGTCCCAGTTGAAATCTGGAACACTTCGATGGCCATTTCTGTTATGGTTTGCATTTTGCTTTGTGTTTCTTGTGCCCTGTCTCCCTGTTTGCTGTATTTCCTTGTGTGTTGTGTTCTGTGCTGTCTTTCCCTGAGCCGGGTGTTTAGTTTCTGTTCTCCTGTCAATGTTCATGTTTTCCAGTTTGTTCACTTCCTGTTTTATTTTGAATCCCCTTCTCTCCTCACATGTCTGTCACTTTACTTCCTGCCCTTGTGTGTTTCCCTCCTGATTAACCTGCTCTGCCCCAATTAGTTTCACCTGTCCGCTGTTAGTCTCCTCACCTGTTTCCATTCCCTTGTCCCTCACAGTGCATATATACCAGTCTGTTTCTTTTGTTCTCTGTTGTGTCGTCTGTGTTGCGTTGCCAGAGTCTGTTTGTTACTAGTCTGTGTTCCGGTCTGTCCTGTTCCTGCCCATCTTGTTTCTGCCCATCTGTACCTGATCCCTGTGTTTCCGGAATAAAGAGTCTTTCAATCCACTCTACCTACCTCGTCTGCATCCCTGGGTCCAAACCTTACTTCGCCCTGCACCATATCTTAACAATTTCAGAGCTGTTAGTACTGTGGAAAAGAAACCTTGAGCACTACGTGATGTTGATGATCCTTGTCTTAATCCTCCCCATGTAAATCCTTCATTTCTTGTCTAACAAGCTGTCTGTCTCTGGTAAATGTGCTCACTCAGGTGACATGCTCGATTATAGTCTAAAATGCCCCCATTATCCTCCTAAGGTACGTCCCCCTTTTGAGATTACGCTGTATTTCAGCACAGCTCTCCTTCCCAACATTAGTATTCCTTTCTCTTCCTTCATCTTCCTGTCACTCAACCATTATGACGGCTTTCAAGAGTGCCTTGTGGTACTTGCAGTGGAGGTAGAGGAGTGCATGATCTTTAAAATATCAGAGAGGCCTGAGCACTGCGGTTTGACACGAGAGCACATGATGCAGCCTGTAGCCGGTGCCAGTCAGCGAGGATAAAGTCTCTCTGAACATCTGCCAAAACTCAGAGATCATCTAACCAGAGATGGGCACACAGTTCACTGTGACATAATGTCAAGCATACAAATACTAATGGTTTGAAAAAAAAAAAAAAAAAAAGCTTCTTTTTTTTCATCCATTAAATGCCAGTTGTTTTTTCGGTCATGCTAGCTTTATCAGTAGGCAGGTGGTGTGGATTAGTGATGCTCTCTGAACTTCACTATGGAATGGTACTCCATAAAAAGAATATAGAGAAGCAAGAGCCATTTAGCAACCACCTGTACGCCTCTTTTTCCTGTCCATCTTTTCTCATCTCACAGCTTCTCCTCACTCTGCTCCTCTAATTTTCCCATTTTGCTCTTTTGTCCCCTTTTCAAATTAAAAAAATTCAAATTTTATTTATTTAAAGCCCAAAATCACAAACATTGTTTGCCTCGGAGGGCTTTACAATCTGTAC
>JBAJHX010000041.1:16023500-16047782 GCA_037176925.1 Amniataba percoides
GGATCCCTCTCCCTGGGACGGACAGACGTGCAATAGATGCCACATGTACAGAGAACATCATCAAACATGCTGAGTTTTCCCCATCAACCGGCTCTGTCACATCCTCTTTTCTCTCTCACATTCATCATTCATCGCAGTCTGTAATTTCAATTCAACCGCCTCTTCTTTGCAGCACAATGCAGCAAATTTTTACTGGGGCTCAGGGTCCTTTAGGTGTCTCCCATGCAATAATTGCAACCTAATCAAATAAGGTAAGGTCTGAAAAGAGATGGGTGACTGAAATGTTTCCACAGAAGCTAAAGCATGGATATCATCTTAATGTAAAAGCACTATTTATACAATTTTATTATTTTTGATATTAGCGATTCTTTTCATCTAATTCTTTTTTGTTTTTGGTCTTGCAACGTGTCATAGGTGAAACATATTGTTTAAAGTGTTATTTGTCATATTTTTTAACAGATGCTGTAGTTTCTTGGGGTGTATAGCATGTGGATGCAATGAGTGTTTTGAACTCAGTATTATGTAAATTTGAATGTAGAAATGCATCATTTTGATTTGGCTTGTTGTGGAGACTGAAACGGGAGCAGAAGAGCCTGAACACTGTAAAAACTGCTGACTACAGGATTCACCACTTGCTGGTGAATCCACTCAGAGCGGCCAAATAGGCTACATGTCTTTCTATTTCAGTACTGTAATTTAGATTTAAAATAAAAAAGCAAAAGCAAAAGTTTCGAAAATAGTCTCTCCCACACACTTATCCAGGACACCAAACTTGCGCTGGAGCAGGTCAGCCAGTGTGCATGGTGAAGGGTTAGAGGCTTGTATTTTAAGTTCACAGAGTTATACAAGTGTAGCCTGCAGCCCTTCCACAGATGATGGGCCGTGACCGTGCAGGGAAATATAAAAGAGAGAAGCAGTGTGGGTGGGGGGGGATAACAAAAGAGGGATGAATACACACTAATGAAATGGAATCTCGTCTTCTGAAAAGAACATCAAAGGAGATGCTTAATCTCAGGAGGCAGCACTTTGTCATCTGACGTCCATCCCCGCTGTCTGTCAGTCCCTCTCCATCCATCCCTCCCTCATGATGAGATGGATGATGATAAACGTGCGTGAGGGAGGGAGAGAGAGGGAGGGAGGGAGGGATAATACCTTCTGAATACATGATGAATGTAGTGCACGGGCTTAAACTGGCTGGGGGGGGGGGCGAGTGGCGCACAGAGACCGGGAGCGTGCATGTGAGTGACACCGAGCACCATCATCAGCCTCTCTCAGTCTCTCCATCCTCCTGCTGAAGAGAGACACGCAGAATCAGGCATCAAGACAAGTGAGAGGGAGAGGATGAGATTTTTTTTGTTCTTCTTTTTCCTTACTGAGCTACCAGAGGCAAGAGGAGAGAGGCAGTGAGACAGTAAAACGCATCTTGTCGTAAAAAAAAAAAAAGGGTCTTTTCTGAGCAACAAGATCAAGAGCGGTGCTGAGCGCGCGCAGCCTGAGAAGGAGGGGGGGGAGAGGATGCTGAACAACATGACGGACTGCGAGGAGGGAGAGGGGGGACCCAACAGTCAGGGTGAGTGACGACACCTGCCGCGGACGGATGAGAGAGGAGCGCGCGTGGCGCTGTTTGGGACGTGGGTGCGTCCGTTTACGCACGTGTGTGAGTGAGTGTTAGCGTGGGTGCTGCTGAGAGCGTGAGCACGCGCGTGTGAGTTGGGGGGAAAAGTTAAGGGAAACGAGATTATGTCAGACAGGGATGAACCAAAAAAAAAAAAAAGGTGATGGGATGCAAGTATTGTGTTGAGAGGATGAAAAAACAACAAGTGATGATGCTTCAGATGAGGATCTAACTTCACTTGTCTCTCACGCACTCAGCATCTACTCAACCAGTTTACTCAAAATTTCTTCTTCTCTGCTGGTTCGCTGCTGGGTTTTCAGCATTATTAGTAGTAGTAGATGTGTTTCAGAGATTACGCTGTTGAACACTCTGAGCACTCTACCAAAAAGGTGGACTGAGTGCAGCCCCTGCAGAGCGTCTGGGGAGATCAGCCTTTCACTCCAAACTCATTCATCCCTCCCCATCAAGAGCATCTCGCCAGGGGCAATATCTGGCTTTCATAATGGTGCATGTGTGCGGCTCTGACTGTTTGTGTATATGCACTCTGAACGTGCCTAAACATGCATGTAAATTTCTATTGGATGGCACATTTCCATATATATTGTGATGATGATGATGTTTAAGCTGAAGAGCAACCAGTTTCCCTAAAATCAGCTCACTTTCAGTTTTCTTTCAGTAAGCAGTAATTAATTATTTAAGGGGAAATATTCTCTGATTTCAACTTCTCCAATGTGAAGATTTTAGTTTTTTAGTTTTTCATTGGAATATTTTAAGATTATGAGATCCCCCAGGACTTTTTGAGAGTTTTTCACTTTTTTTTTACAGACTCAATAATTAATTGATTAACTGAGAAAAAAATGCTAAGATAAGTCTATAATGAAAATGTCAAATTATTATCAATGTTGTTTTCTAAGTGTGTATTTGTGACTGTGTGCACAGGCTCAGCTAAAGAAATTCTGAAATCCGTCAGCACTGTAAAGCAGGATTAATTATGTACCAGTTAAACAAATTAATTTTAAAACCATCTGAGTTTCCAAAATGAAATAAGCAGCTTAACTGGGGGATGCATCACATCTTTTTTTTAACTTAAATTATCAAACTTTTTATAGATTTCTCATACACACATCACCCCTGATGTTGTCTCAGTTCCTGTATTTGTGATTTGAAATAACACTACTGCAAGAAGACAAGAAGCTAACTTTACTGGAAAGAGGACCTTGTCCAAATTCCAGTTGTTTTATGTGTGTATGTGCATGTTTGTGAGAGAGAGAGAAAGAGACAGAGGGAGAGGCAGATAATATTAACTTCACATCGTGTGACTTGGTGTGTCACAGAGATCTTGATTAGTTTTGGTTTATATGGGTTTTGTTTTCACACACACGTGCACCATAGACTAATGTGTGTTTTCAAATGAGACTTTTCTTCCACTGGTTGGTTTTATTCTGTTGAATTGACTTAGCATTCCCCTTGAAGTCTGTCATGTAAAAAAATCTATTACAAGGTCACTTTATATTGATTGGGAATTCAGTCTGCAATGATCCTCCTCCATTCTCTTAGAGTTGTTCATTTACCTAAATAACAGCTTTTACACATTCACATCATTTGACGAGGCAAAGTCATGTTAGTATGGATCTAAACAGAGAAGTAATTTAGCCAATGGCTTTCTACAGAAAACACATCTAAACTTTTTTAGAAAAAAAACAGCAAAGGGATTTAGCCTCAATGATAAATTCCTTTTTCTACCTCCAACTCACTCCTGTTGAGCTGTTGATTAGAACTCATCCATTTTTATTGCCAGCGGACGGGGTGCTGTCTCAAGGGAGCTCATAAATCCATCATCTTGCCCACTCTGTTAAAACAGGCAGGGCTATAATGGCGTTTCTGTCCAGGTGCAATCCTAGCTCAGTTATTAATATGCTCCTTTTTCTGTGCGCCATGTTCATACTGTGATCACACTCGCACATGCACCATGAATGCTCCTCATTATTCACCCCTGTGGCGTAACACTGTAGCTCAAATTGTGACCTTTAAAAAGCAAAAGGTCATTGTCCCTCTGCTGTGTGGTCTAAAGCACCGGAGGAGTTGAAATTCTTGTCATATACAGTATCTGTTTCATGCAACCAATTAATGTCTTCATTTGTAAGGATGTTAAGCAAAAGAGTAATTTTTCTCTTCTAGTTTAACCTTTTTGGTTTTCAACCCGTTATCACCAAGACCTAGAATAATGACATTCCCATCAGCCTCAGCCACATTTTGTGTTTATGCTGATTATACATTAGCCAAACTAAGATGGTAAACATGGTAACACACCTGCTAAACATTATGTGAAACAGTATGCTAGCTCTGCCAATGTGAGCATGATGATGTTGGCATTTACCACTGTGGTTAAGTAGCCTGCAGCACAGTGCTACTCGCATTTCAGTCTGACATTTCTTAAAAATAAAAAATTGCAAAAGATACAGGTACCCCTCTTACATTTACTCAGCTCAGATATGTTTACATTCAGGGTCACCTGTACACAGATTCTGGGAGTTTACTAATTGTGTATTCATTGTGCACAATTTTTTGTGTTCATTGTGTTATTTTTTGCACAATCAATTTACCGTCGCATCTTAACTTCATGCATATCTTATGCCAGAAGATGTGGCATATTCACATCATCGCAGTTAATGCTGCAGTGTGGGAGAGACTATTAATGAGTTAATGCTGTGAAAGTTGCACATTCAACTTCAAAGACCAACTGTTGTCTTAACTTTCATTTGAATACATTTTACCCGCAGTCTAGCTGTGCACACACTGCCATGACTTTGTTGGTGTTATTAGTAACATTTGTGCTGCACAACAAATCAAAATGTCTGCTGTGAAAAAGGCCCATCATCTTTTACAATGGAGTGTGCAACCTTTGGGAAAACAAAAACATTTGAAATTAAACTTTTATTTTGGTGAAATGATTGACTTCACTGTAATTCATTTCAGAATATCACTTCTGATAACACTAAGGCAACAACTTAGCCCTTATTAAACTCACACAGCACTGTTGTGTGTGCACACTGCCAGCTAGTTACTTTATTTTTCCCCTTAAGTGCTGTCCTGTGATTCATAAATTACAAATAATGTGCACTGAGTATCCATCAAGATTTCATTATCATTCTGCATTTTGTAAGACATGAAATGGAGGCTGTAGAAACTGATGAGAGGCCAATGAATGAAAGGAGATGTCCTCTGCTAAATATATCATTAAGGTTTTTTTCTCTTTCAAGAGTCACGTAAATAGAGCAATTGTGGAAGTATTATTGCAATCGTTTACTTAAGCTAAAATGTCAATATAAATATACTCTATAACATTACAAGATACAGACTTAAACTCTACTATAGAGACAAATACCAAAAGCTTTCAACATATAAAAAGCATTTTGGAGGTGTCATAGTGTTCATTTTAGGCACTTTATGTACTGCTGAGTTGTTGAATCTATAAGAATGCAAATCTAACAAATAATTTGTAGTTAAAGATAGAAAAAATAAAAGTTAAAAAATAAAGTTGCATATGATGGCAATTCTTAAGGAAAGTAAAAGAAAATAGATGCAGACAACTTACAAAAGTGTCTGTTAGATCAGAGACAGAAACTACTTGTCAAAGTGTCCTTCAGCAAAGCATCTAATCTTCCACCACCCCAATAAGGGCAGAGTGATCCATCCTGAGTCCTCTTTGCTGTAAAATTGATCAAACCTACAGTGAAGACTGTGAAAAATAAGTCACTCACACCACATTCACAGTGCTGCAGCATTTACAAGGGCTTACAACGGAGCTGCAGCCACCAACCTGCTGCTTCTGTCATGTCGAGCAGCTGGTGCAGGAGATAAACGAAGGTCATGTCAATGTCAGTGTTTTTGGCAGCGTTTATATAAAAGCATGTAATGCAGGTCAGGGTGAGGATTTTATTGTAATACTGGAGCTGATAGAAAACAAATATATATGCTGTAAATTCATGCAAACAGAAAGCAGATGACATTTACTATTAAAATAAAAGAAATAAGGTAAAACAGCCAAATAATCCCACTTCATTGTGGCTTTGGACCTGCAGACGGATGCTTTAGAATTATCTTCAGCATTTTTTCAGACAAACAGGAAATCCCTCAATGAAACAATAAATTTAAAGTAATTTAAGAGGTATAGACTGGATGTTATTGCAGGGTTTTGAACTAGAAATGCTACGTCAATTTATACTGAAAAAAATAATTATTCAGACACAGAAAATGCAACAATTTGCTCTCTCTTGATCTGTAATCCTGTGTTTATTGTTAAGTAATCCAGTGTTTCTAAGTGCTCACCATCTTACCATGTTTGTATTTCATATCAAGTGTATGTTTTAGATGCTTGAATGGATTATTATTCTTTTTTTCTTTTATGCATTTAACAGAATCACAAACGATAGCGGGTTTGCAGACACTGCAACCTGCCTCAGTGTTGTCCTTGTCATTTGGGCCGGTCGATTTGCGCTCTGGGGGCAGATGGTCTGGAATTGCCCTCTTAGGATTGTTTAGAGTGGAAGGGATTAAACCTGGGTTGGAGGTGCATACACAAACATACAGTATACAGTATAAACACACTCGTGCATGAAGGGAAGATGCGTCAGCTGTGATGTAACAAAAAGCCTCAGCCGTGCAGGAGAAATGTTGTGATTGTTTGGTCTGTGATAAATTGGGTAATTTATCATTTTCTTACAATATGTGCAAAACCTCACTAGAATCTATCTAATTGCTGTTTGTTGTGATTTTTCAGTCTGGACCGAAGCAGTGGCCTGAAGAGGTCAAATTGTCAGTCCAGTAATCCAAAAGAATAAAATCAATCATTATAAGAAAAAGTTTTTTAAAAAAAATTGTGTGGTAGAAACATGTTTTATTTTCTTTCTGCTTTTTCATCCTGTTAATTATCACATGACCACTCCCATTTAACTTGTGCCCTTGGGAATAACTGCCCTCCCAACATGCTGGTCGCTTTTATCAGTCAGTGCACGTTATTAAAATTAATCATCTCTAACAGGATTGTTTTAACTAAATTGCTTCTCAGTCTGTAGAGGCACTCCTGCTCAGCCTCTCTCAGGTGAATGATTAATGGCTGACAGAATGAATGAAGCAGACGGCGGACAAATCAGTTAACTCTACATCGAGAAGTACTCCAGTGTTTGGGGAGAATGCTGTTTTGCACTCTGACACAACCATTTTTTCATGCTTTTGTCATTTTGAGTTACAGAGAATAAACACTTCCTGTAGGGACAAAAACAAAACTGTTATTTTATTGGGGCTAATTACTACTTGCCTTGGCAGTTTTTATATGTACATAAACATAAAGATATATTAAACGTGTCACCAAGGAGATTTGATCACCTTTGGAGAGATCCTGGCTTGCAGTTTCCCCCTTTTTCCAGTCTTTAGGATAAGCTAAACAAATGTCAGCTTGGTATCTAACAAAATGAACATCTATCCCAGAATGTCAAACTATTCTTTTGGTAGTCTGATATGTCTGAACTCCCCAACATGACCACAACCCGCTGAAATGGATTTAATCGGCTCACCAGATGTTCTTTGCTCATCCTCTGGTGTTCAAATATGAATGAATTTTTTGGATTACCCATGCATTAATGCAGACTGCCCACTATTGTAATATCTGAGAAAGAAGAAAGCGTCACCTGACATATGAGTGCAGGTGGAAGACCAACGTATAAACCAAACCTCACTAAACACGCAGATGACGATTCATTGTCTTTGGTCATAGCTGTAGGTCAACTATTACAATATTATCACAGGAAATAGGAAGGAAAGCAGCAGGAAACAACAGAAGTTATCAAAAGTTTAATATTTAAATGTGAGAAATGTTTGTTTGTGTGTCGCTGACCTTTCATGCCTATGACTGAGCTTTGGTGAACACGAGCAGTCATGTCATTGTGCGTCAGGCATTATCTCGTTGCGGTGGAGTGCTGCATTATGTAAAGCCGCTCTCTTTATGCCATGTAAAGGATTTTGACATTGCTGCTTGTAATTTCACTGATGTATCCTCAGCTGATTTGCAGCTTTAATAAAGTGGCTCAGAACACAAAACTCACTGGGCTGCAATATCCAAACATGATGATGCACGTTTGACATAGCAGAACTAACTCTTACCCTCAGTGTCGCACAGGTGTATTACAAAGCGTGTGGCTCTTTGAACATTGAGCAACAGAAGGATAAGTCTTGTCAGTGGTTGTCAGTAATCCTCTGACGTGTTGTCCCAACTCTTCAATCACTAAACACTGAATGAAAAGTGAGTCAGACACTGAATTTAATCCAGAGTCACAAAGGTCAAAAATCACAAGGTCAAAGTAGGATTAAGAAGATCTTGAGAAGGACATCTTAAGCACATTTATACAGATTGATCCTATTCAATGTTCTTAATGTAACTATGTGATTTATTTCATTTCAAAATGAACCCATCGACAACTCATTTGTTGTCTTCTAGCTGGATAAGCCTCGATTGACATTTAGGGCAGAGGACCAGAAAAACAGCTTACTTTAAACAATAAATGTCAGTTTGAGTGTTGTGAATGATGAACGGCAGAGAGTTGATTATCAGGAAATCAAATAATCCATCAAGTTTATCAGTTCAACTGACAATTTTTCACTTTGTTCTTCATTTTAATTTTTTTCACATTTCACCACTTCTATTATTCATTCACAAGATCTTCATGATTATTATTTTTGTTGAGAGAGTTTACTTTGTATGATAATTAATAATTCTATGTTGTGAGTGATCAGTGATCAGTGTAATAGGAAGTGATGGAAATGATGAAATGTGCCTCTGTTTTCATCAAATCATCTTTAAATTGATTAAATTGATCAAATTTTCATTTCACATCAATTTTGATCACTTCCACTTTAAATTCCCATGCATTTTATGGCCACCATCTTTACCAGCTAATTTTCTAATTGTCTTTTTTTTCACTTTCTCCCCCCTCACAATTTTATATCTGGACAGACAGTATCATAGAGAGCCATTCCTGTGCTCCTCTGTGACTCCAACTTCCTAAGACATCTCACAGCAATACGTCTCACTGAGGCTTTGATGACTTTGCTAACACCATGATGGTACTACAGAGGCCAACACTTTGAGATCTAGGAACAGAGCAATTGAACTGGTGGGAATAGTGATAGAGCTTTCCTCTAATCCTCCCACTGAGCTACAACATCTCACCCACCCAGTCGTCTTGGATTGCAGATTATTAAATACAGAGTGGTCTAATCCTTTGTTTCTCATCACTTTTCCTTCCCACAGCTCGCTCTCAGCGGTCCAGTCACATCATCCGGTTTAATGGAAGAGAACAGAGAGCCTTTCTGTTTCCTCCCAGGATTCAAATACACTGAATAGTTTCACTGTATTTAGACTGTCTATTATCTAAAGCCTGGTATAGTTTATTCCTGCGCGCCATCGAGCCCCATTGTTGCTCAAGCTGGCTGATAAGTTCCTTCCTTGGGATAAACATTAGTTTCCAGAATCCTTCATACACTGACCAACTACTGGAAATCCTCCCATTGCAACGAAATCTGTGACTGAAAATGATAACAAATACATTAATTACTCCTCTGTGAGTAACATTTGCTAAGACAATACAGTGCCCAGCTGAAATTGTGAAATTATGTGCCCTTTTTTAAAGATAATGACAGTATATATTTATGACCCATTCTTAGAGTACAAATATATGAATATGAATATTTCCAGTCTCATCCGTTCGTGCTTTAGCTTGTCTAAGGTTAAAACAGATGTGTGACTGAGTCAGCCTTGACTCACACCAGAGCTGATTAAGACAAACACTTGCCTCATCTGTCTCACTGCCATCTCACCCTTACTGAAATCATCTGATTTGAGTCTTACGTTGGCAAAGTAACCCTTGATCTTTCTCATCTAACCTGGTTAGTGTATTCATGCCCACCATTGCCAGGTGAGAGAGAAAGTGATCCCAGGATCCCTTTCCTTTACGTCATCCGTTAAAATCACCCTCTTTGACCCTCAGACACTCCTGAGTGCATCTAGCTGTGGATGAATCATTTGATGTTGAATCATTCCCCCTTGTTGGGGGAAATGTGGAGAATACACAGAGGCTGCCTGGCCTGGAGTCAGAATTTGTTTTCATCCAAAAAGGTACACATGGGTCAGTCATTGCTATGTCTTTGCTGGGTCAACCTTTGCTTTTATAATTTTCTTCTGGAACAAATGAGATAAGAGGACATTTATTGAAGGGAAAAAAATGCTTAAAGCTTGCTCCACTGGAGATCCTCAGCTAAATCTGTCTATGCTCATGTTCTTGGCTTATGGTTTGTGATAAATCAATTGTTCACAATTGCAACGTCTAACTGGAATCACACAATGTTTTCTGTCAGCGTATCAATTTCTGGTTCTGCTCGTGAGCATCAGATAACGAAGTCAGAGTCAGATTCTTTCAAATGTGTAGTATTTGTTGTTTTTTATGACTCTGTCCGTGCTGCACATGATTAGTAGGTAAAGTACTGTTCGGTCCTGTTGCAATCTGCTCTCACTGTTTATGTCTTGAATCTGTGCCCTGCTGATTGTTTCCACCAGGTGAAACTCAAAGGGAGGAACACTAAACTGTTTGACAGAGTGATTTAGGGGCTGCACGACCTGAATTAGGATGAAAAAACAGTCCTTACCTTAACTGTAACCAAATAGTTTTAGTTTCCTGACTTTAAAATCGAAAAACTTTTTCATTGACTTATTTGGAGTGCTAAGTAATTAAGGAATAGTTTTGTTTTCAGTTATATTGAACTGCATTTTCTTCCAATTATGCAGCAATTGAGTTTATACCTTTACATACATTAACTTGCACAGATTTGCAGAGATTTCAGGACATCCTGACCAAGTAATTGTTGGCCACATAAACCCAAGCGATTTTCTGCTTTCAGACAGAAAAAATAACTTTGAATTATTCAGCATGTAGATATTGGTATTGATGATCGATTGGTAACGCTTTTCTCTAACTCTCTGCAAGAAAGCCAATGAGCATATTCCCAAATGTCGAACTTTTAAGGTTCATGATAATCATGATGAAGTAGTCACCTAACAGCAACATGCAACATATTTCCTGTGACTGTGGTGCAATGGTGCACTACGCCACACAGGCAGCATGGCCACTATGTGGGTGAAGCAGCAGTATATTGAGCAGATGAAGTCTAAAACTGTGTGATATTTAGTCAGAAATAAAATGTTGCTTTCATTTAGACAAATACAAATCCTTTGCTGTGTATAGGCTAATAGTGCCTGTACTTACACATCACCTGTATAAGTAGAGCTGTGGCTGTTGTGCGTGGCTGCTCATGTCATTGTATCTTTTCATCAAATCCAAGCCTCTTATAAGACTAACAAACATGCGAACGGACACAGGAACAACGAGGTCTTGTTAGATGCCAGTATTCCCCACAGTGCTATCACTCTCCCAGGTGAACGTGCTTGAACACGTTGAAAGAGGCGGGAGTGTAAACTGATTTCAGAAACAGCAATATTGTTTTGCTTAACACAAAAGGACTTCACATCTGGAAACGTTGAGCCTGGTTTGAATTTGAAACAGTTTTCAGCTTTCTTTCTTTTGTTCGTTCTTTTTTTTTTTTTAGACACACCACGTCAAGAGCTGTTGACAAGTTTATGTGATCAAATTTATGTGCGTATTGGGGCTAGTTCAGCATTGCTAGTGGAGAAATTAGACATAGCCAGCGCGCATATGTTCAGATTTCATGTAAATGTAAAACTTGAGACACCTGATGTCTGTCTTTACTATCAAAACAAAAACAAGTAATATCCCACTATAATATGTTTCCTTTGTTTTGTTTTCCTTTGTTTTGAAAGACGACCATGTCTTCTTTTTTTCCCATTATATCATCCCTTGTTTTCCCTGTTTTCCTGTCATCTTGTCTTTATTCATCCTTGTGAGTTCATTGCTTTCCAGCATTTTTTATGTATTAGTTTCCCCAGTTTTTGGATTTTTGCCTTTTTCCTGTCTGGATTCACTTGCCTGAGAACTACTCCTCATGTCCTGTGTCTGTGAATGAGTCTCTGATCTGTCCAGAGCCTGTAACAAATTACTGTCTGGGGTGCAAAACTTTGCATCGCCACAAGTTAGCTGGATATATACTAAGGCTGCAGATATAAATGAGTTACAGTGCACCTGATTTCCATAACGTGCAGTTCTATAAGATTTGAGGCTCAGCTGTTTTGACATGTTGTGATAGTCGGCAAAACAATGGAAAGCAAAAGAAATCATGGATCAGTGAATGAGTCATAAAAAAATAATCTTAGGAGCTTTTTCGTGAAACATTCAGAATGACTATTTTAACATGCTGATTCTACTCATGTGTAATGTTTACTATGTTCACAGTTTTAATTTAGCACATTAGCATGCTAGCATTTGCTAATTATCTCTAAAAAACAAAGTAAAACTGTAGCTGATGGGAATGTTACTAGTTTTTCAGGTATATAGCCATTATTCATAAATTCTGACTTGATGGTGGCTCTATATTGAAGATCATGGGATCACCACAGTCAGGAGGATTCATCATCCAGGAAGCATGAAAAACATTTAATGGCTATCCATGAAATATTTTTTGAGGTATTGCAGACCAACTTTCTTTCCAAAATCTTTGTGAGTATGGCCAAATCCACTCTTAAAGGGAGTCTGTATCAAATTCATTACCACACGTATGCACATATGTACAAACAGTGGATATTCACAGAAATCCCAGTGTTAACATCAGTCACAATATTGCTCCTGCTTTAGAAGATGCAACATCATTTGCTTAACTCAAAAGTTTATTCTCATTCCTGTTTTAATGGGAAATTGTACACCTGAACTTGATCCAATTTGTGGCAGAGAGCTTCACACCCCTGCAGGCTAGAGAGACACAAACACAGGCAAGCAAGCAACAGACTGTGAAAGTGTGTGTCAGTGAGGAGATAGATTTAAATTAAACAAATGACTTCATGGAATTAGCTTTAATTCCTCAGTTACAGCAGGCGAGGTGAAAATAAATGAGGTATGTGTGTGGTTGATGTAATTGTGAGGTTGCTGTGCAGCTGATTGGTGCCGTTCTCTCACATGCAGAAGTTAATTTCTGCCTTCCTCTGTGGCCTCCAGCAGCTGCTGGATAATCCCCTTGAGCCTGCGTCCTATTAAGCTTTTAAAAGCCGGTATAAACTGTCCATTTTGTAATAGCCATGTCACATCAAGGGTACAAATCTACACCGCCCACTGCCTTTCATCTGCGTGCTGCTGTCAAGTCGTAGTCGCTGCAGCAGCATCCTTATAAATATTCTCAGATTTTGAAACTGATGTCATCTTTCTGAGCCAATCACCTCTTATCAATAAGTCACGACTGTCTGTCCTGAGGCTAAAACAGGGATGTGGACATAAGGATTAAACATCAGTGGCAAACATAATTCAAATCCACTGATGCAAATGGCTTGCTTTCAGGGCACTTTTACAGACAAATTCTCCAATGTAATTTAGCAATGTGTGTGTGTATGGGTTTAGTCATAGTTTAATGTTGAAACAGAGCCAAGCACTCGCCGATGAACTCTGTAAGCTTCATTTTCACATTAACGTTAACAGCTCAAAATCCATAGTTCAATAACTTGTGTGCCCCTTCCCCTCAAGAACTGAATGTGTTAAATCCTAAGGGTTAAAGCAATACGATGCCTTTTCTTTGGGTAATTAAACTTTCCTTCCCATCCTGACTGTCTATAGTGGGATCTTGATCTTTAAAAGGTCTTTCTCTCATATATATCTTATATTTTACAGGTAGATATAAATTATATATCTACATGTTTACCTCACATTTATATCATAAATCAAGGCTGACTGAGCTATTAAAGTCTCAACTGTGCTTTTTTTTTACTTTACTTTACATAGGCCAGTAAACCCATCTTTGCCTGTACACAGACAACGGAATAAAAAAGAGCCCATCCTGGGGCAGCAATTTGCTGTGGACATGTTGAATATGGGTCAGACTGGTCGGCTCATCCTGATCTGACCCGCACATTGAAGACAAGGTCCACACAGCACTGTGTATTATTGCTTCACATCTTCCCATCAGCCCGACAGTAACCCCTCTAACACAGTCACTATGCTGTAACAAGCTGCTTGAACTGCTGTTTAGTATATTCACATTTCACTGTGGCAGATGACCACTTTACGATAAGTTTTATAGATGCTCTCAGGTAGCATGATCTTTTACAAGTGAATACAGACAAATCTTAAGTGCCTATCACACCCATATAAACCTCTTAGTTCTCTTCAGTTGCAGGAATTAATCTATGTAGGTCACTTTCAACACTCTTAATCTCTCAGATAGTGATTCCTCTGTGTTGTGTAATCAAAGGGAAATTGTTGTACGTGCTTTGATTTCATCAGAGGTGGACTATGTTTCCCGTGGCTCACGTAGTTGAAAGTACCACTGATAGTCAGACAGACACACAGACAGTAATACTGTTTTATGGTACGCTTTGGCAGTCACCTTTAAGACATTTCTTGGATCAGTGCCAAGTTATATCTCTTAGCCACTTATGAGCTCAAACAGAGGCTGAAGACTTCAAGCAAAGCAAGACAAGAATGAAGAATGAATGAAAACCAAAAATGTTTTCTTCTTTCTGTATATTATCCCCCAGGCAGCTCTACCACACTAGCTGGCTTAGTTTTTTCTTTTAAAGCTTTTTTTTTATTTTTTCACATGACTTCTACATTCAGCCTGTGTCACATCAAAGTGCTACAGAGAACAATAATACAGGAAAGAAATAGGATAAAATAATGAGGAAAAAACACAATAAAAGTCACGATGTCTTCTATTGACATCTAAATTCATATAATTTTAGAGTTAGTCTAATACTTGGGTACATTATTTTATTTCACCAAAATTACAATGGATTGTAGTGATGTGATATTGAACTGACAGTTAAGATCAGTGAGGCTCACACTATGGAGTAAGCATGTCTGATACATGCCACAGTGCCATTAAGAGCTTTGTAAAGCAGAAGGTAAATCTTAAAATTGATGCTAAAGTCCCCAGAGGAGGATTTGAGAGCTGGAGCAATGTGGGCAGTTTTTTAGTCCTAGTTAAAGCTCAAGAACATGATCTTCTTTCAAATGCCTGATTAGTGCTTTAAACAGTCCAGGTCAGTGCAGGTTGTTCAGAATCAGTGCTTGTAACGAGGCTGTAAAAGGGCAGCATCTCTGATAACTCCAGTTGTGGTGACACAATCAACTCAGCATCAGTCGACTGAGAATTAATTAATGTTAGTCCTATTAGTTATGTGTGTCTCATATTCATTAAAATACAAAACCTTTCTTGTTATAATGAAATAAATAGTTGTGTGTCATCTGCATATTGTTACATTTGTTGCTCAATTATCATCACTAAAAGAAACAGATAGAAAGAGTTTCTTTGGCTGGAAAATGCAACTTTACCTCAGATGTACATGTCACTATTACTTTCTAACTACCACTAATTAGCTTTTGCCCTGAATTCTAAAAATGCAAGTAATTCAAAGAGCAGCTACTGGAGAGTGGTAGGCAGCAAATGCATTGAAAACTGTCAGTTTCTATCCACTAACCTACCACTGGATAGAAACTGTCAAATCCATCAAACTGTCAAGACTGTCAAAGCATTTTTTTAATATAAGTACACTTTTCTGTGGCAGAAAAAAGACTACTTTTCTGGCATAGATAATTACCTCATCAGACACTCCATCACTAAGATGTATTTGGACAGGGTTTGTGTAATTTCTCTGACTTCAAGAAAGTGGAAATAAAAGTTATCTCTCAAGCTACATTAATAGTTGTTGAGACATTTTTGTCATTAGCATGACAGGATACAAACAGCTGCAACAATGTCATATATTAACATTTTTATTTGCAGAGTGATAAAAAATAAGGATAATACACATCATAACACTATCACGCAGGTAACACTTAATAAAATCGTATAACTGCTATCCAGTTACATAGAAAATTACATTTCAGATGTGAGGATTGGATAATCCTCTCTGAAAGCAGAACAGTTTCTGTTCTCATAGAAATATGAAGCTTTGTTTCCTACCACTGGTAGACAGATGCAAACATGCTCCTGCATGAACCTTGTTATAAAGAGCCTAAAAATAACAAATGTAACCCAAAAAGATGTGTGGGAATGAAGAAAACAGTGACAGGCAAAATTAGACTGATGATTTTTGTAACCTCTTTCGCCAGAGTAATGGATTATGAGATCAATTCAAGGCCTCTGGCCGGTTGGTTACGCTCCAAGGTCACACAATGTGACCGCTTGCATTGAAGACTGAGGAGGGGTGTGTGGTGTCTAATATGGGGGCAGACATCCATAAGCAGGTGTGTTTTTGTACAGTTTCTAAATGGATGATCATTGTTGACATTTTTGGAGTAAAGTACACAGAATATCTTGGGAAATACAACACCACTTTTATTATTGTAAGAATGTCCTGTGGTGAAATGAAGGATATTTATTACACAACACTCCCATGGGTAATATCCCAGGGCCAGCAGCAAGAATCCATCACTACTGACTTTGACACGCGGGTTGTAGCTCTTTGAGGGTCAGGAGGCAGAATACGGAGGTTTGATATAGACTGTGAAATGTCTGTTTTTTTACTGCTGCCACTATGTGGTGTTCAGCATTTAATAAATGAAAAAAAAACATTGTTACAAAATATTCATATGAATAAATAAAAATTGTGCATTTCAAAAAATAATTTAAGAATCATTAAAAGTTCAACTTATTGTCTTAAATGGTCATTTTATTCTTATTGTCAAATAATTTCTCTATACATCCAACTTCAGAACATCACCATTTTACTGCATAATGTCACTTTCATTGCAAGTGGTGTTGTCAACAGGTTGTCAACCCCCTCACATGCCAATCACAATACAGAAGAAATATTAACAAGTTCTATATTTTTCTCAATATGTCACAACTCTTGCATGCACAGAGAGAACTACTCACACACACAAGCACAAAAGCATTTAGTAAAACATGGTCAAATTGCAATTTTTTAAAAGCTGATTTCACTCTAAGCCAAGAGCTGAAATGAGCTTTAAATGCAGATTTAAAAATCATGGTGGATTACAGAATACTCAGGTGGTTGGCTTCAATATAATCTAAACTACAGCTAAGAGTACAAATAAAAGACTGTGCTTCTCAGTGTTACAAAATGTCATTTTGCTGGCTTCATCTCAACAGGTAATATACGGGTCCTCATTTTCACCAACCACACACGTTAACCTACAATAGAAACATGAAAAAGGATAAATCGTGTTTAAATCGGTCTTAAAGTAATGTTAAAGGTACTTTCACATCAAAGAAGTCCAAAGGAAAGTGGCAGATTGCCTTCAGGTGTTTTTCATGTGTTTTTATTGATAGAAAGCTGATAAAAGCCCTAATCCTTCATGCAAACTCAAAACAACATAAAATGGAAATGCTTTCCAATCCAATTTGAAAGGGAATGCATCTTTAGGAGAACAGCCCGTCGTTCAACGGATTATGCACTGCGTGAGAGCAGTTTGGCTGCTATTTGACCCTCCTCTTTGCTTTAAAGATTAGTGTATAATACAGCTGCAGCTTGGGGAATTGAAAGAGACGACTTGATTGTGTTGTTTTCACCAACCAGAAGCTGCAGGATGCCCCCACATGTGCATACAACTTGTACTTGCTTTAAAAGGCCGTTGCACTCCAAGATGACGTGAGAAAACCTTTTGCTGTGGTGAAACTTTAATTTGTTCATTGCTCAGGATTCTCTCAGTTTCTTCCCTCACTGCTTGAGAGGGAGAGAGATGTCTCACAGTGAGAGGTCACAGCAGTAATAAGTGTGTGTCTTAATGTCGCAAAATGTGAAAATGAATTCAAGACAGTCAGGATTAAAGAGGAAGTTCTCACAGTGCAGACTTAATCCTATAAAAAGGGAGCTACATTAAACTGACATGGCTGTCTGTGGGTTTTTTAGTGGCTTACAATCAGAAACAGCAATGTCATTCATCGCGGCTTCTAAAACCTGAGCAGAACATTTAAAGCTGCTCTAATCAGTATCATTATATTTACTATTTATCACATGTGCACACTTGTTTTCCGATCTATGGCTTTATGTGTTTTTTGGTTTGTGATAAAGCCACTGTACGCTGCCTACACAGGAACAAATAAGACAAAGATGGAAACTAGCTGGTAAACATAACGCAGCATTTTGCAGATACAGAGCCAGATATTTTTGGACTTGCATTCCTCAGGTGGCCTAAAACTTGGCTTCCAATAAATGGGAAGGTTGATCTATAAATAGATCACATTCATTAAATCAATTTCATAAGATGGTAATGCATTCAGAGCACATTGTGATGCACTCTTGCGGCAAAAAAAACTTTGGATATAGATTCAAATAAAGTTTTCCTTGGCAGTTTTTGCAAAGTAAAGACCTACCTTCTTTCTTTCTCTAATCACACAGAGGGTCAGCACCAAGATACTCTTAATCTGTTTAAAATGTTGTGAACAGTCCATTAATAACAGACATGGATTAGAACAGTTGGAGGTATGGTAGACCTGATTTTTCCAAGGAGACCGCAATGAGAGAAATATCAAGAAGTGCCACCTGATTTTGGTCTCCATACATGCAGTGTGTTTAATTTCTGTAAAACTGCATCCTGCTGAATTATATAATCACTTAAAACATTGTTGGAGGAATGTTAACCTTGTTTAGCCTCGTCCATCTGTGGAGAGGTTTCCCGGCGGGATTAACGAAGTGTTCGCCCCCAAAACGCCGCTCGAGTGATGTGTTGTTTCAGTGTGAGATGATGTAAGAAGCTCAGATTTCACACAGTGTAGTACTCAAACAGGTGGAGTATGGCAGCTGGAATTCAAGAACGAATAAAAACCTTGTGAACTAACTGAACATGAACTTACTTTTTATATTCTTGTGGCCTGAGGAAAAACTCTCCTGAGACACATGTGGAAGGAAGGCAGGTTGGACCCGTCTCTGTTACAGTATTTAAATCAACTTTGAGTGTGTGCAGCGATGTGAGTATAGGAGGTCTAAACCTGCTGCTTGGTGCTTATGTGTTTCAGGTGATGGGAACCCCAAAGAGAGCAGTCCTTTCATCAACAGCAGCGCTGCCAGTGATGCAGAGAAGAGCCAGCAGTATGACGGCAAAAATATGGCTCTGTTTGAGGTGAGGACAGATTTTTAAAAACATGCTGGGAACATGAATGTGAAACCACTCCTTATCGCTGTTGCAATGTCAAAAATATTGAAGAAGTGTGAAGAGAAATCTGATTTTAAACAGGCCTCATAGGTGATGCAGGCTGCTTCATATTACAAGCAGATCTCCAAATCTAACATGACTGCGTTTCTGTGTGTGTGTGTGTGTTGCAGGAAGAGATGGATACCAGTCCAATGGTCTCTTCTCTGCTCAGCAGTCTGGCCAACTACTCCAACTTGCCAACAGGCAGCAAAGAGCATGAAGAGGCCGAGAATAACGAGGAGGGGGCGCGTCCGTCTAAAAAACCTGTCAAGGTAGAGCACTGCACGTGATCCGTTCATCCCCCACCTGCAGCTATTTCAACCAGAAGCTGAAAAAAGGAGTTTTGACTTTTGTGTGAGACATAAGGGCCATGAACAGTTGCACATATTTGTGATTTAGATGGCTGATAATTCTTGAAAAAAAAGTAGTTCAACTTTATTTCTAAGGACGTTTTATTTTATGTCTTTGTTTTGTATTTTGCCAGTGGACAGTTACGCCACATTCTTTGTTTCACCCTCCTCAATTTTAATTAAATTTCCTCTACACTGCTTTACGATGTTAGTCAGGATCCATGAAGACCACACTCAAAAAACAAGTGATTTCAGTATGCATCCCTTCATTTGTGCAGAAAGAACACTATTAGACAAAGCATGAATGCAGCTTTTAATCTGATGCATACAAAACATCCTTAAACTGGAGAGAGGGACAGATCAGAGGAGGGCATGAAATGAAAACCAGCACTTCATGGTTATTTCAAAGAAGGCTGTTAAGGAGACCAGCAAGGCAAACTTTTTAACAATGACACCAGTGGGTAGATCCCAGGATGCTGAACAGAACTGAGCCCACTAATTTGTGCCCTTCAGTTGTACTTTTAACATGCAAGCTATGAGAATCACACAGGCTTTTCATGGGAAATTTCATGGGAAATGGAAACATCAGCTAGTTAGTGGATTCTCACGATTCCAGGGAGAATATTTAAGGGATTGAGCAAACGTTAACCAAAAGTTGTCCATTACAGTTTTACGGCCTTTTAACATTAGTTTTATCTAATCACCTACCTGTTCTTCTCTTTTATTCACACTGGCTGGCTTATCATTTGTTGGCCTCATCAGGGTTTTTGTCAGCTCTCTTATCCCTCATTTGTGTTGTGGGGCATAAAACGGTTATTAATTAAACAAGCTGAATCCTCTCTGGGTCTGTTTCCCTACTAATGATTGTTTGGGGGATATAAAATAAACCAAACTAATTTGGCAGATTTTTTTTTAATGTACAGCATACAAAAGATCTTTATTGAGTTTTCTACCCACTGATATAGAAATCTCCCTATCAAACCATCAATGAAATCGCTCCAAAGAACACAATTGAAATGTAAAATAATATGATAACATGAGAAATAAAGTGTGCAAAAGACACAAACTGGAGGTTGACCATTTTAGTTTTTGGACTCAGTGTCCAGTGTCAGTGCAAGAGGAAGACGCCAGTGAGACTGAGACGCCCGGAGGATCCTGCAGTGCAGACAGTCAAGAGCATCACTCTCACTGGCTTCCCCCTGTGGACAAAACTCGAGCAGTGACTTGATCTGTTTGTTCATCTTTCAGCTCCCTCTAATCAAACACATCTGCAGAACTTAAGGAGGAGTACAAACAAAGACTTAATCAGATTAATTTTTTTTGGTTTATGGTAACTTTGTGAGAGTATTTCTATTTCTTTCAGTGCGTCATCAGATGCTCATGCAGAATTTTAAAGATGTTACTCTCAGTAGCAAAATACAAATTAGTTTAACCAGATATGTGTTGTGCAAACCAAAAATATTTGGGTTTCTTGCTGCCGAACAGTTTATAAAGAATTTCTCTATTATTTTGAGGTTCAAATAGAATCACCAATGAAACAATGGGGGGAAAAAAGAATAAACATTTATCTTCCTACTTGTCTTCAGAGAGGGTACTTATGGAAATGGAATCAAAATGGAAATAGACCCACTTCAAAACAAAGAGCTTGTCTTCCCCCTCTCAGCTGGATTACCATCACTTTGTGCTTGAAAAGAACAAACCGCTCTCTGTCTGTTAAAGGAGCCAGAACTCATTAGACGAATATAAAAGACAGAATAGATTTAAGGAGACTGAACCGCAGCACACACTATTGTGGCCACCTTTTTAATCCATTCATATGGAAAGTAAATAGACTGAAATTTAAGATGCACAAACTTTGATCACTTGTTTGTGTTTCTTAGGCTCCACAGCTGGGCACCCTGATGGGAGTGTACCTGCCGTGTATCCAGAATATCTTTGGGGTGATCCTCTTCCTGCGGATGACCTGGATGGTTGGAGTTGGAGGCGTCTTTGGTTCCTTCATAATTGTCTTCATGTGTTGCTCCACAGTGAGTAAAACTGCAGACTGCTGTGATTTCTTTAATAACATCTCTGACTAACAGCTTAGAAAACAGATGTTACATTAAAATATCCCTGTTAAAATTTCATGCAGAGCTGTAACCATGGATCCACAAGATTATATTAATCTACAGTTTCTCAGAACACACACCCAGTTAAAATGACAATCTGTTATAAAATGACAGGCTGCATAATTATAATTTGCATTGAACAGACGCTGAAGGTGACATAGTAAATCCTGGCATAAGGCGGTCTGCCAATAAACCCACTAACACCACCACCAACCCCACCACTACAACCTTTGCCCCAGAGGACTAAAAAACATGACCTTTTTAAATCTACAGGTTTATTTGTTTATTTAGTTTTACTTGGTTGAACAAGGGGAAAAGCACCCATCAGAGCTACTTGAAAAGCTGGAAAATCTTCAACAAAAGTCTCACGTAGCTTCCTATGTATTCTGATACAGGCACTATATCTCCTCTTCAACTCAGCTCCTCAAAAACATCTGCAGAACAGGGTCTGTAGGGGTGTGTGACACTGTTGTTTTGTCTTATGTTGTTAATTTGTTTGTTCAATTTTCAGAAAATTCTGCAGGAATCCTTTTTTCCTGAAATATCCTGAGATAGTTCTCTTATCAGCCTACTTATATAAGTAGTTTATGATATACGTTCATAGACATGAGCTGCATTAGAGGACCTTTGTTATTATCTAGTGCCTTCTATAGAGTCAATGTATTTATACATGAATGTTTTGCACAAAGCACAAGTAAGTAGTGGCAATAAAAGTTACACAAACTCTTGAATTGAAATTTTCTACTAACTGACCATGTGGTCACAGTCAATATTAGCGGTGTTATTTGTCAGGAGCTAATTCAAAGCATGCCTCAAATTCTATTATTAATATCTGTACTGAAATGTACAGGCAAGAGCAGAGTACTTGTTATTTAGTAAACTCTGGTTGCGGCTGAGAGTATCACTGAAGTGACAGTATGTGCCTAACCAGCCGTGCAGCCATCCCTGTGATGAACAATTCAACGTGACCAGATGAGTCAGCCTCTTGTGCTGCTGGGTGTTTTTTCTCTGCCCGCGCCCTCCGCTCATCAAGGCCCTCGCTGTCAGCCGCGTTTAATTTGACGTGCCCACCTGCTGCCTCTCAGACTCCTGTAACCCTCCTCTGTTGCGTGCTGTTTTTTTTTCCCCCAGACGATGCTCACAGCCATCTCCATGAGCGCCATCGCAACAAATGGAGTCGTGCCAGGTGAGCTGGTATCTGAGGGGGTTCTGTGGATGTGTTTGTGTGGGACGGGGCAGCGCACTGACTCCTCTGTGTGTTCATCACTCACAGCTGGAGGCTCATATTACATGATCTCACGCTCCCTGGGGCCGGAGTTTGGTGGAGCCGTTGGGATCTGCTTCTACTTAGGCACCACTTTTGCAGGTGCCATGTACATTCTTGGCTGCATTGAAATTCTGCTGGTAAGGCACCTGAATTCTCAAATAACTCACATTTATTGCGTTGATGTGTGGACAAAATGTATAACCTTTCATTATTATCTCCTCGTCCTTCAACCCTCATCCACTGTACACCACCATATTCACCTTCCTCTTCTTCCTCCATTTCAATTGTCACATTCTTTCAGATTTACATCGTTCCTCAGGCAGCCATCTTCAAGATCGAGGGCCTGGAGGGGCCAGAGGCCGAGGCGGCCCTCCTCAACAACATGCGGGTGTACGGCACCATCGTCCTGAGCTTAATGGCGCTGGTGGTGTTTGTGGGGGTGAAATATGTGAACAAGCTCGCGCTGGTCTTCCTGGCCTGCGTCATCCTCTCCATCCTGGCTGTATATGCCGGGGTAATCAAGACCGCCATCGAGCCCCCTGTCTTCCCGTAAGTGACTCACTCATTAGGCGGTCAAAGACTCATGTGATGTGACACTGACACCTTCGTTGACTTTCTTTGCAGCGTCTGCGTCCTGGGAAATCGAACCCTTCTCTCCAAAGCATATGACGTCTGTGCAAAGGTCATCGACATCGACAATGAAACCGTCACCACCAAACTGTGGAGGAGCTTCTGTGACTCAGACTCCCTCAATGCCACTTGTGACGAATACTTTACCAATAACAACGTGACAGAGATTCAGGGCATCCCGGGGGTCACTAGTGGAATCCTGGCAGGTAAGAGATGCTCCATCTGAGTAAATGATAACACCCGGTGAGAGTCAGTCCACTCCACGCACTTATTTAAATGCCCCTATTTCTTTCAGAGAACCTGTTTGGTAACTACCTGGAAAAAGGGGATTTCCTGGAGAAGCGAGGGCTCGCATCAGATATGGATCCAGAAAGTCCCGTAACTGGCTCCAATCGTTACGTCCTGGCCGACATCACCAGCTTCTTCACCCTGCTGGTCGGGATATATTTTCCATCTGTCACAGGTTAGTACCAGATAGGATGCAGGTAAATCAAGCAGATATGTCCCCCGCTGAAAACCTCATCATGTGATACCCCACTGCAATTTGTATGTCATACTGGTAATATGACTCGTGTGGACTGAGAGGAGAAAAAGAAAAAGAGATATTACCTCAGCTTCCCATCCAAGCTCCTGATTATTTCACTCACAGGTATCATGGCGGGCTCCAACCGCTCAGGAGACCTGCGTGATGCTCAGAAGTCCATCCCCATCGGCACCATCGCAGCCATCACAACCACATCTACAGTGTGTATCCTTTGCCGAGCCACAGTTAATCAAACATAAACTCAACGGATTTGAATGTGCAGGTTGATTACTTTAATGTAAACTTTTGTATGTTATTATAACATCCTGTTTTTGATTGATGACCTGTACAGGGTGCACCCCATGCCAGCAGGGATCGTTTCCAGCCACCCACGATCACCTGAGGACAAACAGTATATATCATGGATGGATGTTATCATAATATTTGAAATTCCATCCATCCATCCAT
>JBAJHX010000041.1:16047882-16071816 GCA_037176925.1 Amniataba percoides
TTAGAGTTTCCAATTCACCTAATGCATGTCTTTGGATGGTGGGAGGAAGCCGGAGTACCCGGAGAGAACCCACGCAGTCACAGGGAGAACATGCAAACTCCAGAACCCTCTTGCTGTGAGGCGACAGTGCTAACCACTGTCCATATTTGAAATTCCAGCAATATATTTCTTAACAGCTTTTCCTCAGACATGTCCTGCGTGGTGCTTTTTGGTGCTTGTATAGAGGGAGTCGTCCTAAGAGACAAGTAAGTTTGTGCGAATTTCAAGTGATTTTGTCATTATTTTCATTAGTCATTATTTTTTTATATTTTTTAATTGGCTTTCTGTTACATCAAAGTCTATACTTAATGTGCATTCATGAAAATCTCTCCCCAAAACAGTGATTTTCTCATCAAAGCTTCACAACAGTAACAAAGCATTAACTTTAAAAAAAAAACTCTCCCTCATTTGTCCAAGTAGCCAAAATTTGGTGCATTGATTATGAATAATAAAATGAACTATATACTTAATAAATGGACTACACTTAAAGACTTGTACATTTAGGTTATTTATAAATGGTTATTCAGCACATTTTGTCATTTCTCTTCCCTGACCAGTCCTTACATTAAATCCACATGATCTGAGTTCAACAGATACACTCTTTTGTTTAAAATTATTCTTCCATTGGTTTCCAACGAAGATGGGAGTTACAACAGGAGAAACTGTTTTGTCTTCTCTCTACAGGTTTGGTGAAGGGGTCAATGGTAACCTGGTGATTGGGACTCTGGCATGGCCGTCTCCATGGGTCATTGTGTTTGGCTCCTTCTTTTCCACTTGCGGAGCCGGTCTCCAGAGTCTGACTGGAGCTCCACGTCTGCTGCAGGCCATCGCTCGAGACGGCATCATCCCATTTCTCAGAGTGAGCACACCTGCGGCATTCAAACGCATCTCTATCATAAAATCATACAGCAGCGACTTCTCAGAGCAACACTTACACATGTCAACTGGAGCAGAACTGTAGTGCATTTTCTGCTAGTTTTAGACTGCACATTATTGCATTACCAAAACCATACCATATTTGTACAGCACTTACTGTCCAAGAAGATGTCAAAAAATGTGATTTAATTCGATCCTTTCATCTCACTGCAGGTGTTTGGGCACGGCAAAGCCAATGGGGAGCCCACCTGGGCCCTTCTGCTCACAGCAAGCATTTGTGAGATTGGGATCATCATTGCTTCCCTGGATTCAGTCGCACCCATCCTCTCCATGTACGTTACGCTACATGAGTGTTCATGCTTCCGTCACGCTTGTTTGTTTATGATTCTCTCTAATGCCCTCCTGTCTCCAGGTTCTTCTTAATGTGCTACATGTTCGTCAATCTCGCCTGCGCCCTGCAGACTCTGCTGAGGACACCAAACTGGAGGCCGCGCTTTAAGTTCTACCACTGGTGAGTCTGTGCGTTTAAAAGCTTGCGTGCATATCAGCGCCATTTTCGTACAGCCAGAGATGTAAAACTGGCAGAAATGTTCACTTTGGCCAAACATGCCCCTTTCTGTTCCCTGCAGGGCTCTGTCTTTCTTGGGTATGAGTCTGTGTCTGTCGCTCATGTTCATCTGTTCATGGTATTACGCCATAGTCGCCATGGGCATCGCCAGCTGCATCTACAAATACATTGAATTCTGTGGGTAAGTAATCACCATGACGGCCCTGGACTTAAGACTGTATTGCAACAACCAACGTCCAATTATTCTGCCAGTGGTTGTTGCTTTAACTGAATTTGAGTGACAGATATGGTCTTCTTTAATTTGCCTACATGCCAGTGAGAATATATCTGATGATGTGCCAACGCATTAATGTGTCACAGAGCTGAGAAGGAGTGGGGTGATGGGATACGTGGCATCTCTCTCAGCGCTGCACGCTTCGCTCTCATGAGGCTGGAGGAGGGGCCCCCACACACCAAGAACTGGAGGTCAGTGTAGTTCTTTAGCTTATGTCAGGTGTTGAATCTTAAAATACAGTCTTTTTTTGGTCTTTGTTTAAGGTGAGTTGTTTGCCTTTTTTTTTTTTCAACAGGCCTCAGATCCTGGTTCTGGTGGGCGTGGACGCTGAGCAGAACGTAGAGCAGCCTCGTCTGTTATCTCTGACCAATCAGCTCAAAGCAGGAAAAGGTCTGACCATCGTTGGCACTTCAGTCCAAGGCACCTTCCTCGACAACTACACTGAGGCCCAGAGAGCAGATCAGGTTAATCCTCTAATCTCTAACACAACCTAGACCGTGTCCACAGTTTTTCACTCTCCGACTCTAACAGCTGTGTGTCCCTCTCTGCAGTCTTTGCGTAAGTTGATGGAGACAGAAAAAGTGAAGGGCTTCTCTCAGGTGGTCATCTCCTCCAACCTGAGGGATGGTACGTCCCACCTGATCCAGATTGGAGGCCTGGGAGGTCTGAAGCACAACACTGTGATGGTCAGCTGGCCCCGAAACTGGAAACAGCCTGAGTACCACCAGCAGTTTAGGAACTTTATCGGTAAGTCTTTAGATGTCGCCTCTTCCATTCAAACATCTGTAACCAGACAGGAACAGTCCCACAATATACTGCTACATAAAGGTTGCTTCAAGTTAATACTAGTTAATACTTAACTAATAATGTTTCTTTAATAACTTAATTTAAACTTTCCTTATGACTGAATGACTGAATATAATCCCAATTCCATATCATCAACACAATACGTTTTTTACAAAATGTCCGTTTCCTGTCTAATGTTTCCTGTCTAATGGCATGAACTGTAAATAAAAACAGTCCCAGGTCGTCCATAATACTTTATAAAAGATATGTTTTCTTGTGTCCCTCTACAGAGGTGGTTAGAGAGACAACGGTAGCCAGTCTGGCCTTGTTGGTTCCTAAGAATATCTCCAGCTACCCGTCCAACGGAGAGCGCTTCACCGAAGGCCACATAGATGTGTGGTGGATTGTCCATGATGGAGGCATGCTGATGCTCCTGCCCTTCCTGCTCCGTCAGCACAAGGTGGGCAACTTGACACCATGAAATATTCGTTATATTTGGTAGAGTTTGATGTTATGTCTTGGGAGGAAAGTCTGTGTGAACAATGAATTATGAAGAACGCAGTGTCTGGGGTTAATACGGGGAACATTTTGTTCATCATGTATGAATGTTCCCATTTTGTCCCGTAGGTGTGGAGGAAGTGCAAGATGCGCATTTTCACTGTGGCTCAGATGGATGACAATAGTATCCAGATGAAGAAAGACCTCATTACCTTCCTCTATCACCTGCGCATCGATGCTGCGGTGGAAGTGGTGGAGATGGTGAGAGACTCGTCTGACACATAGTTCATAAACAAACCCAGCAAGAGAGAGGAAGAGGATTTTTGTCTTGGAGACTTTTGTTCAGACATAGAGACAAAGGTTTCTTCATTGCAATCGCTCAAGTTCAGCAGATCGAGATAAATGAAAGATGTCTTTTCACTTTCAAGCACGACAGCGACATCTCAGCGTACACTTATGAGAAGACGCTGGTGATGGAACAACGATCACAAATCCTCAAACAGATGCATCTGACCAAGAACGAGATGGAGAGAGAGGTAAACTAGAACGTGACAGGTTAAACTTTGATACATAAAGAAGGCTCATAACATTTAAAACCACTTCCACTGAGCAACCTGAAATTTCTGTCACGACAGGCCTCTGAGAATATCGATTTTGACATTTTCATTATCACTCTGTGCGCTTCAAATATCCGCTCAGTGGCAGAAAATTGGTTTATGCTCAGGTGTTGGTGTTCGGACTTGTTCTCACTAATCGGAGGGAAGAAACAGTGATTTCCAGAGGGAAATTACACATGGAACCTAATCCGTGTCCTTAATTTTTTATAACTACAGATCCAGAGTATTACGGATTCATCCCGTGGGTCCATTCGGCGTAAAAACCAGCCTGGCTTGCGCTCCCAGCACAGCGCTGAGGAGGGAGCGAGTGTGGCAGAAAAACCAGAGGATGAGGTAACGCTGCGGTGGCCTTTTCAGGAGAAATAATCTGTGTCTTATCTTATCTGTGTTCTTGTTCCCTTCGTGGCTGTTGTCTCTCTGTCCTCCGGCTTGGGACGAATCTTCTCACAAAGTGTCGGATGTGTTTCATGTCGTCAGAAGTGCAACTATCACTGCACATCTTTACTCTTTACAGTGGCTGCTAAGTGATTTCCCACTGGCTTCCAGAGATTCACCCACACTGACAGGTGTCTCCTCTCTCTCTTTCACCCTGTCACAATGTCACGTCACGGTGTCCCTCTCTCAGTCTGTGGCTGTCTCCAACCCAAAACAGGTACAGCTGATCCACAGTAAGAACGCCTCCACACCCACCAGCCCCACCAGCCCCACATCACCCGCTGGGCCTGCAGGGGGCGCTGCCACCTGGACGGACAACAAGGGGCCAGACAAGGGCCAGACCCTCTTATCAGCGAACCCGGAGGCAGGCAAAGACCTTTTCAACATGAAACCGTGAGTGACCTGTCAGTTTCGCTCAGCACGCTGCACAAGAAGCAGACATAACGTATGACACGCACACAGGAACGTGGGTGACCAGTAAATATTTGTGCGTACTGACCCACGTTCAAGGGTTTGAAGAGATCAATTTTGTTCCTGCGCATGTGACAAACAAAACTTTGAACTTAAACCACAAACAAATGCAGCTTCCTGTCTGAGCACGTGTACTATATGTAATTCTCGGTAAATATTTCCCTCCTAACATGCTGCCGTAGGGAATGGGAGAACTTGTAAGTATTCACATTTTGAAATGAGAGACACTGAGGTGAGCTGAGCAGCTAAAAGACCTGATCTGCAAACCAATTCTAATGTGGCCGAATGTTTCTTGCATCAGGAACCAGACCGATGTGAGACGCATGCACACAGCGATGAGGCTCAATGAGGTCATCACGAAAAAGTCCAAGGAGGCAAAGCTTGTCCTGCTCAACATGCCTGGACCGCCCAAGAACCGTGTGGGCAATGAAAACTGTATCCTAAATCAAACAACCACATACTGTATTACATATATGTATATGTGTACTCTGCTAAATTTACCTATGTTGATATCCTGATTGGCCCACAAGAGGAGATTGTTTTTGCAGCAAAACGAATATATGAGAATGTTAATGGATAGATATTTATATTTTAATATATTTAAAGTGATGCATCAGTGGTGAAACTGCAACCATCGACTGTGTGTTTACTGAAAATAAATTATTAAAATCGTCACATAATGGATCAGTGGTCCAGACTTCTGAAAGTTATGAATACTTGGTTGAACTTTATGATAGTAATAGGAAAATACAAAGGTTTGGGTAAAACTTGAATCATTGGCAAAAATCAAAAATTAGTGGATAAACAACAAATGAAAGTGTTAGGTGAAAATTATGGCAAATGGTTGGAATTGCAAAAATTATGTTAGCTACAGTAAAAATAATGAATAAAAGGTTTCAATTGTCAGCTTAAATTGGTGGAAAATGGATGAAATTGCTAAAGAAAGTGGAAAAATTGTTAGTTACTGTATTAAAAAAAACTCATCTGGATCACGACCACAGTATGTCGAGCATGGGGCACTTCAGTTCATCTGGTACTTGAGTGCATCAGACAAATGCTCTAGAGCTTGTTTGGTCGATTTTATACTTTAATTTCGCAAAAGAAAAGTTCCTTTACTGCTGACTGTCCCTCAGACATGGAGTTCCTGGAGGTGCTCACTGAGGGTCTCAATCGGGTCCTCCTGGTGCGCGGAGGTGGACGTGAGGTGATCACCATCTACTCCTGAAGGGCTTTTAAACGGCACCTATGTGGACTCTGCCCTCTCCTCCGCCCTCTGTATTGTTCCAGGAAAGGCCTCGCACACCCTCACCGCCACACTCATTTAACCTTTTAACTGCTCGAGTACACAGTGAATTATGCAACAGTCACCTCTCTGTCCCAGACTTGTCAGCTGATAACAGCAGGTGAGTTTATGGTTAGTTCTCATAGTTTTATTGCAAAACAAAAGAATCAAAAAGCTTATTCTCAGACAATGGAGGGTTTTCGAACTATTATTTCCCTCCTCTGATGAAATCAACCTTCTGTCCCTTTTCTTTTTCTCCTGGTCAGCGGTAAGCGTGAAACTTTTCCATTATTTATTATTGGTGTTATGTATGTATTTATTCATCTTTTCATGTCTGGCTTTGTCCTGATCTGTTTTTTGTTTTTAATTTTATGGCCGGAAGCACACAGGTTATGATATCAGAGTGTTTGGAGTTCATTGAGGAAAAAGTTTGGACCTCCCTGTGTTTATGCAATACATTCACATTAATTCATTGGAGTATTAAAACAAGAGTGGTGGGAGCTGTGTGTCAATATGTACATGAATTCCTAAAACAAACAAACAGATTTACTGAAAGCTTACCACAAGATGTACGTCATATCATCATGCCCCAACCATGAATATTATGCGAACAACAGTATGGCCCGTCCTTTTTATGGCAGGGATTTAAATGTTCATGTATTTCTCAGCATCACTCTCTTGCTGCAAGAATATAAAATTATTTGATGCAGATTATCATGGTCCCAAACCTGTCTGTTTGACGTCATTATCCCCACAGTTGGACAGGGATCATATAGACTGAATGCACTCGGTGACGTGTTGCAGTATAAAGCCTTTTGAGTTCAGCGCCGGTCATTTTAAGTACCGCACATTCACTAATCATTTATTCATATGTATTACCTCCAATCCAGAATATGTCCTGTGGTAGTTGATCATTTGCACTACTATATTATATTTATCTCTCTGCTATTTTCATATTTAAATATTTTAGAGTACATTCCTCAACATGTTAAAGTGATTAAGTAGATTTTGGTACATGATTTCAAATGACACATGAAATCTGTGTTTTATCTCTGTACAAAGGTTAACATCACTGGTTTTTCTCTGTGGGCTTCACAAAAGTCTTCTTCGCAACTCTTTAATTAACAAGTCCTCCCTGATTGTGTACAAAAAAAAAACGTGCCAATATACAATGTTAACAGTTTTTTGATACCAACTTTGGAATGAACTCAAACAGTTAAGAAAAAAAATTAAATATACTAAAAATGGATTCAAATGTACAATTTCAACATATTTTGGACCAGGCAGCTCTATGATTGTTGGAAAAGGAGGAGAAAATGACACAAAATACTTATAAAAATTACTACCCTTTTATTTGTGGTTGTAAAGCGACATTTTACAATATAAGTCAGTTAAAAATGTTTATAGGTTCACAAAGATGATATATCAAAGCTAATCTCAGAGAGTTTATTTTTTTAATGGCCAAATGGGTCGGACAAAAAGATTTAGAAAAATCATTTCTTTAAATAATTTGAAATATATTATATTTTATTCAAAGTGACTACACAGTATTAATGGAGTAGTTTGACATTTTTGGAAATATGTTTCCATCTCATTTTGCACTGAGAGGCAGAAGATTGATAGTGCTCTTCACTGGAAATAGCTGTTACTGTGACTGATTAAAATTTTAAAAAAATTATTGGAGGACATTAGATTGTGTGCCTGAGCATTTCTTGGCTTGGTGTAATGACATCCCTCCTGGTTGCATGGCAACTGGAGTGTGGTCAACTTTCTTGTCTCTCTGCAAAAGAAAAAAAGCGAATAAGCTTGAAATGTTCATTTGCTGCTATTCTAATGAACGCCATTTGAAAATGTGAGGTAATTAGCTGTATTGTTGAGACAGCCATGCAGAAAATGCTAACTCAAAATAATACAATATAGTTAACAAAGTCATTATATCAGTCATTTCAGAAGGTATATATTAACCTGCTTAAGCATGATGTAAGACATTTTGTTTTTTTGTGTGTGGATGTTTAGTTGCTATTTGTGTATAGTTAAGTAATGATTGAACATACATGATTTAATCCAGATCTGCTGTATGGCCATACACAATGGCACTCATAGAGATATTTTAATAAGATCTGACCAGTAGGAGTCAGTGCATATTATCTTGCCCTGGAATGTGCATAGTTTACAACATCAGTTTGGAAATTAAGCATTTAGTATTTATAGTTTATGACAGACGTTTTTATCCAAACATGTTTATACAGTATATTTATTTTAATTCCCTTTTCTCCATGGCCTATTAGTGCCGTAAAGTACTTTATGCCACAAATTTAGCATCACTTTCTAGCAAAGATAACTTGTAAGTATTCTAATTTCCTTCACATTTATTGTATATGTGTATTGTTTTCAATGCTGTAGCATATACAGAACCTCTCCTCATCATACACATACTGATATGTCTTCTTTTTGCTGAATATGTGTGCAGCCCTCAGTGTTTTCCTTTTAAAGTTGAATAGTGTTGGTGCAGAACACCAGCAACAACAAAAACTCTATTTGACTTCTGTTCATAATAAGATGGTGTAGTTCTATAAGTTGGTATAGTTCAGTTGCTGGTCTGCAGACATTTAGATGAACAACTTTTAAACTCCCTCGCCCGGAGAGTGTGTGTGATTTGACTACATGCCTGTATGCTGTATGTTTGTGTTCGAGTGAGCATAGTGTATGTGTTTGGACAGCAAGATAGAGTCAAGGTGGGACATTTGTAAATAAACCTGTGATCTTAGGCTTAGAGATAATATGTGTAATGTGTCTTAATACAGGTTTTATAGATATAAAATAGGCAGTTTGTATTGTCTTTTAAAAATGATAAACTTTGTTTAATGTTCTACCATGTCTTATGCAATTATGTACGAGTAATGGTTCAAAGAAACCATTTTATATGTTGAAAAAAAATGCAATAAATTAAAATCATTTATACAACAGAGACAGTTTTCTGTCATTTGTTTCTTGTTGTTTAGAGATTACAAGACTAATGGTGACACAAAGCACATTTTTTGCACAGTGTGATAACATACAAACCCAATGTAAAGACACCAATAGATGCAAAATAGTGCAGGACACCTGAAACGATACAAATTACTGAGATAAGCAAAACTGGCTGCAAAATGCCAATTAGCATTTAGACTAGCTTTCCATCATGGCATCTTGATGTTGAATCAGAAACGGAGGAGAAATCCTGAGCTCTACGGCACTACTTCTTTTCAAAATATTAATATCTATAATAATGTATGCAGCTAAATATGTGTATAATCATTAACAAGGCAGCATAATTTAGATGGCATTCTTGTAAGTGTTGATGAAGCAGCTATTCAAGCATGTCATGGCTTTGACTGATCCAAATTCCATTTAAAAAACTGGAATTTTAAAAGTTGATTGCTTGTGGCCTTGTAGACAGACATGAAAAAACATGAACTCTGACTTTTTACAAATCTGAATCATGATTTAGTTATTTCAGTATCCTTTTGAACTGAACTGAACTGAAAATGTCATGGCAATCCATCCATAGTTTAATATTCAGCATGAGGCTTTGACTAAATTTGTTTCCATTGCACCCCGGACCGGGACCAAACCTTTGTGACCAGATAAAATCAGTTGCAGAGCTGATGATAGATAGTCTGTTCATTCTGCTACCTTTTTAAAGAAGGCACAAAAAGTGTTTCTCAGTCATAAAATGAGTTGCTTAGTATACTGCTGTTTGTCTTTACCCATTTCTGTTCTCTGGTCTGCAGTGAGAAAGATTACATCAAATCCTGGCATGCACCATTGAAGGCACAAGAACAGAATTAAAACTGGACCAACCTTTCAAAATGTTAATTTGATATATCATGTCAAATGGTAAGGGGACTGTCTGCTTTGATATAGTGTGTTTATCTTTGCTTACTTCTTGCCAAATGTTCCAGATAAAGTCATTGATCTGGAGAAAACGTGCTGAACTGCACTGACTCCGTTATTCAGTTGACTTTATGTCATGACCAAGGCCTGCTTACAAATCAGCAAACTGTCCTTCACCATATTTCTAAAAGGAAATCAGCCACAGTGTGACAGAAACTAAATGTGACAGGAAGAAAAACTATTACAATTCTCAACAGAAATGATGTTACTGTATCTATAAATCATTCTTATAATGTTACTGTAAGAATATTCAACTTCATCAGAGGACACCCATGTGTGTAAAGTGCATTTATACATTTGGTGCAAGGTGCATGTAAACTTTAGAGGACTGTGATTTAAAAGATGCAAATCTGTGCATATATTGTACTGATATAACCACAAAAACGCTGATGCATCAGAACTACTACATGTTTTATTACAATGACCGAAGTCCACATGGCATTGTGTCTCCCTGAGGGGACTATAGCTTGTGCTTGTGTGCAGGAGAGCAGGCTTGTCCAACCCCTGCTACCGGTCTTATCTAAACAGAGATAATCCAGGCTTGCAAAAGAAATGACTGTCACTCTCTCTGAAGAACCATCAGGATGAAGATGAAGCCGACCAGCCTCCGAGTGAGGTTACCTGTGTTTATATTTGTGACAGAGGTGGTTTTTGTTGGCTTGTACGCTGCTTTTGTCACCTACGATGAGCATGCAGATGCCAGATTTCAGACCAACAAGACAAACCCCATGGACAATGAAGTGTACAGGGACTACCCTTTTTTCACAGACATACAGGTCATGATATTCCTCGGCTTTGGGTGCCTGCTGGCATTTTTCCGACTCTATGGCTTCGGCGGGATGGTTTTTAACTTCCTCACAGCTACTTTTGCCATCCAGTGGGCCATTTTAGTGCAGGGGTACTTCCAGTTCAGCCACGATGGCAAGATCCACCTCGGAGTGATCAACCTCATCAATGCCGAGTGTGCCTGTGCGGTGGTACTGATATCTTTTGGGGCGGTGCTGGGGAAGACGAGTCCTTTGCAGCTGCTGGTCATGGCCCTGCTGGAGGTGCCGGTGTTTGCGGTCACAGAGTGGGCCGTGCTCAAGTATCTGAAGATCAACGATGCAGGGGGCTCTATCCTCATTCACATCTTTGCTTGTTATTTTGGCCTGGGTGTCACATTTGTTCTGTACAGACCTTCCCTGAATGAAGGCCACACCAAGGAGAACACCAGCTACCATTCCGACATCCTGTCTGTGATGGGGACCTTGTTCCTCTGGGTGTTCTGGCCGTCCTTCAACTCAGCATTGACCCTGAAAGGAGACGACCAGCACAGGGCCATCCTGCACACCTTCATCGGCCTCAGCGCCTCCACGCTCACAGCCTTCGCCCTCTCTGCCGTGCTGAGCAAAAACGGGAAGCTCACCATGGCAGATGTTCAGAACGTGACCCTTGCTGGAGGCGTGACGGTCGGGGCATCTGTGGATATGATGGTATCGCCTGCAGCTGCGTACGCTCTGGGCATGATGGGCTGCACTGCTTGCATGCTGGGCTACAAGTATTTGAGCCCCTTCCTGGCACGGCGCCTCAGGATCCAGGATCAGTGTGGAATACACAATTTGCACGGCCTAACGGGACTTATATCCTGTGCTGCGGGGATATGTGCTATACTGGTGGCTTCTGAGGAGGTTTACGGCCCCAGTTTGTATGAGATCTTTGCCCACAGAGCACCTGTTGAAGGAGACCCTAAACTGCAGGAGCTCCAGGTGTTAATCCCCGGTTTACAGCCAGGTTTGGGGAGGACAGCCAAGGAACAGGCTCTCTTCCAGGTCGCAGCTGTGTTCTCCACCATAGGGGTGTCAGCGCTGGGAGGTGTCCTCACGGGCTTCGTTTTGAAGTTGCCGTCTCTCGCATCGCCATCGGATGAGTTCTGTTTTGACGATGAGCTCTTTTTCGATGTTCCTCCCGACTACGATTCACCGCTTAAACTCATTAAGACAATCACAACAGAGGATTCTGCTGCCTGATGTGTGACAACCAAGTGCAGTCAGTGCATTTGACTGCAAAAGAAATGTAAAAAAGCCTGTTATTTTCATCTCTTGACACCTGTAATTGAATGTGTGTGTAACAGGTTGAACTCAAATAATCATGAAAATCCAATCCAATACATTCTGATATGGCCAGTAATGGTGTTATTTATTGAACTACAAAGAAATAAATTGACTATTATAACTCTCTTGGTACATTTTCCATGTCTGTGTGAAATTTTCTTATTTGAGTTATTATGTCGATAATTCAGGATGTGAAGAATATGGAGAGAACGGGCAACTAACGCTTCAAAATTTCAACATTTAAATTTTGGGGGAAAGTTCTTGAAATGCACCATCTTGTTTCAGGATCGGCAGCACACATAAATGGCCAGCTATTTCAGATTTACTGAAAAAAATCAAATTAAATGACTAAAACCTCTGTGCAACAAAATAAAAAGCATATAAATGAACAAGGCTCAAATTTCTGTTACTGTTGCACAACAAAGGAAAAACAGGAAAATAAAAAAAAAAACAATTGCCAGACCAAATAATAGGAAAAGTAATAATAATAAACGATAAAGAAATGCTTTACACATTAAACGTACAGAAAAGGACTACGTGTAACGGGAAATACAAAGTGGGAGACCATTTATTTCATTACTCTTTGTTTTCTCTTTAATAACCACTAGACGACGACAGAGAGCCGTGATACAAACTAACCTGAATGTACTCTCGCGATGAAAGGCGTGATTTCACAATTCATGGGCGCTGGCGTCCTCAGTTGTATTTCACAGGCGAACCAGAGGAGACACCTTGCAGAATATTAAGAAGAGGATGTTGGTCAAAAGCTCTGCAGAGGGCGCTGAAGAGTTTGAATAAAAGGGACTTATAGCCATCGACTGTTTTGGCCCTCATTGCAGAGAACCGTGAGTATTTATAGTACACCTAATCTTATTTATATAATTAGGCTGCAATGTTTATTTATTACAATTTGCCGATGCTTTTTATACGGACTGATCAAGGATCAGTCTATTTATTTTGTATATTAAAGTCACAAATAAACAAAAGACAAAGTGACACCTTCACTAAATGCGTTGTTTTGTCGACCAAACTGAAAGTGGTTTAATTTACTGTAGTTAAGCACAAGAAAATCAGCAAATGTTCACTTTTGATAGGCCGAAAACAAAACATTCACTTATTACTTTTTAATAACGCTGGATCAAGTTATTGTCGAACTGACAAATCCCTGAAGTTCAACTTTTAAGATGGTAACAATAATGATAATAATAATAATAATAATAATAATAATAATAATAACATATTGTATTGTATTGTTCCTTAGCATTATATATTAGTATATATAGTTTTATTTCATGGTACAGTATAACAAGAATATTTTAATAAATACATTTAAATCGATTTGACACGTTTATTTAATCATTGATAGTTTTCCTGTGTGAGCCCGGAGTTTCAGGTGCAGTGCTTGTTGTGTCCAGCAGGTGGCAGTAAAACAGCTCTGAATATTTGCCGCTGCTGTGAGCGCTCAACACAGAGGAGGAAGAAGAAGAAGGAAGGAGAGCGGTTCGACACCAGGCCTCGACCTGCGCCGACATTAAAAAAAGGAAAAGAAAAAGATTACATAACTTCGAAAATTGCGATTGAATCCGACTCCAGTGTGATCTTCTAATCGAGAGGCGTCGAGGCGAGTCTCTTCAGCAGCGTATCGTCCGAGAAATTTTGGCTTGGCTGCACATTTCATCAATTTCACACGGTAACGTCAATGTTTGCTAACGATGCTATCGCTAACTAGCTGGCCATGTTGGGCACACGCTTGTTTTTCTCAAATAGTCTCGACAATTTTACGCTCGTTCCTGCAATGAGGATCATATTTGATCTTTACAGCAAACATATACGTGTTTGTTGATCAGAATGTGAGCAATAAGTCAAACAAGGCGGTGAATTATTAATAAAAAGCGTCGTTGACATTTGCGGCGCAGCTAGTTAGCTTTGGCTTCGCGTTAAGTGCAACGCGTGTTTATCCCTTTATGCTTCCTGTTTTAAGTTTAATATATGTTTTAGCTCGCTTTAATCTGCAGCGTTTATACGTGTATGATTAGTAAAGTGTGTAAGGATCGAATTAATTTTGTTTAATGTTTATTATGTAATTTTTAGGGAAAATCTACAGGAAGTTCTTCCGAACTCCGCCTCGTTGCCATGTAACTTATTTTTAGTTTTAACTTGCAGAGTCTGAACCCATTTGTTTGATCAATACAGTCCTTGTTTAGCGGTCCCAACCACTTTGCTTAGTCTAGTTACAGCTATCACTATTAGTAAAAGTTGTTGAATAATTAACGTTAAGTTCCCATTTGCCCCCCCCAACCTTTCAGCCATTATTCATTCACATGATAACGTATCAGCAGCTGCCTTATATGGGTGAAAATCTTAAAATGAAATTAGAGGTGGAACAATTAATCCTTTAGTTTTAATCTGTGAGTTAAATAGGTTACTATTGGGGTAGTGAGTTTTTCAGTTTCTTTAACAAAAAGCGTCCAAGTTCTCCGATTTCGGCTTGTCAACTGTGAATATTTTTTATATTATATATTTTAAATTTTTTCAGTCATTTGTAAAAAGTTAGTATCTTTAATTTGTGGACAAAACAATACATTTAAGTTAATCAACTTGGCTTTGGGAATCCAGTGTCTTATATTTTATAGATTGAACAACCAGCAGGTAAAATGATTAATTAATAATCAAAGTAGACTAAATCTACACACTTTATCAGTGCATTCATTGTTTGATATGAGTGCAAATGTAAACTATCTAGTTTCAGTTTATGGCTTGTGTGAAAGTTAAATCCTGAAACTAAACTCTAAGCTAATTACATGACAAAGACAGAGCCAGTAACAGTGTGGTAGTTTTATAAGTAAGGCTGCAGTCAATTATTATTTTGACAGGCATTTAATCAATTAGTTGTGTGAATCATAAAATGTCAGAAAATGAATGTAATGTAGATACAAAAACACATACTGTTTTCTGTCATAGAGGACAAAAGAAACAGGAAAATATTCACATTTGAGAAGCCAAAATCAAAATATTGACTCTTTTTAATAAACTCAGAATAATTAATTAGTAATTAAAATAGTTGTCATGGTTGATAATCATTATTGGTGGGTGAAGAAAATCTATGATGACGTGCTTTGAATCGCATTAGGTAGTTTCCTGGTTGAACATTATTCACAAATTTGGTTTCTTGTTTGCATTCAAAGGTCACCGTTGTTGTCTCTCTCTCACAGGATCATCATGGCTGATGATTTTGACGTTGAGGCCATGCTGGAGGCTCCATATAGAAAGGTGGGTTGCAGATAACAGAGACGAGGCCTGTTTTACTGTTATGATTTTACTCTTTGAGTCCTTTTTTTACATTTGCTACTGTGACAAAGTTTACTTGAATGTTGTGTGGTGTGATTGAGTATTTAAAACGCAATACAGAATTATAAATAAATCCACATCTATCTCTCTTTATAGACTTCCCTAATGATATCTCACCTCTACTCCCATGAATTCATCTTTGATTCCACTGTGAACTGTGAAAAAAAGGAAGGTAGTTATTGTGCATATACTGATGTACTGTGGTTCACCTTAGGACTAAAAGAGATTCAACCTAGAACATCCAATCCGTATTCGGTTACAACAAGGTGAATGCCAATGGATATTAAGCCCATCCTTACCTGTCCAGCAAAGGAGGCAGTATTCAGATTTACTATCTGCATCATCTGTTTTTGACTCTGAAGGCCCATATAATGTGATTTATAGACAAGTATGTGTCGTCGCTTTTTTAGGTAATTAAACCTTTGCCATATTGATCTTTAATAAGAATCGTCCTCTAGAGATCTAGGGAAAATGTCTCAACATTAATGATGTGTACTGAATTTTTTTTGGATTAAACTAATGTAAATTTAAACATTTTGACACAGAAGAGCATTTATAATTTTAAGCATAATTTTGCGAAACACACGAGCCGTGTCATGATATTATGGCAAAATTTAGGTGATTATTTTCTCTGGCGTGTAAATATGAATACTGCCTCTTTGCCATAGTCAACTGTAATGTGACTCAGCATCTTGATTTTTGCATGCTACAGAATACCGCAGTTATTGATATATTACTAGAATGACTGTAAAATGGATACTTCTATTTAGCATCATTGTATTATGAAGTGAGTTACTTTTCAGTAGTTTATAATTTCTTAAGTCCAAACTTTGGAAATATTATATGTAAACTAAATATAATGGCAGTATGACACGTGGCTGAATTAATGGATTTTATTTCTTTTATTTTACTTTTTTTTTTTTAATTCATTTATTTTCTTGGGCGTCAATATTACTAAGAAGTGTGAATCCCTGTTTGCTTCAGGGCAAGATGTGTGACAGAGGTGGCATCGAGCTCTTACAGTCCAAGAACGAAAATGGGTGAAGATCACTGGACTGACACCAACCACACAGGATCTCTTTTAGTGGCCGAGGGCCATGCGTGGTCACATGATTAGGCACAAATAGTGGCAGTGGCATTGGTACGGCCTACTAGAAGGGGAATGGTGGAGATCTGACTACTATCAAAGCTTCCTGAACTCAGCTAATATGTTGGACACTCTCCCTTAACTTTGCATTGTTGCATTAAGTACTGTGCAGCTGTGTTTTTAAAAAAAAAAAAAAAAAAGAAAGGAAAACAGGAGTGGGATGGGAAGCTATTGGGGTGGTGGAAGGACACTGTCCAGACATGACAGTAGGAAGTTTGAAGTATTATTATTAATTGAATATATTCTGCATTTTCTCTTGTCCCACCCCATCCCCTTTACCCTTTGACGACTTGAAATGTTTCATCTACGTCCTCATGATGTTCTTCTATCAACCTTGCTTAGGATGAGATCAAGTCCTCTCATGCAAATGGACATGACGACCAAAGCAAGAAGTAAGTTTGGGGGAGGGGTATACGTCGAGGTTTCACCTCTCTGAACTATCCATTCATGTCATTTTAGAACGTGTTCACTTTGCATGAAGATAGCGCTGTTGCAATACCTTTCAGGAAAAGGAGGAGCCGTAGTAAGAGCCGGAGCCCAGGCTCTAGGAAGAGAAGAAGCAGGAGCAGAGACAAAAAGAAGAGTAAGAAGAGGAGCAGGAGCCGAGAAAGAAAGCGAAGCCGCAGCAGAGAGCGTCACCGCAGCGGCTCCCGGAGCAAGGAACGCTCTGGGCGGTACAAAGCACGCAAGAGCCCCATGTATGTGACCCTGTTAAAACTTAAATAACTTTTATTAGTTTTAGTCTATAGTCGTAATACAACAGCTCTGCTATAAGGACACTCTTAAACCAGCTCACTGTGCTCAGAATATCCTCCTAAACTTTTTACATGGACACAAAAATGTTCAGAAAGTACTGAAATTGTACAGATTTCTGTTTGAAATAATCGGGTACTTAAATAAACCAATATGTAAAGTTACTTAATCCCATGTGTGATGTGTCTCTCCACACACACTTCGACTTGTCATAGTATCAGCAAACTCTTTTCTCATTGCATAATGTCGTCTTTATATTTTAGCCGCAAACGTTCCAAAAGTCGGAGCCCCTTCAAAAAAGAAAAAAGTCCCATCAGGTGAGATGATTATTCGTAACACTATTTTTATGCCTGTTGATACTTATCCTGATTTAGTTATTATACCTGTAAATCTAATCTTCATTTGAGTTTTTTTTTTTTTTTTAAAGATCTTTAATGTTTTTAATGCAAGACATGTTATGGGGGTGGTGTTGGGCTTATATATAACAAAATCAGAGAGTCTTCTTTTAATGACCTTTTCATTTAGGCACTCATAATGGTCTGGATAATTAGAGGTCATCAGGGGCCTTTTAACATTTCGCGGGTTTTTTTCCTCTTTAAGGGCACCTATTGACAATCTAACACCAGAGGAGAGGGATGCCCGCACTGTCTTCTGTATGCAGCTCGCTGCAAGAATCAGAGCTCGAGACCTGGAGGATTTCTTCTCTGCAGTTGGAAAAGTGAGTTGATTTTCAAGTTATGTTTTTTTTTAATCCAGTCTTGAGTCTGTATGTAGAAAAAACATCTTAAATTTTTCTTTGCAGGTGAGAGATGTGCGAATGATCTCCGACAGAAACTCCAGGAGATCAAAGGGCATTGCATACATCGAGTTTGTGGAGGCTTCCTCTGTACCACTGGCAATTGGGTTGACTGGCCAGAGGCTTTTAGGCGTCCCCATCATCGTCCAGGCGTCTCAGGTCATGGTAACTTAATCTAAATATAAACCCCAACATAGAGACTGCACATATAAATAGACAGCTGCTTCAGAGGACTGTCTGCGCGCCAAACACTCGGCTGTCACAATATAACCCAGACGACATTGGGTCAGGACAAATGAGGTATTTCCACATTGATATACTTAATTAACGTAACTACATTACATCTCCAAATGTAATTACAGGCGGAGAAAAACAGAGCTGCAGCCGCTGCCAATAATCTACAGAAGGGCAGTTCCGGTCCAATGCGTCTGTACGTGGGCTCGCTGCACTTCAACATCACCGAGGAAATGCTGCGGGGGATCTTTGAGCCCTTTGGAAAGGTCAGGAACAACTTTCTCAAATCAGTTATTTTAATTTGTTTAGTTTGGATTAAATTCATCAGTATGTTTTGTTTGTTTCCAAAGATTGAAGGAATCCAGCTAATGATGGACAGTGAGACTGGGCGATCCAAGGGATACGGCTTCATATCGGTAACTAAAGTCTTTGTTTTGTAGACACAGTTTTTAGCGTTTGCAGCTTGTTTGATTTTAACAACCTTTTTTTCCACCTTTAAGTTTGCAGATGCCGAATGTGCAAAGAAGGCCCTGGAGCAACTGAACGGCTTTGAGCTGGCCGGACGTCCGATGAAGGTGGGGCACGTTACAGAACGCTCTGACTCGTCAACAGCCAGCTCCTTCCTGGACAACGACGAACTGGAGCGCACTGGCATCGACCTCGGCACCACAGGACGTCTGCAGCTCATGGCTCGACTAGCAGAAGGTTTGTTATAACCTGCGTCAGTTTTGACTGCATTTATGGCTCTGTAACCCTCTTTGCTAGAGATTGAAGTAAAGTTGGAATACATTTATGACTTAAATTTAGTCAGTCGCTTGGTTAAACTTGGATGTAGAAAAGATGTTTAATTCTTATTCATCTTCTCATGAAACTGTGACCTGTTTCTTAGACAGTTTTTTTAAATATCACAATGTCTGCATCATGAGTAATCTTCTGTTAAAAGCCATTTTTATTTTTCTCTCCTGCCACAGGAACTGGTCTGAAGATTCCTCCTGCCGCTCAGCAGGCTCTGCAGATGACTGGGTCCATACCGTTTGGAAACATCGCTGCTCCAGCAGGTCAGGATCTAGGAGAACATCAGAAACAGTTTTTATTTCTTTACTAGAATGTACATTGACAAAGTATCCTTTTTGTTCCAGCTGTTCCAACTCCAGCTCCAAGCCAAGCCTTGAACCTCCCATCACAGCCACTGGCCACACACTGCCTTCAGCTGTCCAACCTGTTCAACCCACAAGCGTAAGGATAAGTCATATTTTTCTTTTGTAACTATCATCACCTGTCCTTTTGTAAGCATACTACCTTCCTCAAGCAACTTCAGTGTAAGTGATAAGAGACTAAATGTAATATATATAATATTATTTATATATATATATGTGTGTAATGTTGAGGGAACAGTCAGTGTTTGGCAGACCAAGTACTTTGTTTTAATTTGCTTTCTAGATGTGCAAACAAAATTCCAAAAACATCTTTAGGTCAAGAAGTTATTTTCCAATTACAAAGTTTAGTTTCTTTTTAAAAAACTCATTACAATCTCCCACATTGAAAGTGTGGAAGAATAGAATTTAATGACAAACAACTTTCAACACACATCTCCAAAAATGTTGCCTTCAGGAATGTAAATACTGTAAGATACTGGATTTTTAATATTCCCGAACTTGTTTTTCAGAGAAAACGATCCCAGCTGGGCCATTGAGATCCAAGATGATGTTATTGAGGAGTGCAACAAACACGGAGGGATTGTCCACATTTATGTTGACAAAAACTCTGCTCAAGTAAGTCCAAGTCAATTCCACTGATGAAACATGGTGTCCATGTTTTAGTTAACAGTTAATACCTTTGTGGACATTTTTACAGGAAAGCTGAATCCTTGGTAAGCTTTTGTAATCATGTCTCTGTTTTCAGGGTAATGTGTACGTGAAGTGTCCCTCAATACCAGCAGCGATGGCGACTGTGAATGCTCTTCATGGACGCTGGTTTGCAGGTATGTAACTGACATTTGGCATTATATCCTTTAAAATATAACAAAAATGAAAGAGTGAACATTTCCCAGATTAATATTCTTCTTTCTTCTTTTCTCTCCAGGCAAAATGATAACAGCTGCCTACGTCCCCTTACCAACCTACCACAACCTTTTCCCCGATTCAGTAACGGCAAAGCAGCTTCTAATGCCGGCACGTCGATAGTCTGAGACATGCATACAGAAGTCAGTGTAAATACATTTGTTTGCATTCATGGAAATGTCAGAGACAGACGCATTGAAATTAGTTGGCTGTGTGTAATAAAAGTTGCCTCAAGTTCATGTGTTCACCATTGAAAATTAGGCAGTTTTTTTTTTTTTTTCTTTTTTCCCCCTTGAGTTGCTTTTCAGATTTTTGTGGTTTTGTGTTGTAAACTACCACTGAGAAGTAATCTGCAGGTATCTATTGGTCTGTATGTTTTTAAATATTACTGTCTTATCTGCTTGTTTAAATCAACAGTTTTAGATTTAAAATAAATTGCAAAGAGTTACAGAAACGTGTTGGGTTAATAGGCCTTAAATGCCAAAAGTATATCAATGTCAACAATAATCCTTTGTAACTTTTTACAGCCATAATTTCATTTTTTGTATGAAGGCTCCCAATAAACTTTGGCAAATTTGACAATTCAGTTTATGTTGTTGTCCCCTCTTTGGGAGCCAGGTTAATTTAAATGCTTTAATTTCAACATTGGACTCTTAATAGTTTGCACAATAGAGGATGTGTTCACTATTATGCATAACTTATAGCATTTGCTGGAGTAATTGTGAAAAACTTGATTTTACATCGATACCTCTGCATTGCCTACGTAACAAAAGTCCTGCTACCAGTGCTGGTAGTGAAGTCATCTCCTTGCAGCAGTAAGCAGAAGTTATATTAAACTCTACAACCCTTGTCCATAGGGACCACCAGAATTGACAAACTTGAAAAGTTTAATCAAGCTACTTTTTTGTAAAAAAAAATGTTTACTTTGTTTGAGTTCCTCTCACCAAAATTATTGATGGCTGTTTTATCCACTAAGACCATCAGGTGAGATCAACACAGAGTTGAACATAAAACCAAAATCACACACTGTGCAGTCTTGGGTCTTAGTCATTTTCTCTTTATAACCAAAAATACTCTTTGAAAACACATGAAACAAAAATCTGACCATACTTGTCTATTATCAAGGTTTTGTGTGGAATGAATTCTTTATCATCCTCTGTGGCCACAAAAAAGACTTACACAAGTGAGGAAAGGTTTAAATTTTTGCTGTATCGAAGTGCTTTCAAAGAATGTTTTTTAATTTTGAAGGAGAAAAGGGGGCCAACCAGTAAATATGGTGGGTTTTAACAAATGACACCAGACAGGTTTAATGCTTATACTGTAAAGGTTTATCTAACAAAAGGTCTTGAAGCAACAAAATAGCTTTAACTTTTCTCAATCTAATCCACATTGAACACTTTTTTTTTCCTTCTAAATTTTACTTTTTTTTCCCCCTTTTTTTTCCTCCTCCAGAAAGTCTTCAACATCTGGAAAAAATTACATGGTTAAGTCTTTTGTGGTAACATTTAATCCACATTTTCTATTCTGAAGCAAAGAACAGGATAGTATTTAATCAAATCAGCAGTATTCTAAGCTGTTGCAGATATTTGCTAAAACATCTGGCCCAGATGTGTTTCATTTTTCCACGAGATGTCAATTTAAATAAATCGGCAACTGAAATCATGTCGCATCTAAACCAACATCCTCCTTAATTAAGAAAAAAGCTACCAATGATAAAACAGACCCTCGTTTCTCACCTGAAAGGGCTCTTCACTTATTCGGAGAGCATTTCTTCACCTGGTGAGCCTGCAGGACAGCAATCGCCTCATCCACCTGACCAAAGGCAAGAAAAAAAAGATGTAACACGTGTCTCATAATCATCACTAACACTCGATTCTGAACAGTAAGGCTCATGGCCTCATACGTGGGCACACACACTCTACTAACTGAGCCACCTGTGAAGCCTATAGTATAAATTTTTAATCCAAGCAAGTTTTGCATTTGTCAAACTTCAGCTAGAAAAGCAGTTTTAAGGTAAGATGTCACATGGTGACAGGGAAGGATGGTACTGATCTTCTCCCCAAAATCAAAGGAAGAAAGTTTTCAGTAGTAAATAATTGAATTTATTTCCCTAAATCAATCAAATATATTAATGATTACCAATTATAATGATAGAAAATGATCAGAGACTTACTTTAAGATGCTGTATAAAAAAAGGATCAAGTGGACCTCAAGTTAAGATTTTGTGTGTTTACAACAAGCTATGGCAATGCTTGATGTGTGGAGGGAGGTACTTTTCATTAAACTCACTGCAGGGAGATTTATGCAATTTATAGGTAAAATAAACAACTAACTACTACTAAAATACCAAGTTGTAAACTCAAGCAAATTCTTACTGAAGTAGAAGCAAGTGACATATTTAAAATTTCAGATTAGTAATTTTCTCTAAAAATTGTCGACAGTAGTACATGAGATAAACAATCTGAAATAAATTGGCCTTCAGCACCATTTGAAACAATCTACCACTCCCACATCAAAACAACCAATCACAACAGAGAAACTGACGGCGTGTCAATTACTGAACGAGCCACAGTGAGCCAACGGCCATCCCTCCTTTGTCAATAACAAACAAGTACACTGAGCAACAGCAAAGGAAAAAAGGCTTTGGATGTTTAGGAGGTGGTCTAAAGCACACTAAGTCCACTATCTAAGTCTTACCAACTGTCACTTTAAAAATTATGAAAGGAAAAACAGCTGGTGGGGGAGAGTGGATTGTGTTGTGTTAACTTGACATTCAAATAACTGATATCACTGCAGGCTGCAACTGAACCCTTCATATGTGTACTGCTCTGCTGAGACATCACATATGCACTCAGGGCTGCTGAACCTCCTGCTCTGAATTATATTACTGTATTAATAAGATAATTCTGAGAGAGTGTGTGTCCACTTCTTTCCTTTGTGCAAGACCAATGTTTTTAATCGCAGAGTTAAGAGAGAAATATGAGCATGTCTGCAAGCTGCAGTAACACCTGGGACAGCTCACAATGAGGGGAAGACACCACTTGAGGGTCTGAAATAGGCAAATTGTGGCAAAGCTCATAGTCTTTAATGGGAACTGCATTATGGAAAACTACAAGACAGCCCATAGAGAGTGAACACAACCGTGCCTTGGAGTGCAGGGACTCAGGAGACTCCAACATGTGCAGCAGCTCCGAGTTGTCGATCTCCAGCAGCATCCCTGTGATTTTCCCAGCCAAGTTTGGGTGAAGGGAATGGATCAGCGGGTACAATCGCTCCCCTGTGTGTCACAGCAGAGAGCGAGGATTAAATGACACAAATACACAAGATGCTTCGAGGCATGAATGAATGATGCCACACCAAGTAGCTGTTTCTGATCCATGAGTGGAGCTGCAGCCAACATCGAGGCGGTGAGCGGCTCCTGGCCTTGAATGTGAACTGGTGGCTCCATCACAGGAGCGGGAGCAACCTAAACACAGCAAGTTCAACGTCACATTACTGCAACGAATATTTGTTTCTGTGTTATCAGTCTCCTGAAAATATGTCTTCATTGTACATTTTTATCATGAGCCATCAAGCAATGTTTCTGCAACATCAACTATTCAAGTTACAAGCACACAGGATATGAAAATGATATTACTTAAACCCACTCACTTGTCTAAAAGGTTGTATATAAAATTCAATCTGTTCATCTGTGCCATTTTCAGGTTTCCAGCATGGCAAC
>JBAJHX010000041.1:16071916-16183809 GCA_037176925.1 Amniataba percoides
CACTCACTTGTCTAAAAGGTTGTATATAAAATTCAATCTGTTCATCTGTGCCATTTTCAGGTTTCCAGCATGGCAACCATGGCATCCAGCATTTTCAATCTAATGTTGAGCCACGGGGTCAAAGCAAACTAATATTCCTACTGTTGTTTTTTCAGCAACAGCTTCCTCAAAGGAGTGTCTACACTCTGAGTCCTTGCCCATCTTTTTTTTGTGTTCTAACCTTCAAGAAACAGCGTTTTGTCTCACCTTTTAGATTTTTTAAATACCTTAAATGATCATTCAAATATGGTGTTATAGAGTTTTTAAACACTAGTAGTGCTATAATGCAGTTTTTATTTAACATGCACATTAATGAAGGTGTGCAAGGACGCGTGTGCGTGTCATGGGTTTATTTAGAGAGCTGAAAATGTCCTTAATGCCAGTGGCCACTTACAATACTGTAATGAAAAAAAGGCTTTTCCCCATTGACTGCCACTATGAAAGACGTTTGTAGTTGGAGCCATCATGTTTACAGTTTAACAAAGTTAATCATTACTCTTTGTGTTATAAATGTTTAATCGATAAAAGGTTTTGCATTTGTCAAACTTCACCTCGAAAAGCAATTCTGAAGTAAATGATAAACTCTGAGTGCATGCAGTCGGCTGCGCAAAGTAGAGGGAAACCCACAAGCAATTTTCTTTGAAATATATGGGAGTCCAGTATCCAATTTGTGTAACACTTCCACAGAGCATCCAGGCATCATAACACACATTACCCACTACCAGCGACATGTGCTCCACTAATCAGACGTAACACAGAAAAGTAGGAAGAGAACGATTGCAATGTTTAAAATGTTAAAAATTGGCTTTGCAAATGGAAGGACACGCTTTCCACATATTTGTCAGACCTCTAACATACAGCCAGTGTTTTTGGTCCTGTATGAGTACTAGAATTACATTCATGATTAAGGTACCTGTAGTCTTGTCATGGGTGCAGGTACATTGATGACCTGCTGGGCGTTTCTCACTGCAGACGAGTACTTGTACTGGCTGCTTCTGGTCACACCAGGCATGTCAGTACGCCCCCCTACAGTCTGAGTCCCAATGTTATCTAAAGAAAAGACAACATCTGTCAGATACCACCATCTAGCCTTTGTTGCATATTTTAGAGGGATGGAGCTTACTGTGCCATGGTACTTACTTGTCTTTTGTGTGGAGCTTACGACGCGCGGAGCCTGAGTGGAAGCCTGTCTGACTGTGGCGATGGGGGTCGATCCACGTCGGGGAACAGAACTACCCACAAACTGGGCTGTGTAGGGACCTGAAACACAGGACGACATTTTCTACACATTGCATTTATACCTAAAATCCATGAGAACATAAAACTGATGAATTTACCCTGCAGTCTCTGCGACTGTCCTGTCCAACGAGGCACCGGTCTCATGTTGCTGACAGCATTGTGGTTGTAGAAGGAGCGTGTGGGAGGCTGCAAAATGGATATTTGTTAATGGAACCATATTGCAGGTCAACCACTGAATTTACATTTAATATGACAAAAAAATTTGATAGATCCCATAAAAGCTCATCAAATGGGTTTGGTTTTAATGTTAGCTACAGGTTGGCACTGATGATTTCATGATGGTTAAAATGTTGCCCGGAGCTGTGTGTGGATTTACACAGGACGACAGTGAACATCTTTTTCCCACCCCCCCGTGTAATGTTAACTTAAAAAAAAAAATAAGGTCAGGTCAGTCATCCATAACTAGTCCGTTCAGGAGAGATACATTTTTCTGCCAATTTGGTTTATTTTCTTTTTTGAACTTATTATCCACACAATGTAATCCAAGTGAGTATATCATCGCTAGCTGTCAATTTTTCAATACAAATCAAAACAATGGGATGAAATTGGCAAAACCATTTGTGGTATAAGGCAATTGCTAAAAAGGAATTAAAAACGTTTTTTAAGTCATTTTCAAAATATCAGATTCTCTCTCCTCTGTCAAGGCTACCTGTGGTACAGTCATGTAGTATCCAGCCTGCTGGTACGAGTCAATGATCGGACTCGTCATGGTCCTCAAGGTAGCGAGTCTCTGCATATACTTATTGGTCAAGATTGCTTTGCGCTCCTCCCTCCGCTGAGCCAAAGCCACATACAGCGGCTTGGTCGCAACAATTCTCCCATTCATTTCAGTCACCGCTTTTGTTGCCTCCTCGGGTGAAGAGAAACAGACAAAGCCGAAGCCCTTGCTTTGGGAACCGTCTGTCATGACCTACAGGACACGAGGGAGATCAAGTTCAGAAATATTTTAGGTGCTTGACATCAGAGCAGGAGACTTGGACTACTTCATTTTGTGACTCAACTTCTCAGCTATGAGATTTGACTCACTTGAGAACTGAATGTCTGAAGATTCAACTTCAGATTTGTAGGCTAAAAGCTGGAGACACCTGACTTGGTGAGCCATAAATATTGAAAAATGCTCTTCTGAACATAGTTTTGCCTGTTAAAACTTCCAAAATGTCATGAATTAGGAATATAACCATTGATCATATTTTTCCCCAAGTGATGATTAGCATATTGAGCATGCAAGTGGAGGTGAAAGTGGGTGGTGGGAATGATTTTTATCATATTTTGATAATTTTATCGTCTACAGCAAAACATTTTACAGCTCATATGAACTCAAATTAATTCAAGCCAACCAGAGCTGCTGGTTCCTCCTGTCAAAGAGGAAATCTTTAATATTTACTTTAAAGCTGGGCAGACACTTGAGCTTTCATCCATCTTTGTGGTAACATATCCTCCGTACATTTTTATCGGTCTGCATGGCCAAAAGCTGCAATATTTATGCTCACACTGTATGATTCAATTGCCTGGCAACAAAGATGGATGCTTAGAAGATCCAGTCCGTCTGATCCGTCTGTTTTTTACCATCATCAATGTGGAGAAATGACCTGATTCTAAATTTGGGCTTAACTATTAAGTGTCAGCTAATGTTTACAGTCAAATGAGTCCTTGGTACTGAAAGCACACATTTTGTTGTGAGTGTCTCTGTGTTTTATTATGCTGTAGTTTGCGAAAATAAAACAATAACTCTGACTGTCACTTTTGTGGGTGTGTGTATATACACTCACAAATTTCAAGGAACAAGGCCCAAGTCTTATCACATCACAGTACCTTGGCACTGGTGATGGTGCCGTAAGGGGCAAACTCTTTGCGGAGTCTCTCGTCATCTATGCTGTCATCCAAGTTCTTCACATACAGATTCACCCCCTGCGATCAGAAAGTAAGAAATGTTAAGTTTCGTGCTTCCCAAGTGTTTTGTCTATCAGTTGAGCTGAAAACAGAAAGGCATAGAAAGCACTCTACAAGAAAAATGTCACAATATTATGTATCTTCCTCTAAATCTTACTAGGTTACACTACCACTGAACTTCGGTCATGTCAAAAGCCATTTCTTTAAGTATTTTTACAGCTGATCGTTCTTTGTATTTACAAAATGAATCCTCTGCTTGATTCTGTTGGGTTGTGTGTTCCTGACTTCAGGCGAAAATGTGTGAAGTATGAACAGCATGGGTAGGGACAGAGCTGCCAAGTTGAAAAGGACAACAAAGACACCATAAGGACAAAAGCCGCTCAAAACTGAAAAGCGATGAAGAGGAAAATCTTTCCAATCTCTAAAACAAAATAAATTGTTATTCTGGTGAAATCACTCTAGGGGAATGCCATTTATAGACATGTCTCCACTCTCGGGTGTGTGTACCGCTCTGCTCTCAGGTTCATTCCTGGGTAAACTGTACTGTAACTATAAACAATCCCAACTTACATTTTTACTTACATTTTTATTATATACAGTATCTTCACACTAAATAGGCCCTTGTGTGCATTTCTCTGCAAGTTGTCATTTGTAAAATTTCCATCTTACTTTTGTTTTGACTTTAAACAAACATCTATTTAAACAATTACTACTAAACTATTGAACCTTTAATATCTTTCAAACCATTTAAATATGGGGGGAAAAAAAAAAGACTATGAACACTGAGAATTAATGACAGTAAAATCACATTATGCATTCAATGGAACTGCACCTGATAGCGCTGGATACGGTCCTGCTTGATCTGGTCAAACTTGCGCTTGAGCTCTCCCTGCCGCTCCAGACGCTTCTGAGCTCGGCCTACATAGATCATTTTCCCATTGATCTCCTTCCCATTCATTTCATCAACTGCCTGGAAAAATAAAAGAAAGAAAAAAGGAGCATCACCATGTTACTTTTACAGGAGAAGGAGAAGTCATGATGCTCCCACAGTTTAAGTTAGGTTACACATTTTCAAATTTGACTTAAAACTGCATTAAAGTGATATTTTTAATAGCACTGCATCAAATTCCTCCTGCTCTCTTTTGATAACAAGCCCGCTAAAAAAAATTATCCCAGACTCAGTGAAACAAAGCTAACTTGGCTGTAAAATAACAATGGCTGAAACTCAGCACACATTACCTTTTGAGCATCCTCATGGTTTGCATAGTTTACAAAGCCGAATCCTCGTGAACGACCCCTCTCGTCCTTCATCACCCGCACACTGAGAGTCCTCCCTGACAAATTGAGCACAAAGCACAGTCTGTAACTATCTGATATGCAAATATGAAATAATACAAATGAAATACTCTACCAACGGTGGCAAGTGATTTATCCAAGAGAGGCGCCCAACTGAAATAAAAACTGTGCTTTCTTTTGTAAAACAGTGCTTGAACTGGTCATTAATCGACTGCCTCAGTTCGGTACTCACCATGACTTAAACAATTGCTGTTTATTCAAATTAAATTCTACCAGGAAGTTTTATATTAGCTGTAGCATGTTAGCCAGGTTAGTTGAGCTTGTGTTTTGTTGCTGCTTCTGAACAGCAAAGACAAAGGAGAGACCAGAGCTGGAGGACCCTCTCATGACATTTAAAGACACTGATAGGAGCAATACAATATCCGGTTAGTTGCAGAAAGAAACATAGTGTCAAAACTGCATGCTCACATTGCTCAACTAAAGTCGGGTCTGTCTGTGGAAATACTACAAACATTATTACAAGACAACATCCCCCAAATGTGCCGATTAGTGGAACGAGATGAGACTAGAAGCTGATTCCTTCTCCCCTACGGGTTCAGCAACCTCACTGCAGATTTGGACCACACCAAAGTTATATAGTTATACAGGGTTTATCACCATAGATAGGCTACGATACTTAGTGGTAAAGAAAATACAGAGCTTCAGCATAAAATGTCGATTTTGGTTGTTCCTGCCCTGTATTCATGAGCACGAGTTGTGGTTGTTCACATATTAATAGTTTTTAATATTTCCATATTGGCAATATGTCAGTATTTGAGAGCTTTGTGAACCTGCTATTGTAAATATTTCTCAAAATAAAAATAAAAAAATACTACTTGCTCTGTTTCTGCATCAAAAACGTACCGTGACCTAAAAACCTAGATACATACCAAACCATAAATCCTGTGTACTGGCACAACCCTATTTCTTACCATATGCTGAGAAGATTTCCTTGAGTTTCTCATCAGTGTAGTCTTCACCAAAGTTCTTGATGTAGACGTTGGTGAACTTCATAGCTTTGGTGCCAAACTCCACCTCTCTTTCCTTGCGGGACTTAAAGTGGCCAACAAAACTGCAGATCGAATCGGACCAACCGCAAGGACGCCAATAAAGAGTGGATTTTAAAAAAAAAAGGCATTAGTATCAAAACACCACAAGACAGCTGATATTGACTGACAATCACCAAAAACACAATTTCAACTCTGAGACAGAAACAAGCAGTCACAAAATCAAAAACAGTTTTAAACCAAATATTTTGTTGAATAATGTTCACACCAACTTTTAAGAATAAGAATAGTTACTTCTCCATCCAATATGAATCAAATCAAGTGGGAGAAACCCCACACTGTTCTCGACATGGTAGCTTTCTGATGATCCTGCTTTTTCCTTTTTGTTCTTAACTTACAACACACAAGAAGACAAACCATGATACAGAGCCTACCTATTTACTGACCTAACCAGGAACAACTGACATTTTTCCCCCAGGAAATTGGCCTTTGGCTTGACAATGCGAGATTCCAAGTAACGTGTCTTTCGACTGAGCAATAAACACATGGAAAAGTTATCTCTTCAACAGTCATTAGCATTCATTAATAGTTTACATAGTTAAAATATATAAACAATCTATGCTACTCTTTCCCTCAACTTCTTTACTTTTTATTGTATTTTTGCTATTGTTTGATTTCTCCAGTTTTTCAAAGAATTTAGATTACTCACACTTTCCTGTCATTCAGCAGCATCCCATTCATGGTGTCGATGGCTCGTTTCGCAGCCTCATGAGTCTCAAAGTGAACAAAGCCATAGCCTTTGGATCCTTTCTCATCACAAACGACCTACAAAAGGCAAAATCTTTGAAATGAGCAAGTTCCAGAGCTTTTGCTGCAGAACAACATCTTACATGTGAGTTTTAAATATATGTCAGCTTATACTGGACTGGATGAACATAGATGGAAAACAAATAGGAATTAGATATGTCAGGGTTTTTATTGCATCCATTTGTTAAGTTAAAACACACTGTACAAACAAACAGTTGTCTAAAAACACAGAGCTGCTGCAACTATGCAGTAGTAAAAGCAGGAACCAGGCCACGTACCTTGCAGGACAAAATATTGCCAAAGGCTGAGAAGGTGTCATACAGAGCTTTGTTGTCTATGGAGTCATCCATGTTTTTGATGAAGATGTTTCCCACACCAGATTTCCTGAGTCCCGGGTCACGTTGAGACCACATTATTCGGATAGGCCGTCCCTTGATCACATCGTAGTTCATTGTATCCAGGGCACACTCCGCTAGGGAAAAAAAAAGTCCTTCACTCATTTAAAAATCAATGAAACAATAAAATTAATTAATACATTTACCACATTTTGTCTTACGTTTGTCTTAAAGCACCGCCACTGATCATGCAGGGCTATTTCACAGCAGCTGTGCATGAAGGACATGACTTGGATGGATAAAATGTCATTTTACTAGTTTTCTCTAAAATTAGGTTGAAATGTTGCCCCACAGTTAATGGGAACCTGGCAAATAGCAACACAAAGTGCAGTGCATTGATTTATGTAAAGTTTCATTTAGTTTAAATATTCCTGTGATAAAAAATTATAATTTGTAAAGTCTGAATTTGGGCGGACTTGGTTAGAAAGGTACTTTACCATCAGCTGGTTGCTGGAAGTTTATGTAGGCATATCCCAGAGATCTGCGGGTGATTATGTCGCGGCACACACGGATGGACATGATGGGTCCAGCAGGAGAGAACTTTTGGTACAGCATGGCTTCTGTGACGTCAGGATGCAGGTCTCCTACATACAAAGAGGCGAGGGGATATGCTTGTCCACTGCTGTTCATCTTGGATGGTAGCTATGTCAAAAAAGATAAATATGAGAAGATTAGAAAGTACAGTGGCACCTTGACATACGAGCTTAATTCTTTACATGACGGAGGTCATAATTCAAATTACTCTTATGGCAAATCTATTTTCCCAATTTAAATGGACTGAAATGCCATTAATCCGCCACCACCCTTCTTGTTTTGTTTGTACTTGTACTAAAGATTATTGTATACAATTATTTTCGATTTTAATATTTCAATCATTTCTTTCTTTAATTCAATGCACATCATCCGCTTCTTCTTCTCAGCACTGTCCTTCACAGTGAATTTCTTCGGACCAGTGGTTGAAACACAAAGTTTTGCAAAATAACTGCAAGCACAAATCCGAGCACAACACTGATCTTCCACTTAAAGTGAACCAGTGACACACGGGATGCTAGGCGGATGTTGTGGCATTCACTGCACTGAATTGCAGTGGGTTATCTGAAGCTAGCTCATAACCTGAATTTTAGCTCGCAACTCAAACCGAAAAAATGTCCAAGAGAAGGCTCATATCTTGTTAGTTGGGACACTCTTAAGTCAACATACCACTATAATTAAATGAGACATAATCAGAAAATAAGTACTTTCTAACAATAAAAACAACATTTTGCACATATAACGTATATACTGAGTTGTCATTTTACTAGATGCAGATAGTGTAATTCACTGCAAAACTAAACAATACAACTTTGCCACAATATACACCATCATAAAGGTTATCATTTCTGTTTTTTATTGGCAAAAGTGATGATTCAGCTCTGTGCTAATTTCTGAGTACTCGTACAGTAACACGAGAAACATCCTTAAATTTATATCATTCGTGCAGGTAGATCTACAGCATTGGATATCTCCTTTAAAATTCAAAAACTGCAAATGCATGACAATACTGTAACATGTGGAGGATTGAAATTTAAATTAAATTTAAAATTACATATTTGGATGTTATTTTATCATAATGGCCAAAATTACAAACAACAGAGGAAATAAAAAAAGTCTCCACTTGACAAAAGAAAAAGAAAAACTTAAAAAATGTCCATAATTATCTGTCATGTGCATAATGTTGAACAGCATTCATTTGTAACCCATTAGAGTAGATATTAGAGACATCAAATAGATCAAATGTAGATTTTGATTTCAGCATTCACTCAACTTATATATTTAAATAAAAAAAAATAGTAGAAATCCTCAAAAGTTATCATTAAGTAATTGAAAAAAATCTCCACTCTGAAATACCTTCAATAAGAAAAAGAACATTATAAAGTAGTATTTAATTAACTTCACTGCAGTGCTGCTGCATTAGACTGCATTCGTTTCATTTTTGCCTAATAAAAAGCAGGAAGATGCAAAACATAATAAAAAAGTGTGATCATCTGATATATATATATATATAAAGCCCGGACTGCATTACAAATTAAAAGTTCAAAAGATATCAATCGCCTTGTTACCAAAAACACAAGCTAGCTTAAGGAAGCTACATTTACATTCTTCCTTTGCGCACTTCTCGTGTAAAATTAGCTTCTATCTTCTGCAGGGGGAGCAGCTAAATCTTACTTAAGCAGATTAAAAGCTGCATTAAAAGTCAGTCAACTTACATTTTTTTCACTTTTGAGATATAACTTTCGTATCGCAGGTCGCGAGCGCCGTTTCCTCACACGATCAGGGATTGTTTTCGTTTAATTATGACCGTGGAACACCTGCAGCTGATTCCTCCGCGCAGCGCTGTTTCAATTAAAAGCGGTGAGCGGGCACCGAGGTGACACTCCGCGACCAAAACTAGCGCTCTACTTTAAAAGTGCCCCCTGGTGGCGTAGAAAGTCAGACTGAAATCGTAACCCACCCACCAGATTTCAGTTTATGCCTGTAAAAAAAAAAGCCAAATCTATTAAGAAAATGATCCTCGTGAACACAAATGAAGACGTAATTTGCCTGTTATCTTAAACGAAACTTTATTTCACTGAATGGTCTTTGACACTTTCCTATTTCTTACATGTATAGTGAAACTAGAATGGTTTTAAGATACATAAACACAAAGCTAGAATTACACCAACCATTGTTTATCTCCATTTCGTCATTGCTTTTTAGAGCTATTCTAAATTTTCACAACCACGTGTGTGCACTGGGTAATAGACTGTTACAGAAGCAAATTTTAGCCATAAGACTTGTCAGTAAAAACAAAGCAAGTAGATACCTGATATACAGACAGGCTTCGTTCCACATTCACTAACTGCATTTTCATCAAGCATAATAATAAACTGACATGATTTTTTTTTTTTCAACAGAAGATTATTTCAATTCATCGGAGCATTGTCAGAGTAAACAGACTGTCAGCTATAATGTGGAATGGTGTCTTCAACTACAATATGTGGAATGTAGTGGTGATAACATGGTATTGTGACACTGAGCTTCTTTCCAAAAGTGACGGACAGGGCTTCTCCAAATTGCACCTTCAAATAGACCTGATTTTTTTTGTTTTGTTTTGTTTTTTGGAGGCGATCGTTCAACACTATCGGCTATCTTCAAAAACAGCAGAGCGATGCGCCCGGGTAAAAACTGAGGTCGAGATTTAACGATTTAAGTTTGTCTCTGGTCTAACTCGTTCTCTTTGAAATTTCTACAAACAAGCTGATGCTGCCACCGTAATGAAAATAGAGGCTGCAAGAGAAAGCCAGGCACAGAATTTTTTTTTTTTTTTTTTTTTTTTTTTTGGAGAAAACAACCGCTTTAAGAGGAATATTTTGCAAGCAGGGTTGATACAGTGTGGTAAGACATTTTCAATTAACATCAATAAAAGGTTACTTTAGGTTTTACATACAGATGATAGTCAATCTTGCAAAATACATGGAACCACATTTACGCACATACAATTTCCATTGTACTGAGATCAAGCAGCACCTGAACAGTGAGTAAAACTACAATGACAATCCATACTTAGTTAAAAAAGAATAAAACAAAAAGGAGCACTGCCTTTCCAAAAGCCTAATAATGTGGAATGTCGAATGTTTGAACAAATCTACCATGACAATTGAAGGGGTCCCCTAAATCTTTGAAACTGTGAATTTGTGAACATGATCAAGGACCATTACACCAAGATGTCAGTGTCACAATACAGCCTGCCTCCTTTCTGTATGATCCCACAGCAGAATTGCAGTTAAGTTGAATACAGGATTGTACGCGTGTCTGGAAATTCAAACAAAAAAAAAAAACTGTTTTGGGTTGTGAAGCAAAATGGAGCGCCTACCATCACAGTGTTTGGTGGAAATCAACTGCCAGTTTAAATTACCATACAATAAAACCTGTAAATATCATGAGGAATCACAAATAAGAAAGTAACAAAAAAAGAGGGATGTAAAATGCACAACAAACTAGCTGGGACAAAGGGATATGGAAGGACGATTAGATTCACAACACCCCCCTCCCCCCCCAGACCATACACACAACCTTTCACATCCGTTCACACTTGCTCACTCGCTACATACAGACACACACACAAAGCCGACAAAAACAACAGCAACATGGACTCACTAATCAATACAACATGTTTCCACAAAGTGACTGAATCTGCTAACTGAAAATTACCCTGTCACCTCACAGTGAACTGAGAGGGGTGAACTAGTTGGTCAGGAGCAATTCAGGCTGCTTGTCATACAGAAGTGGGAGGAGCTGATGGAGTGGAGGGGGATGTATATAAGCTGTCTGTGTTTAAGATAAGAGTGTAGGTGGATTAACAGTGCAATTCCATTAGTTTTCCCCGTCGCCGGTCTCTCCCTCATCTGCCTGGTTTTCTGATGTCCACAGCTGGAGACAGACAAAGCAGAGACATTATGATTTGCTGTAACTAAAACAAAATTGGGATCAATCATAGGCAAAAATCAGCACAGGGCTTAAAACTCACAGTCAGGTTGTCCCTTAGTAGTTGCATGATCAGGGTGCTGTCTTTGTAAGAATCCTCGTTCAAAGTGTCAAGCTCAGCGATGGCTTCATCAAATGCCTGAAACACAATCGATTAAACTTTAATATGACAGAATCAAAATTTCCTTACAATGTATGCAGGTGATTAAATGCACCAAAAGTTTCTGTCAAATTGTGATGTTTGTTGTTAGTTTTTTTGTGTTTGTGTAGGTTTTATAACTATGCTTTTAGGCTTCAGTTAATACCGTCTTAGCCAGGCTGCAGGCCCTGTCCGGGTTGTTGAGGATTTCATAGTAGAAGACTGAGAAGTTGAGGGCCAGGCCCAGCCGGATGGGGTGTGTTGGCTGCATCTCTCCCTTGCTAATGTCAAAAGCTTGCTGGTACGCCTGCTGGGAGTTATCCACCGTATCTGCAGAAAAGATTTACAAGTAAATTTACAGCCACCGTTTACAATACATTTTAAAGGACAATTAATAGCTTCCTTGGCCACTTGGGGGCAGCAGAACAGGAAAACAACAATTACTTATTATATTGTTGCCTTTTTATTACAATAGCTGCCGCACTACACATTAAGCCAGGTTTGCATCCACATGGCAAAAGGAAGTCCAATATTCACCTCCCAGGGTTGTTTCTACAAATGACTCATTCATTATTATGAGTTATTTGGCCTATTTCTAGCATTAAAACATTTATTAATGCTGCTTGAAGCATACTGTAGTTTAAAACATTATCACACCAACCATGACATCACTTACCCTTCTTAGCATCACCAGATGCAACCTCAGACAGGTATCTATAATAGTCGCCTTTCATTTTCAGGTAGAACACCTTGCTTTCAGCAGCACTTGCGTTGCTAATGAGATAGTTGTCCAGTAGCCCCTGAAAAACAGTAATTGAAGTTTAGTTTTCAGTTTTTTGATAAAACAAGCACCGATTTCACCAGTGTAAGAACTAGAACTGTTTGTAAAACACCAAAAGACATTAGAAACCCTTACGAGCACATCATGGCAGATTTCCTGCAGCTCAGATTCAATCTTCTCCCGGTATTCGCGTGCCATCTGCTGTTTTTTGTCATTGCCCTCGGTCTTCTGCTCGATGCTGGAGATGACGCGCCAGGACGAGCGGCGTGCTCCTACCACGTTCTTGTAGGCAACGGAGAGGAGGTTGCGCTCCTCATTTGACAGCTCGGTGCCTTGCTCCGTCACGGACTTCATGGCCGCGGCCATGTCATCATAGCGCTCGGCCTGCTCAGCGAGCTTGGCCTTCTGTACCAGGTCGTTCTTATCCATTTTCTAGACTGGAGAGAATAAAACACAGTGTTAGACTTGGAGAGGAAATAAAAAATATTTTTCACAATAATCATTGTTTAATACATTGTTTATGTCATATGTACTCTGAACTCCATCTTTTGAATATATTATATTTTGTATTGGGAGACCAGGTCCTTTCAGTAAGGATACAGTGTATTCAATGGAAAGTGAGGATAAGCATTGAGAACTGGGCCTCTTGGCAAGTGGGTCAACCACACATCGGTGGCCGATCCTACCTCATCCTTAACCAAAATGTATCTTAATATGATGTCATCTACATCCTCTGCAGCTGCCATAATGTCAAATTTAACACACACGAAGGTTTTATCGGCTCGCTGATCGTTGTTTCAGGCGACAGAGCCGAAGCCTTCCCTGGTCGGGCTTCGATGCCCTCCCATGTCGTTGCTAACATAGCTAGCGGGGTGAAGCATTTCGCTCAATGATTTTAAATTAAGCTTCCTGAATGATCCGATACATCGTCTATCTTTTTTGCTCCTATTTTAGCCAGCGACCTAAATGGATTAGATAACGGTGCTAATCTGTCGTATTTATGATACCGCGAAGCGAAGCAGCGAAGCAAAGCCGCCGTCGTCTAGCGTTCAGCAGGGGTAACCGCTATCTAACGGTAATGTCCGTTAGCTAGGCCAGCGACACCAGCGCCTGACTTTCGCTTATTGAAAAAAACAACAAAAACACGGTTCAGCTGTCGGCAATCAACATATACCATTTCATACAATGGGCATAAATCATAATATGTCACCGTGGGCCGTTGCTGCCTTATTTTAATGCTTTTTTCCCCAACGCGGTGCTGACGGCCCGCCCAGGCTGAAGCGCCTGTCAGAACAAAGTGTCATGGAATCCGCTGGCTAGCCGCTAATGCTAAAGCTAAAGAGCGAGCGGGCGAGCTAACGCGTTAGCCGCGCTCCGTTATCATGACGGCTCCTCGGCAGGATTCAACCGGACACGATGAAATAGACATTCATTGGAGACCGAGCCTCATAGCGAGCTTATGTATAAATACACACATCGGACTATCGCACTTACAATATTGGCGGCTTTTAATCCTGCGGTGTATTTTTCTCTTCTTCTTCCCTCTTCTCTCTCTCGCTCTCTCTTTCTCTCTCTCTGGACGATTCAGCCTCCGTCCTCCGTCTCGCTCGGCGTATCGTTCAGGGCAGTACCACTTCCGCTACATTGGTACTTCTGTTTCCTCCTTTTTCACCAGCACATCTGCCTTACGTAATGCTAGCACTGCTCACACACTCAAAACGATAATTAATACGAGCACACTTCAGATATAGCGCTCCGAAAAAACCCAGACTGTGCGTTTTGCAAGGTATTTTACCATAAAATAACAAGATTTAAAAGGATCGTGCCACCGATGTCACGATGATCAGTCTGATTGAGATTTTTTTTTATTCAAATTTAATTAGTTGTTATTATTATTATTATCATTGTTGCTCATCCTTGTCGTTCACTCCAATAGGTTACTCACAAAACATCCAGATTTTTTTTTTTTTTTAAGAGCAGCAGTGCACTTTCACGTTTAAACGTGTTACATAACTACATATACACACTTAAAGGCAGGAGATTAGGAAGATCATATCGGTCGTAATTATGTGAATACGTTTCATCGGGTACTTTACGTGTGCAGGGGCGCTGCCTTTGATGTCAGTGCAGTGCTGCAAGGTCAGAGGTCAAGGTCAGAGGCAGATCACTGATTTGCCAGAGGACACTCATCAGGTTTTTTTTTTTTCAATTGATATATCTGTATGCAGCAAGAGATGAAAAGATAAGAGCAAAGTCAAACATCAGACTTGGAGATGTGTCCCTGCAGGCTCCATGTTTGAGCTGAACCTGGGGCCATGTGACAAGAGTTCTGCAAAAGAACGAGAATTTTCATCATCCCCTAACCTGTTGTTAGTTTTTGATGAATGGTTCAGTTTATGAAGTGTTAGAAAATAGTGGAATATTCCCAGAATAAGTCAGAACCCAAAGATTTGCTATAAAACAGGCAGAAAAAGCAAATCCTCACATTTGAGAAGTTGGAGGCAGGGATGTTTTACACAACTGTGTACTTAAAAGAAGTCATTGTCCATTAATTTTATGTCAATCAACTAATCAATTCATTGCAATTTCCCACATTTCAGGGTGAAAGGCTTTAAGAATCTGAGTTAGGATGATTCTTTGCAGAGGGTGAGAGAAAGTACTGCAAGTAGCATTAAATTAATCATAAAATACGCAATACAAAATAAAGACAATATGCACACTGCTTGTTAGCAGGAATGTGCAAAGATATTTGCCATGGATATGCAACAGTTCACAGTATTTGAGTAAGCTAAGGAATACTGACTATTTGCAATGTGTGACTGCAAGATAAGTGACTGCATGTAGAGCAGTGAATGTAGCAGTTGTTGTATCTTTCTTCAGAGAGAAAACATGATGATTCTGGTCTGTTTTTATAACCAAGCAATGAACATTGTTCGGTCATGTTTCTTGTAACTTAAATAATTTTATCTTTTGATGGTTTACACAGGGTTGTCTATGCTTTATTTTTCCATCTTTAGATATCTGTGATGCCCTCTACACACATAAACCTCAGGCCTCCCTCTGTCACTTTCAGCTGGTGTAAAATGTGGCTATTGGGATCATCACTGGTTCAAGAAAATAAGAGCATTAAAGTCCAGCCTGGGCTCTCTAAACTAGCTTCAGGTTCATTTCTGGATTGATTTCACAATGTTATGACCTCTAATCCTTTACATGACCAGGACCCTAATTATATTAAAAATCTGCTAACCTCCTGTGAGCTTAGATGCCCTCTCAGATCGGCTGATAGTGGCTTACTTGACGTTCAAAGAGCCTGACGGGTGACTAAGGACAATCAGGCATTTGCAGTGTGAGCACCCAAACTCCGGAAGGGCTTACCTACTGAGATTAGGGCTGCCAAATCTACTACTGCTTTTAAATCTCTTCTTAAAACTTCTCTGCGTGATTTAATCTTTCTTCATTTTAACTGTTATTGTCTTTTAATTCATATTTAATTACTGCTGATTAATTGATTTTCACAATTCTGCAAAGCACTTTGTATAGTTGTTAAGATAAAGAGTTATATAAAGTAAAGTTTGTGAAATGTTCAAGTAAAAAAATGTACCTGTATTCAGTTCAGATATAAGAAACAAAGCAACATCATCGAATGGAAAACTGAGTCATTGTTGGAGACATTCTTACAGCTGCAGGACTCCCAAACCAGAGCTCATCAATGACAAACTGATTCAGAAAGAACCAAAAGAAAAATATTCCATTATCCTCAAAAATGGCCGTCTTCAGAAACAGTCGCTTCAAACAGGGGGAACAGACTTTTCTGTAATTATTTAGGAGACTGCCGTTATTAAATTGGCATTTTGAACTCAAGAATTAGGTTTAAAAAAAAGAGGAAATATTCAAAAATGTTTTCTTTGCAATTCTGTGCTTGCTTTGGCAATACTTTATATAAATCATTCCATTTTCCCCCGTCAATTACTGAAACTCAGAACCACCCTGTTTTTCCAGTAACATTCTTTTGTCATGGAAAGTAAAAATTTAAAAACAGCTTCCATTCGATTTACTTCACAATATGCCAACAACCATTATTTTAATGTCAACATGTTCTGCTGTACATTTCCTGTGTAAAAACACCACAGTATCTAGTCTTTAGAATAAATCACTGAGAGCGACACAAACACAGCATGTATTGAGTTAAAGTTAGCTTCCTTTTCTTACCCAGCAGTATACTGGCAGCTTATTAGAAACTGGACGGAAAATTTTCCTGCTCACATGTACCTCAGATCCCAGCCCAGCAGACAGCACTCTCTCCTCTCACCAGCGGCTAAGATGCAGCTCAGGACTTTAATTTTTACATCTGTTATGCTCACATGGATGCTGTCTTCTGCAGCGAGGGATGAACACATGGAAGTAAGAAATATTTTCTGGGGTTTATGCAACATTTAAATGAGGTGCATGAAATGCACAATAGTCTTGAGTTAGGAAAAAAGTATCTATTGTGAAGATTTCTTACTTTTTCAGAGAGACGCTGTAACCTTTCCAGACTATTACATCGCTCGGGACTCAGACAGTGACCCGGCTCTGAAAGCCGATGGTGAGGTTTGTTTAAACAGATAAATAGTTTTCAACAACTGTTTCAAAGCTGATTATGCAACACTTGCTGAGGCATTCTTCCACATTTTTTGTGAATGTAGCTAAAGCCTGTATTATGTAATAATGGGGCTGATCAAGTGTCCTCATCTAAACTGTGTGTAGTGCATTTTAAGCTGCACGGTCGCAGCGCTGACACCAATTAGCCGATTTATCCAAAGGGCAAAAAAGGAAAATACCGGTTTCTGTAAAAACAAGTCGCCGAAAGAACATTGTGCTCTTTTTTTTATTAGAGCTGCCGACATGTCTCCTGTGTGTTTGCCTGAGTGGATCTGTTTACTGCGAGGAAGTCTCCCCTGAAATGTCAGCCGTCCCAGCTCTTCCAAAGGAAACAGCGTATCTCTATGCACGTTTCAACAAGATCACAAAAATAAACAACAAAGACTTTGCAGACATGGGTAAATAAAAGTCATAAATTCATTAACCTAATTTTCCTCTGCAGCAAGTCTTTTTCAAGCTCTCTCTCTCTCTCTCTCTCTCTCCCTGGGTTTGCTTTGCTCCCCCAGTCACACTGAGAAGAATCGACCTCAGTGGGAATCTCATCTCTCAGATAGACGAAGGAGCTTTTTCAAAACTTCCAAACCTGGAGGACCTCAATCTTTCAGAAAATAAGCTGACTAAACTCCCCACCCTGCCCACCAAGCTAGTAACATTCAATGCCAATTTCAACAAGCTCACAACCCAAAGTGTGAAGGCAAATGCTTTTAAAGTAAGTCAGCATGAGAGCTCACCAATCTCATGTTGAAATGTTGCAGACATTATGTACTTTGCATGCCAAAATTAGTGATCTTTTGTCGTCGCAGAAACTCACAAGATTGGGATATCTTTACCTCGGAAACAATGAACTCACAGCAGTACCCCTACTTCCAGAGTCTCTTCATGTCGTGCACCTGCATGTAAGTATCATCTGCACTTTCCTGCATTAATAAGAGAGACTTTGTAGAAGCAACTCGATTTTTTATTTGTCAGCAGAGCCAGCAGTAATTATGCCACCGGGTTGATGTCTGTTTGTGTCTGTTCAACAGAACAACAAGATCAAGGCAATAACAGATGAGACATTCTGCAAAGGGAACACCAGTTACTACATCAGGAGCAACATGGACGAGGTGAGACTGGATGGGAACCCTGTCAAGCTGTCGAAGCACCCTTACAGCTTCATCTGCCTGCAGTCTCTCCCCGTGGGATCGTACGACTGAAATAACCAAAGCATGTGTGTGTCAGAGGTAAACATGAGAGCTCTGCTTCACATGAATGATGCAGATACGCAGAAAGCAAACATACCATTTGCACCGCACAGCTCGTATGTTACATTTATGTACTCAGATCTACTGTACAGTTCAAGACCTCTTAACATGTTTTTTTATAACCAGACAGATATCACATAATCACTGAGCAGCAAGTTTTAAACCAGAGAAAGAAAGTGCTTGTGATGTTGTGATGTTTTTTTATTTCTTATCAAACGCTACCTGCCAGTATTAAACACATCTGTGATATCTCTAAATAGACACTTTGTGTAATTTTTCATTTTGTAACAATTCGGCTGAGACTGTTCTGTCTTGGTAGGTATGCAATGTTTCAACATAACACATCAACATAGACTTGTTGTGAAACCAATATGTGACCAATGTTGAGATTTCTTCATGTTTTTTTTTTGCTAATGTTTCTTAAAACTGTAGGTCATATTAACAATAAAACCCGCATGCTGGAAGTGATTTCTCCGTCAGCCTTGCGCTCTTGACTCCTCAATAGTGTTCATAACTGTGATATAGCTGCTGTTATCCAGTAACACATGCTGTGAAGTCCATTCTAGCCTGATGGGAACGAGTACAGGAGCAAGAGTCCAAGAATGCGTCCTTAGGAGACACACATGAAGTCCACATTAAGTCCGTTCACTTGGCTGCGGGGTCGTTGAGAACTATCAAACCGTCTGCTACCTTCCGCTGGTACTCCCGCTCTGACTGTTTTCGTCGATAGACGTCATCTAGAATGACGAAAACAGAGTTGAGAGACTGAAGTGAGACCGCTGTAACAGGGGAAGTTTTGACACAGTTAAAACTGGCCAGTTTAAAGAAGAAAAAAAAAGCAACATTGTGGACAACACCATGCAATTACTGACAACAAGCTTTTTCACAGCAGACAGCCTGATGTGTCATACTAGGAAAAGCAAACTCATAATTAGGAAGACTCACTTACTGGAACTGAGCCCTCTTAAGCAAAATTTGTTTCACCTGTGTTTTTTTCCTGCTGGCATGAAGAAATGTCTGTACCGGGACTCTGAGACCACAGCAGCTGGAATTCAGTTAAAAAATAATAATTTCCACTTGTGCTTTTCCTACTGTGACATGTCAGATTGTCATTTGTGAAAAAAGAAGCCCAGAAGTTGTCCTGCAGACTTCTTGCAACTCTGGAAAAAGAATATGTAATATTGAAACTACTTACAAGCTGAGGAATGAAACCAGTGTGAGAGTCTGTTCTCAACAGAGAAAAACATTTTCTGTATCCCTAAATGCCCTAAGAATACTACTAAATGAAATATGCAGCTTTTTCCCCCATTTCCTTTTTTTCACACTGAATCCTTTCAGCACATCTGGAATAAGGGAATATGGTTTCAGTGCGAGAAAAAAAAACACATTCTTTTCCCTTTTAAGCCCCTGAATGATCCAACAACATATCTGCTCTCTACAGGTGTAACTGCAGACATCAACAATATGATGTGAGGTGGGGAGAAATGCAATAACTTAAGAGGGTTTTACAGTTTTTATGCTGCTTTAAGATATGGTTACTAGTTGCTTAAAGTCTCATACATACATTTTACATACAAAGCATGTCACCAGATTATAAAATACAATGTAATGGTACACAACTAAATAGAATATAAAGCATTTTGTTCTATCAGCTCCAGGTATAACGTTATATTGATGCGCTTACACATTCCTGCATCAAGAATTAAAATACAATGATAAAATATATCAGATTTGAATCGATAAGTCAACTAACCAATTAGTTGATGAAATTAACATAAATTAGCAACAGTTTTGATGATTAACTAATCATTTAACTGTTTATCAAGTAAAAATGCCAAACTAGCTCCTGTTCCAGCTCCCCAAAAACTGAATGTCCCTTAGGTTGTGGACAGTCTGACGAATTTCAGTATTTTCTAACATTTTATAAAATCAGGTTTCACTGAGTCATCAAACATCCTCTATATAATTAAATATATTCAAACTATTAGCTCTACAATGTACATGTAATAAAAATATGTTGACAGGAACCATACTACACAATGAGTACTTCTACTTCTACTAAAACTATTAATTACTATCATTATTATTATTACACAACTTTGATGCAGGGCTTTTTTATACTGTGGCATTGCTAAAGAATATTATAAAACAGTGACATGTACCTTGCTATCATCTCAGATTATGGTTGTCATATTATCCTACATGTGGTCTTTTCCTTGTTTTAATGTCAGTCTTGGAGTATGAAATCATAAATACTAACATAATCAGAATTTAACTGCTAATCCAAGATATATATGGGGATATTTATTTCTTAGAGACAGGATGCCCCCCTGCAGTCTGACTCATCTAACTGCCTGTACTATGCACACTTAAAAATGCCTGTTTTTCCATTTTCTCTTGACAGAGGCTGCAGTAAAGGAAAGTCTGAGGACTAGAGGGTCAATACAGGTGTTGTGAACCAAATATGTACACAAACACAGCAGTGACTAGCATAAACACAGCATGGTTAACGCGTGCAAAGTTGATGCAACGAGGACATTTTTTATAATTAAGTGAAGCAGACTCCCACACTGAAACTACTTAATACAGTAAAACAGGCCAAAAACAACTTAATGGTCTCACAACAACCTTTAGCCTCTTATGTGTTGTTACAACTCATGTTAGCAAGCTGAGTTAGCATGAGTTTACAATGTCCTTTCCATACTAGTGTCAGATAGATTAGGAATTAAGCCAAGGCTTTTTTTTTATGAAAGAAAAGTTCATTTGTAATTTCACACTCACAAAAAGTCTCCTTCCCTATGCGCACGTTAATCATGATCCACTCCATGACACCTCCAATGCAGAAGAAGATGGGCAGGAACCGGTACGTCCCGAGACGACGTTTACCCGGGACGAGGCTGAGAAGATAGCCGATGTTTTTATTCCTGTAAAACATCCCGGTTGACACAAACACACATAAAACTATTTAAGTGAGCCGTTCAGAGGATACAGCAGGTTAGACCCTTCACATGTCCTTTGCTAATGTTATGAGTGCAGCGGTGCGCTCGTTTTGTTACCGGAATACAGCAAACGGGCGGAGTTGTACTAGTCCCGAGAAGAACCAGTGCCAGCTCGACCGTGGTGCTCAAACGAACGCACCCAGGAAGAGTCGTCACATCCGGTGGTGTTGCGTGAGTTTCTGTGTGATTCAAGGTGATAAAATGGGAGAGTTTTAGTTTAATCATTAAACTCTAATGCAGAAGCGAGCAGCTAAACAAGAATTTAAACAGCACACTTTCCATGGACATATTAGACAGTAGCACAGACGCATCTCTAAAGTAAGAAAATATGTTTTAGATATTATTTTTTGTTAAAGAAAGGTATTTTAAAGAAAAATATTTTATTTTTCCGATGTGTTTTTGAAAAACATAAACGATATAGGGCCCATTGCATGAAATAGCAACTGTGGCATATTATGCCATCCTTTCAACTTTTTGAATAAATAAATAACCATTGGTTGAGTAATCATGAAAATGATTATTATAATTAATATAAAAATGTACATGATATTAACCATCAATACTGAATCCCTTCATTAGTCAGCTGTGTAATTGCCATGTGTAAAAATAATTGGGCAATGTCACTTCCTGTTTCATGATATGGTGTTGAGTAGATTATTTAAGGATGACAGTCAGTAATCTATTAGTGAACACTGATGGAATGTCAAATCAATGTATTGAATCAATGACATAAAAGAGACGAGTCTGGCCTTAAAAATATGGTCACACTCAGAAAAAACATTTCAGAGCCTCTGAGTAGTCACAATTTCTTTCCCAATCATGCACTCACTGCACTAAATCCCTAACTCAAAAAAGAAAAAAAAAGATATGACTACTCAGGGGATAAGTACAAAATTAACTTTGATGTTGGACACGAATGGATAACAGGAACTCAACTCTAACATCTGAGTTTTCTCATACGGTTAATATAGGTGTGGTTGAGTGTTTAATACTGAGATGAGTTTATGGGCATTTCAGCATATTTCTAGTTTTCTGATGCCTTTTTTCTATTGGGATTCAATAAATAATCTACAAAGTAGGTCACTGGATGGAAATCAAATGTTGCCATAGGGATGTACTGGCATACAAAGCAAAAAGAAAAAAATAAGTTTATGTAACAAAGTAGTTTAACACAGGAAGCAATTTCCTCAAAAGCCACTCTACTTCATTTAAACTGATGAGAAATGCATTCTGTCAGAGAGAAATTCGTTTTCTGATCATTAGCTGAAATCTTTTAATTTGTGAAAGCATCAAGTCCAACTGGCTGCTTGGCATATGTACATACAATTCTCCACTTCTCGTGTCCCGATTATGAACATGACTTTGCCTGAAAACATTATCTCATATATCGACCCAGTTTCTTACCCAGCACTTCTAAAATTGTGGTCGTACGTGCTTGTAAGTAGCTTTTAAGTGGCTGGACGTTTGAACAGCAGACATACAGCAGGGCCTGTAGTGAAAATATCAAGCTGAACCATAAAGCAAAAGTAATGACTGACAAATACACAAATGGGTTTATTTTGGCTGGGGTGACCAAACACATCACTGTTGATATGAGCTCTAAAGTGTAACAGTATGACACAATACTGCAAAGCGCACACAGCAAATACAAATACATACACAAGACAGTTGGACACATGCAACAACGACTAGGGTATTTAAGAAATAGTACCATATATGGAGATAATAGAGAGCTAAGAGACTAATTTTAAGATCTACTCACCAGAAAGAAACTGGGCTAAAGATAATAACAATTTATTATTATTATTTCAAAAAATGTACAATCCTGACAACTTTGAAAAAAGTTCTTTGTTCAGTGTCTCTCGTCCAAAACATACCAATGCAGCTTATCTATGAGGTACAAATCTTTAACACCTCTTTTCCTCTCAAACTGTATCTAAATTCACATTGATGCATGTTAAGACAAAGATTGAACACCATGTGTAGGCATAAAGTCTCAAATCATGGCTACCTGTTTACAATCATTTTATTAATGACTTCGGAATGAACAGAGGCAGTCACTGGACCACATTAAATCACAATTATCTTTATAAAAAAAAATAAATGTACCCACATTTTTAGCATCATTGGGTATAATAGCGTCCCTTAGTGAATAAAAGAATTGCTACAGGGTCTTCCGCTTCATAAGAAACTGTTTTTGTTTTGCAGATAAGGATATTGAACAAATGTCAAATATGTAGTAGTAGCACAGATACAAAATGCTATACTAAGATAACACAAGTCAATCGAGAATTCACATTTTCATTGTTTTTATGCTTTCTGTCTGGACTTGGAGCTTTGTGCACTGAATTTCACTGATGAAAAATAAGGGGGGGGGGGGTAATTATTAGTGATACATTACTGAAATAAGAGGTCAATTTTGTTCTTTTTGCATCATGATTTGTGTGATATGAAGACAAATCGAACAGTAGTGTCACCCGCAGCGACTCAGTCTTCAACTTTATGAGCTGGTCTACAGAAAGTCCAATGATGCTCCACTGTGTTCTCATTCGCCCGCTCGCTCATGTGATGCACGCGTGTGTTGCGGATGGTGAAGCCTTGTTTCATTATGTAGTCCATGAGGTGAACCCTTAGGGACACCTCTTGATGGTAGTCACATGGTCCGAAGGTGAACGACACCTGACAGTCTCTGGTGTCCATCATGTGTTTGTTCCATTTGGTGAAGTTGTTGGAGATACCTTCCAGCAGGCCATGGACCTTCGTGGTTATGGTCAGCTGCGTGATGATGACAGCGACAGGGTTTGAATACTTTGACAGTTTCCGAGTGCTAGAGAGCTCCACCACCTGCTCGAAGATGTCCGGAGGGTACAGTGGCTTGGGATCGTTAAGGCACTGGATCAGAGGTTCGATCTGGTAGAAGTCCGCCTCTTTCCTCAGGAGGTCCGTCTCTGTGAAGTCCACAGGGAGGGTAAGCTCAGACGTCCGCAGGAAGTTCAGGATGTACCGGAAAAGTGTTCCATCGCGGTCGATGAAATAATTCCCTTGGGAGTCGCGGGTTGTGGGGAAGTCTCCCCGGAACATGGCACCCAGCATGGAGTCTGGATAGCGCTGCAGGGTGGATAAACTGGTGGTGTACAGGTGGCCTCCCACGTTCAAGGTAACAGGAGTACTCATCTAGGGCAAAAACAAATAGGAAAAAGTTAAGTATCATGTCTTTGTTAAGTTAAATCAAGCATTTGCATCATATATGTGTATATGTGGCTAAAATAAATGGAGTCTCACGCAACAGCCCTGCAGTAAATCCTCTAGTCTGTGGTTTTGTGCTCTTATGTTGCATTATAGTAAGAAATATTTATATTTTCAACCACCTCATGTGTACCAATGAAGAAAGACTACAACTTAGTAACACCTCACAGCATACACAATAGCAGTCAATAGACTAGAATATGTGCAAAAATAGGTATATATAATATGCAAAATATACATAAAAACACCAGTGACCAACAAAAAAAAATGTCATCAACTCATCTCTAAAAAATCTGAAGATGATAACATTCAGGATTTACAGCAGTACTGTTAAATTAGACTGGATTAGTTTTAGATTCTTGATGTGAGCTATGAGGCGACACTTCTTTTTTATCAGAACCAAACACCTGACATTGCTCTTATATTGGTCTGATTAGTCGCTTACCCTATGGCCCCAGTCTCCATTATCCATTTGTAGCACAATACCCACTTGGTAAGAACCAAAATAGAGACGGGGAGGAACAGATAGAGTTTGGATAACTTCAATATCACCTGTGAAAAAGAACAGTCATATTGACATGAGTTGTAACACTGTAATGAATTATATGAGGCACACAATCATGTAGACTCAAATCATGTAGTGCCCTTGTGTGTGTGCTGGATTACAAGAGTTTGTTTGCTTAGAAGGCGACGCTGTCTTGACAGATTAAAAGAACAAACTTCAAACTGTATTCGAGCAGTTGTGAGTTATTTCCAGTTGTGCACTGCCAGTAATTTGAGCATTATTCTAGTTCTGAACTTTTATATGTGCTTATTGATCAAGGAGTACTGTAGTATGTATTTTACAAAATAGTCTAGTTTTTGGACGTAGCAGGGCTGCAACAGATGATTATTTTCATTATCGATTAATTTGTCAATCACTGGTTAATCTATTAGCTGTTTGGTCTATAATATGTCTAGAAAAGGTTTCTCAAAGCCTAAAGCAACATCCTCAAACGCAGACCAAACAGAAACTCGATTGCTTTCACTTAACATGATAAATGAAACTAGATTGTTTCCGTTTGCAACTCTCACAATGAATGCACTGATAAACTGATAAATTCAGACTTGTCCTCACTATTTTCATTATCAAGTAATCTGTCAATTACTTTCTCGATTACTTGTTTGGTCCATAAAATGTCATATATGGTTTCCATAGGCCTCAGGCGCTTACTTCAAATGCCCACAGCCAAAAGATATTCAGTTTTCGAATCAGAGTATGGACCCTTTTTCTTATAACAGAATGAATTGATTATCAAAATAGTAGGCGATTCATTGAACAGTTTACAACAAATTGATTAATCGACTGATCAGTGCAGCTCTGCATCATATGACATGCTCTCCATCAGCAGATGGAGTAAGAACTTTTAATCTTTTAAGCCAACGTGGGAGAAAAGGCACATCTGAAGCTTTGCAGCTCCACTACACCTGGCAAACAGGATGAGGATACTGTGATGTGGTGAAAAGCTCCTGACACTGTTTTATCAAGCGCCTTATCCAGCTTCATTCATGCACCTAAATGATAATTCTAACTAACTCAAAGTGAAATCTGGCGCTGCTGCTCTATGATACTTAATAAATAAATCAAGCTACACAACAGCTGTGCGACTGTTTTTTCTATCATTACGTGGCTTAATGAATGTTAGTGAATCCAGCTAATCTTAGTTTAATACCTATTAGTGTCACATATCACACATCCAACCTCTTTGCATTTCACTATCTCTGCCGTGAAAATGAGGCGAGGGCTGATAAAACGCCCTTTTAAGCACTAACCATCACTCGCGTAAAAGAAACAGCTTATAATACTCTTGCGGTCATTGTGTGTCGAGCACAACGCCGGAAAACGTAGCCTGCTTGCTAGCTGGGCAGCTAACCGCTAACTAGCCAGCGAGCTAACGCGGCTAACCAGTTTAGCGCGCTCGACCACACTCCCTGAAAGTGAAGGGGATATTAAAAAAATGACCTCTTACCGGCTCGATTAACCCCGCTTAACCCGCCTTTATTTGTGTGTTTCCGTGCAAAAGCAAGCGGCCGGAGGTTAGCGTCTCACGGTTGCAGCCTGTCCCTGATGTTCGCCGCTGGTCGCACCGGGCAGCTGTGCACTCGGCTCCGGGCTGCAGCAGAACTGCGCACAGGAGGAGGCGGAGGAGGGGAGGATGTGCTGCTGCGGCCACCTCTGAACACACACCTCTGCACGCTCACTCACTGACTCACACATCAACACACAGGGGGGCTCTTTTTTATTAGTATTATTATTATTGTCAGCACGATCCAGTTTGCAATGCACATTTAAACGCTCGGATACAAAGCACGCTGGGTGCACATGTGACATCTGAATACTACACAATGCACGTCACGGTGACGGTGGAGAGTCTTATGTCTTCAGGAGGATTTCTTCGCGCCGCCTCTGGCGTCTTGCTGCAGGATGATGAACTCCAGGATGAGCTTGGCCGTCCGACGCGGCCTCTCCATCACCACCGAGTGTCCGCACTTCTCCAGCAGCTCCACCCTGCAGCCGGGCAGCGCCTCTGCGATGACCGCGGCCCCGGACACGTCCACCACCTTCAGACAGCCACAAGAAAGACGAGTTTATTTGTGCAGCACCTTTAAAAACACATCACCCAAAGCAAAAGCAGGATACTCATTGTCTACATGTTTCCTATGCATTTGTATATACAGTATACATATGCAGTAGTTGTGTGTTGATGTATTTTTCTCCTGTCCTTGTTCTGAACTGTTTGTATCTATTTCTGTGTACATACAGGGATAGTGTAAAAAAAAAAGTCTAATTCCTTCTATGTGCACACAATCCTGGCCATTAAAGGTAATTCTGATTATTATTTTCAGAAAGCAACATAACTGCCTTATAATTAAACAAAATGCATTAAAAATAAATACCAATAAAAACAAAAAGAAGTGGTAAGAAGTGATTTAAAAGAAGTCGTTGGTTCCGCAAGCCTTATTTCTGATGGCAAAAGCTCAGTCACCTTTAGATTAATGCCTCAAAACAGCCTCTGGGTCTGCATCTGAGGGTATGTGTGTGGCTGCAAACTTGACTCATATTAGTCGACATTTCTGCTTTACAGCGATGGGCCAGAACCAGATGTGATTTCAAAGCACTATGTAAAATTTTGAAATCAATTCTTAATCGAACAGGATGCCGATGGAAAGAAGCCAGGGAGAGGGTCATGTGACCTTATCTGTTAAAACCAGTAGGAAGCCAAGAAAACAACTATCATGTAAATATGTGACTTGAAGCTGGAGAAACCTGAGCCACCACCATCAGGTTGCAAGTGTGTAACCTGTAACATGAATCTTTGGGTTAGTATGAAACATCATATGTTACCTGGTCTTGTTTGCCCCATATCACCTGTAAAGGTGCAGTGATAAGATGCAAGTGCTCCTGCAAGGCATATCTTGATTTCTCACCAAAAATTTCCATAAATACTAAAAACAAAACAAAAACAACGTTACCAGCAGGTCACATGCATTATACTGCAGGAACATTTTATGACCAAAGTGAACTAACCTTCTTGGTAAAATGTGTTGTGGGGCTGTCGGACGTCTACCAGCCCTTGAAGAATCTTAACAATGAAAATAACACGTTAAAACAACCACAAAGTGCAGCTGTATTTAAAAAAAATGTAGTGTGGGTGAATGCTACTCTGTAACTGTGTTTCTGATTGTCATCTGCTGTGAGTTCATACAAGGGGAAAACTTTTATTTTCAAGTGTGGACCTGACCTGCTGAGGGATTTTGAAGCGAACATGGGAGCAAAGCCTGAACATGTCCTCCATCTCCTCAGGTGTTGTAGGGATCAGCGGGATGTTTATCGTGTAATTGCTGTGCTCCAGGTCCTGCAGATGATTGTCAAATTTGGTCTCACATGGGTGTCTTATACCTGCGGGAGAAAATTAGTGTTTTCTGATTACACGCCGGAGATGCATGTTCATATACTTAATGAACAGGGCAACTGCAGGCTACAAGGGAAACGTGGATAGATAAGGGTGTGTGTGTCATTATTATTGACATGTCAGGTCATATCTTGAAATTGTTTATTGGTGTTATATAATTTTTAAAGAAGCTTATAATCATGAAAATAATCCATGCCTCTTTAAGTGAAAAATATTCAGTGGTAACTTATTTCGATTAAATATTAATATTATTCTTAAATATTAATTAATAAAGTCACACACACACACACACAGTGACTGACCGTCTGGACAAATGAGCGTCATGCTGCAGATCTCTGAGGGGTAGCATGCTGCATAAACCCCAGCTACATTTCCTCCCATTGAGGTCCCAACCAGGTGGAAAGATTTCCTGTTCAAGCGGATGGTTTCCACAAACTGAGAAGAATCAGGGAAGAAAACAGATTTTCAGTGGAATGATTTAGGCACCTGACAAACACACCCATATGTTTCACTGCCCTCTCTATCGTGTACCTGATGGATCCGTCTGACCTGCCCCTGTATGGAGTAATCGTCTGTGCTGGTGCGTGTTGTCCCCTCATGGCCAGGCATGTCCACACACACAATGTGCAGATGTTTTGGTAAATACTAAAGCAGTAGAAGAGAAAAACACATCTTAAAACCATTAATGTATGGAAGCCATGAAAGACTGTAATTATTAGCAACTTCCAAGCATATGAATATTTTGTGACAATGTGAAATAGGAAAATTGCTGAATTTACAGCACTGAAATATCTAATCTGAAGTCACGCGACTTATGCAGGTCATCCAAATTTAACATTTTCATGATTTTGTTATTTAGATCCAAAAACTAAATATCCAACTTAAAATCAATTTTATGAAACAGCATTCTTTCAAATGAGCTGGAAACTTAATCCATATATCTTTATACTCTCTTATACATCTCTGCACATGAAGGTCATTGAGTAGAGACTTGAATAAGAAAAAAACAAAGGAACAAAAACAGATCTGGTATAACTGAAGAAAACACTAAACAGACACCCTAATAATAAAAAGCAAGCAAACAAAAAAATAAAACACAGTACACAGAATTTCCTGTTTTAATTCCACTGGCTAATATCCACGGTGACCATATGTCCATAAAACCAAACCACATTCATTCCAGTAAATGTTTTTCAGATCAAATATTGCAATAGCTTAAAATCAGTAATATCTAAATGTCAAGAGATTAAATATCATAATCATATGAAACAGCTGTGTATATGGTAGTTTAAATCAGGAGCATTTTGGACTTGTAATTCAAACTATTCATATATTAGTTTAGTATTAGTTTTAGTATACAAGGTGAATTTTCTTAATAAAATGGTTAGATATTATCGTTATTATTATTATTAATGGCCTATGATCTTGCAATGTTTGCTGTCCCTGCTGGATGAGTGCTAGCCTCATGACTTCAGAGCAACAAACTGTTTAGTTACAGCAGCCCCCCTGACCTTGACAACAGTGAGCCATGTGTCTTTGTGGGCAGAGAAGCCGTGCAGCATTAAAATGGAGGGTCTCATCCCGGGCTTTCCTCTGCAGGAGTAACAGAAGCGATAGCCGCCGCAGTCTGCATAGCGCACCTGCAGGCCCAGAGTCCTCCTCCAGTACCTGTAAGGGAGCAAGTACGTCTGAACTCACGCACACAGAGGAATGACTTCACTGGAATTCAAATTCAGGCCAAGTGATAATGTGCTCGGATGCAAATTTTTCTGAACATGTGTTGCCAACATTGTCCTTCTCATACCGTCACTGCTTGGATACTTGGATACCATGGACAGTTTCATGCTGAGGCAAATCTGAGATTATAAACTAAAAGAAAAATGACTTAACATGCACTTTCTTGTTCATAAAGGTCACATTAATCTTTTACATTTTCTTTCCAAGTCGATCTTTAAGCAACACACTCATCTCTAAATAATGTTCCATATAAGTGATGGGGGACAGAATTTACAATCCTGAGGCAAAAATGTGGTTTAAGCATTCCAAAGCTGAAGAGAGAGTTTTTCAGCCAGCATGAACAGATGGAAAAAATAAAACCAACAATATAACTTTCAATGTGCACATGGGCATGTGACAGCCTGTGCAGCAACACACATTGTTAAAATAAAAATTAAAGCTGATGGAGAAATGTGGCAAAAATATTGTACAAGACAGAAAGAAGTGTTATATTTGAAGGAACTGTCTTGAGTTTGAATATGTAACTCAATAAAAACATCATATAGCTTAAAAACGTTTGATACATAAAACATAAAGATCATATGTAATGGTGAAGTGGATGTTAAGCAGTTAAAATAGCCATTTCAGTATATAAATAACATTCTAGATAACATTTAGATTAAATCATGTTTTATGATCATGCATTTTTAAAGATATTTCTGGTAGAATTATTATCATTTCACATCAGACACTAAACATATCAAGTGCATGGAAGGGCAACACAATTATCGACCTCACCAGTAATACACTTTGATAAGTGCTGATGGCCACAGAAGGACAGAGGCAACAAAGGCCAAGATGGGAATAGCCAACGTCCCCCCAGCAATGATAAACAGGTTCACCAAGTCTAGATCGGCTGCCATGGCTCACCTAAAAAAACACACATGAACACACACGAACACATGCAGTATTTCATGAACACAACATGTGGGGGGAGGGGTAATGTCACTATCCAACCATCCATCCGTACTATGTTTTTATTTGTGAGGTAATGATGATGAATATATCAAACAAGCTGCCATCCCACAAATTTCCTTTTCAAATATGTAAAAACTTACTTTGCAGATGAGTTTTTTTCCCTCTCTTGTTTTCTTCAGTCAAAGGCCGGCACATGTGACTGCCGGTTCAGCTCCCGTTGATTTGTTTTAACAGCATGCAGATACTTTTATCTGCAGGTATTGTTGTGTTGAAAACAAAAAATAGTAAATTGTGTCTTTATGCAATTTAACAACAAAAAAGGTCCCTGTGGAGTGCGACTAGTCCCGGCAGATTATGCTTGCTCTGGATAAAGTCATTGATTATTACTCATCATTGAGGGAAAACCGGGCCACTCCATTGTTCGGTCAATCTTTTAAAGTGAACGTACAGGACTTTGCTTTTGATCGAATCCAGACAGTATACTGAGTGAAACTCAGCAACAACATTTTGCACAGCAGACCAGGTGCAATAATGAGACAGTACAGAAATACATATATGCATTTTGCCTTCCACTGCAAGGCTGCAGGTGCTCTCTTCAATCATATACACAGAACATAAAGAGCCAGTCTGCCCAAGAGGACTAATCATATATCTGCAAAAGGAAGAAAACCAGATTACACTGAAACATTGCTCTTTGCTTTCTTTTCACCTGTGCAGTTTCATAGCTAGTCATGATTAAAAGGGCAAGCGTATATTTCAATCAGGTTAATGTCAGTTCATCTTGATAAAGACTGTGTTTGAATCTGTTTTTTCTGGTCAGCATCAACCTGAAATCTCAAATGAAAGCAGGGCTTGAGGTTAGACTGCTAACACATGGGATATGAACATTACTGTATGATGCATAAAGATGTGTGAATACGTAAGTGTAAGTAACTTAACCCTTTTTTTTTTCTTTATTCATTCTAGTCCCCCTCACGCTCCATGTGTGTAGCGTGAGGGGGACTATTTTCACATCATTGTGCAACCCTGTTTTGGAAACAGAAAAACATAAATTAACCATGAATAATTCCTAAAATTACAATTACTGTGAGCTATAGGTGAGTAAGATATATAATATTAGAATAATGCTGGTAAAAACCCATCTTTTTTCATCTTTTTTCTTTTTCTGAGACAAAAATAAACACAAGTTACACTCTGGAGACTTTCTAGGTTATTTATTGATTGGCAGAACCTGAAATAAAGAGTTAATAGAATAATCTTCCTTGGTGTGTTACTTTGGACAAAAGCCAAATGAATGAGTTTGCAGAAAATGTAGTTAGAGTCAGTTCACTGTATGATTTGAGCTTCAAGTCTAAAATGTACCACTGGGTGTCATAATGGAGGCAGGCTGTGGAGTGTTTGCAGTCATTAGCAAAGCTCTCAGTGCTTCCTGACAACATGCTGTCAACACATCAGTTCTGCTAGAGCTCAGTGCAGCTTTGAAGGCTCTGGGGTATGAACATCTGATCCAGCTGTGGACTTCAGACTTTCAGCTTCGTCTCAGACACTCTGAGGTTTCCTTGACTGAAGGGAAGAAACTGATCTGATGAAGCCCATAGAGCCTCACCGTGAACACACCGCCCTCCAGAGGCATGTTCTGCTATTTAAAAATCACTTTGAAGGGGTATTTTTGAAAGGTCCATATCAGTGCTTAGTCACAGTTATAAGTTATAATCCTCAATATCAAAACCCAGCAAGCGTTAAGGACAGAAGAACACGTTTCATCTGCGTATTTTTAAAGTTTAAATTTGAATTGTGCCTTAAGTACCAGGAAATGCAAATGATACTGCTTTGGTTGTTAGGATGTAGCTAATCAAATATCGATACAGACTGAAGGCACATTAACATTTGGTATTAAGTTCGTCTAACAATGTCTATTCACCATGTTGTGCTTGGGGAAACTGGTTTAATAACCATATTTACTCTGTATAAAGGCTGACTGCAATAAACCAGTAGGAAATAAATAAGAGCTATCATGATGCCCAAGATTAAACTGTAAAATCATCTAATTCAGCTGCCATTCTGTTGCATCTCTGGTCCACTACAGATGACCTACATGCAAACTGGAGCAGAACAAATGGACACAGCAACTCTGCAGAGAGGCTTGCCATGCGTGGGAATGATTCTCATATTTGGGTTTATATAGGACGGAGAGGCTGTCCTCAATCTGCTCGCTCGCTCTCTCACACACACACACACACACTACACAGCGTATTCCCCTGGTTGTCTGAGCGAGAGCCTCATGTCACATCGGCCACATCACCTCGGTCGTCACATTGTATCCTGAGACGGATCCTTGACGCAGCAAGACCTGAGGAGCAGAAATGACTGAGCCAACGTAGCAAAGCAAAATGAGGATCTTATGCATCATCGTGGGTGCCTCAGTGGGTTAGTGATTTCAAGTAAAGCCGTTTCTCAACAGACTTCCTTTCCTGTTGAGAAATACACTGCATCCTCCTCCACAGACCGACCATTAGTGTGGTCAGCCTGAAGGGCGTAACTGCACCGAGTGCTTAACCCTATAATCTTCCAGCAGATGTTAAGGCCCCTTCAATCACAAGTGAACGCAGATGATCAAACCTCCAACACTTCCCAGAGGCACTCCAGTCATATAACCTTGCACCTCTGTGGTGTTGGGGTCCACTAGAAGATTAAAAAAACAAAACAAAAAAAGTCAAAATCAAAGCAGCCAAGGCTGAAATTTCCTGATTTTTACTCCTTAGAATGGCTTGCGCTCCAAAATGCATAGATCTTACATTTCCCATAATGCATGCTCAGCTGCATCTTTCATCAGGTCCTCGATGCGTCCTTAATGCCAAACATCAGTATGCCACTATCAGGGGTATATTTTTGGAACACATGCCTGAGCAATGGAGGAAATATTAAAAGGACTGATAAAAGATTACTAGAAGTATTTACCATTTACAAAATATTAGAGGAAAAACTTACCTGATATATAGAAATCATTTGTGACTTGTGCTGCATACCAAGCTGAACCCTATGACCAGATGACTGAGCGTGTTTATGACTCCTCTGGAGACACACATCATCTCTTTCTATGGTTCAGCGCCTTTACAGGGGTAACAAGGGTCACACAGATCTGAAGGTCTCTACTAAGTCTGTCCACACATTGAATGTTTTATTGCACCAGTTTGTACACTGTGGCTTTTTCCATGGTGCATTGTTGACCAGCTGACATGCAACATGGTGAGCTCCTCTGAGGAAACCTCTATGTTGAAAACTCTGTGCTCACTGCTGTCAGCATCAAGCAGCTTCTTTAAATGCCATCTGCCACACACACACACAGGGTGCTATTACAGAAGGGGGTTAAACAGGGAATATGAGATACAAGAGGATGTATTCTAATAATAATTGGGGTGGGTGGGACAATACACACAAGAGCAACTTCACTCAGACAGACAGTCTGCACCCAGTGTGTCTCTACGGGGTTGCAATGAGCTCAGTGGGAGGGCGGTTTGGATGATTCAGAGGAAACAAAACCTCCAGTAGCATGAGGTCTGACCTCATCTCTACAGAACTCAGAGGCCTCCGTGACTGCCCGCTGACGCAATGATTATAAGGTGCAATCATGATTTTTAACATCTTTAATTGAGGTCACTCTTACATTTTAGAGCAGTTACTCACGAACTTCAAACCCAAGAAACTAAATCTCTTGCTCTACAAAACATAGATTTTGGACTTATTGCAGGAAAGTAAGAGACACAGTTGTTGATAAAATTTGATTCTTTCCACAAAATCCCAATATGCATGCAAAATAAACAAGAACACCTAGTTGGGTTTGGGCTTATTTACAGGTTTAGATTAGTGTAAAAGACTATGTGACAAAAACACCAGTCATTGTGGTGGCTACTGGTAAGATGTAAACATCCTGAAATAGCATGCATTCAGATTTGAGTATTGTGGTGTGTTGTGCCATACTGACTTCCCTTTGGTATAAAAGGCCCACATGATAGAAGAGTTTATGGTTGATTGCCATTATGAAGAAAATGTCCATTGTGTGCAATGTAACCTTTTCATCAGCACAACAATGGTGTATAGTAAGTTGTTTCATCCTATTTTGTGACGAAATAGTTCACTGGTGACCAATACAGGTGGCTGGAAAAGTGATATAATATACAGTATCTTTTTAAAAGCATATTATATATATTTCATCACCACTTACCATCCATGGAAGAATGTATACCTTAAATGGAAAGCAGAGGCAAATATTAATTTCAAGTCTGGCTGTTTCTCTTTGATAACTATAAATGAAAAAGGACTATATAAAAGAAATTCTCAACTCAAAAACCTTCATCTTACTCACAAGTGTCTCCGCCCACTTTCACACTGATATCAGTAAAAATAAGAGATTATATCTTAGCAGTGCCCACCACAACCATCAACTGATGTCCTGTTATGTATCTGCGGGATTTACCATACACTCATGCATTATTGTGATAATATTTATTATTCTGACAGTTACAGAGATGTGTTACATTTAGGGAGGTTCAAACTCCAGGTGACCCATCTAAATTATCATGTATATTTAGAATTTATTAAGCCTGTAGCATCTTTACATTCATTAATCCTATAAGTCGTGATAGTAAACAAATAGACCAAAACTAGATTTCTATCAAATAATAGGCATACAAACGTATTCATTTGCACACAAAACAGACATTCTTTTATTAACCTCTCTGTCATCTAAAATAGAGCATCTTAAAAATTAAACAGTGTTAAGTATGAGCCCTCCTAATTGATAGTGCAGATATGAGAAGGGGGCAAGTGCGAGGAAATCTGACGACAAATACGGATTCACTTGTATGTGTGTCTGCGTGTGTGTGTGTTCGTGTGAGCATGTTGCCCTCAGGTCCTGAAGAGCGCAGCAGCAGTCACAGCTGTCAGAGCCACGGCGACCACAGGCCCCCAAATCATCCACGGCTTCTGTGAAAACACAGACACAGAAACGTGAGTGTCGCCGCATGAAAAGAAAATTGCCTGTCTGAGAACCGCCAAAAGCTTTGACAGAGAGAGCTTGCCATAGAAACCAAAGCAGTGCACAGAGAACACGAGTTAAAAAACAAGCTCCTTTGGATAAAAGATAAGCTCATCCAAGCCGACTGAGAGAGACAGTTGTTAAGCATTAAGCCATCCAGACAAGACAAACAGATGTCAGATGTTGGAGCTGTATGATTAGAGAGGTTAGAGATTCTCAGACGTCAGTTTTTGGAGCACCCGTACCCCTCCCCACCCCCCTGAGGAAGGCATTCTGGGGAACGGAGGAAAATCTGATTAAATCATGCAATGATTTTTAAAAGGACACTGATGAAGATGAAAGACGTAGGCCGACTTGACAGGAGTAATGTGTACCTTACTACCAAATTGCGCCGAAGCACCAATACAGCAAAGCCAGGATAAGGCCGATGACTATGGCTTGAACAGGCAGCAATAGGGACGTCTACAGAAGGGAAGGGATATTATAGTAATCAACTGCAATGGGACATCCTTTAGTTGGGTGTAGCTTTATTAATAAACCCCTCAGTCAGTAGTCTGTGTCTGTAATTGGTGTTTATACAAATCACAAAGTCACACAGGGCTGATGGTGTCTAAAAGCAACAGTGGATGAGTAAAGGAGAGCAGGTGCGCTGTTAAAAAAAAAAAAAAAATATATATAGTGAATCTTACAAAAGATTCAGCTTGTATGCCTGAGGATATTTAACAAAATAAACTGAAAACTAAATTTAGAAGCAAAGCTCATGCTTTTACATTGCCTCTTATGCAAATACAAGCTACTGTGATGGATTTTTAAAATTTATTTCTACACTTCAGACACCTCCTAACATATTATTAATCAAACAATTACACATGAATTTGTTTCTGTCCAGTGTATAACAGAGTGGTACTCACCTTTGTTCCTTTCTCCTGCAAGTCCTTCATGTTGGCTTTGCACTCCTCAAGTTCATCTGTGAGCGATTGTTTTTCCTGCTCGGTCTTCTCATACTTTTCCTTTAGGTCCGAAAGCTCCGTCTTAGCTTCCTCATACTGCACGAAGCACATTAAGATAAATGACAAGACAAATTGCTTTTGCTTAAATGTATTTTCAGGGTAAAGTCGGCTAACAATGGGAGCACGCTGACGTGAGCATCTCTGATTGATTTAGGGCGGTATGAAAGGGCACTGTGAGAGTTTCCACTTTCATTCAGTGACTGGAAGAGCAACACATTGGGATGAATGAGTTGCGGTTAGGATGACTTCATCTGTGCTTTCGGCTATTCAACAGAGCCTCTCCTGTCTGATTGTCACCACAACGGCTGATCCCCCCATCCAGCCTGCTAAACCTGACTGGGAGCGTGAAGTGCTGGCAAACTGGTGAGCTGTGAGGAATGGAGGATGCTTTTTTACTTTTTGTTTTAAGAAACCTGCTGAAGGAGCAATGAGTTGTCCATTAACTCCATTAATGATTACATCAGAGAGGGTGGTGGGATTAGCAGCCTCTGTCAGTTGTTTGAAAATAGAATATCAGTCTTAACTCTGCAAAAAAAAAAATCTCAGTGACAAATACTTGGCCTTGGGCATTGAAGAGAAAGCTCTTTAACATAGGGAAATCCTCCTTTTACCCCGGTAATCTCAAACAAATAGAAAACAAAACAGCTGGATTAAATGACTGCAGAAAGCTGCTGGCCGTCTGACAGTCTTATAAATGTTTCACAACAATTCCTGATGTCCCAGAATAACTATTTTCTAGATTAAACTTTACGCTTATCTCGCTTTAATGATTTATGTTCCTGTATACATAATCTGACATTGCGGCCAAGCTCACAGTCAGTTACACTTAGATGCCGAGTTAAACATCAGCCAATGGCCCATATGAGGAGACAGAGGATTAATGTCAACAATCAACACAGGCATTAAACATGGTGACATCAACGTAAAGTCTCCACATCCATCTCAATGTGTTACATAAACGCACATCTTTTGGATGGATTAGCTCTGTATATTGCATATACTCCTACAGTACAAGTACTCACAGTATAAAGGACGGGAGTAACAAGAATAAACTGCTTGTTTTTTCTCTTTTCACTTGTTACTATTATGCACCAATATATAAAGGCCAATTTATCGTATGCGAAAATGTACCCATTTCCTCTCACAGGAAGCCTTCTACCCCTAAGTGAGGGTGCATGTAGGGCATTTCATAAATACTGTAACACCTTGTCAATGCTGGCCGTGTTAAGCAGCATGTCAGCAGCAGCTGCGGTTCTCTGGCATCGTCTACACCGGACACATGCTGCCACTTTGCTGCGGTGGACTCTTTTGACATGGCAGATCGATACACAGTCATTTACATGTGTACTATGAAACACGGTAGGCTGCTGCATGTTAAATCTGTGACGTCAGTTATGGGACCGACTGAATAGTAAAAAGTGCAGACAGGATGTCAGGTTTGGGGGAAGAGGTATTCTTATCCTTCAAAGTAATACCTGGAAGTGACTCTAAGACACCTTGTTAATGACTTTTCTGGTTTGCAAACATACCTCTCTCTGCAGAGTCTTGCTGCGGCTGTCCGCTTCATCCAGCTGGGTCTGCAGCTTGGTGCTCTCCTGCTGGTGCTGGAGCTGCAGGGCCTCTAGCCTCTTCTCCAACTCCTGCTGGGATCTCTCCAGGGCTTTGAGGCTGTTGCTCAGCTCGGCATTCTGGGCACGCGAACTACCAGAAACAAAACAACACGGAGTTCAGCAGGTGAGGAGAGGTGCGTGGTATACTTTGTCTCATCTGCTTGACTCTGCTCACACATGGTTTGCCGCAGAGGGAGCACAAAGGTGGGTGAGGTGGGGTGGGGTGGCCTGGGGTAATGTAGCTCAGCGCACTGACCTGGCAAGGTCCTTCTCCAGCTGCTTCTGTTTCTGCAGCGCTGCCTCCTTCTCAGAGCGCAGTGCTGCACAGTCACTCTGCAGGCTGGACTTCTCTTTCTGGTGAGCCTTGAGGAGTTCCTCCCTCTCGGCCCTGAGGGAAGCACACTCGCCCTGCAGACTGCTCCTCTCCTTCTGCTGCTTATTCACAATGTCTTGTTTCTCAGATCGAAGGGCAGAACACTCCTTCTGAAGGCCGTTACACTCCACCTGCATGGACTGCAGCTCATTGGCTTGAAAAATAAAACAAACGGCAAAAAAAGGGTTTATGTAACAGCATAGTCTTTGAGCAGATGCTCTTTTCTAATTACCCTGCAGATTGACTGAAAAGTGTTTCTAATAATATGCTGAACATTATCTGGGTGCTTGGCCAGGCTAGGATAATATACAGACTGTTAATGTGAAAAAGAAAGGAGCCATTTTACAATTCATGATGACATTAAGCTTCATTATTGAGCGATTAACGTAAAAAATTAACAGGAAGCGGCACTTCTTGGAATTTTAAGGACAGTTTCTTGAGTTACATTTAGAGAAACTAGTAGACATGGATTTCAGACACATTTAGTATCCTGTATTATGTGTATTTGCACCATGTTTTACCTTGTATTTCTGCAGTTTTCTGCCACTGCTTGCTCTGCTGTTGAAGGTCACGCTGCAAGTTTTCAATCTCATGCTCATATTTGCTGGCTGTCTGACGCCACTTGTCCAGGTCCTTCGAGGCGGCCGAGAGGTTAGTCTGGATGGTGGCGACGTCACGGTCTCGTTCGGCAGTGGCTGCCTCCAGGGAGCGTTTCAGCGCCTTGACCTCATCGCGCGCATTCTGTAGCTCATCGTGTGAACTAGAGGAGGCATCTATCTGCTCTCTGAGAGAATCTGTTTCATCCTGGAGTTGCCGCAGCTGGCCTGTCCGAACCACAGTGAGTGTTTACATCAGTGCGGTTGACTTTTTTTTTTTTTAAACAAAACCTTTTAATCCACAAACACACAGATGTACCTTGAAGAAGCTTTATCTGTTTTGCAGATTCATCAGCACGTTGTTTATTCTCCTTTCTCTCTTCCTCCAGGATACCTGCAAAATATTAAACATTTATTTCACGCATGTGTGTTTGTCTGTGTGTGTGCACAACAGTAACATCTGAGTTTATTTTTACCTTGTAGCTCCATGCATTTGTGTTTCTCAGTATTAGCTAGCTCCTGGGCTTCTCGAAGTTCGTCATTCAAGCGCTGGATGATCTTTTCTGAATCACCAGAGGACCCCATGTTTGATCTGGTCAGGTCATCTAATAATGAAGTACCAGACTTAAATTCATATCAGCAAAGTTAGAGGATCCTTTCTCGTAACTAGCTGTACGGGTAAAGCCCCTTATCATCCTGCAAAGTCACTGGGCTGCATACAGAGACATTAGAAAGTAAAGTTAGATAATGACACATCCGACAGTTATGATGGTAATTCAGTACTATAAAAATAGAATGATTCTACCATATTAATTCTGCCTCAGTCCCAAATATTTAACCAGGCCTGACATACTAGCTGATTTCCCAAGATATTAAAATGGGACTATTACATAAACTAATTGCCAACCCAGAAATAGACACAACTGCATTTTCTGCATTTTCTACCCAAGCTTTCATTCCAAATTGTCCATTAACCCAGCAACACACGAGTCTCTGGCACGACCATGTCGCTTGTTAACAGCGAGGTTCTGTAAACAATGCACAAAGGGAATGGACTAGCCAAGGTTGTCAAGGGTCTGTTGTGTTTCCTAGAGGTGGAAACAAACACAAATACTTGGGCTTTGCAATGCCCAGCGAATATTTTGATCCCCTAATCTACCATGGCTAGGAAAAGAGATGACCTCATCTCGGGCCGAGCATTTGGCAGTGGGGAAAACAAGAGTCGGGACAGGTCAAGCATGTGCACCATAAATGGACACATCAGAGTGCCGAGACTGCCGTGAAAGGCTGCATTTGTCATGAAACTGTGATTTCAGTGCGTCTGGCACACATGGCTGGCTGCGTAAACATACCGTAAACTCACACACACACGCACACATTTGTTGGTAGTGCCACCAGACGGCATTGATTAACATCGCTTAATATGAAATGGGCATGAAGCAGCTGCTGGAGGCTGGTGGCACCCTCTGACTCAAGCACATGACCACCCCGCTGTGTGCTAGACAAAGGATGGATGGTCAGTGCTGTGTCCTGCATGTGTGCGTGTGTGTGTGTTTGTGTGAGAGGTCGTGTGCTCCTTCATGCATGCATATGGATGAGTGAGTGTCAGAATGTGAGTGGGCTCCCTGTGCGTCTGTGCTCAGTTTGTGTGAAAGATGAATGTCCTCTGGGGGGAGAGCACGAGATAACGCGAGTATTTCAGACGAGGGCGTCCAACGCGTTATCTTTAGCAACATTAGTTATTAAAGCCATTATGTGTTAATGTCACAGACCGACACCTGACAGAGCTAATAGTGTGGATTAGTCTGTGTGTGTAAAAATACCTCTCTGACTAGCTGGGGGGTACTGAGCATCACACTGCCTCGAGTGACGACAGGGGAAAAAAAAAATGTAGGAGAAAGTCTTTTTTTAGCTCGGGTGCTGAAGGCTACAGCCATCATGCTCTATCTTCCCCCCCGCTGTCGGTTTCCTTCCCAATGAATGTGACAAGCGTTCTTTAACTGAATCAGAGGGTTAGCACCGCTCGCAGTGAACCTCCCCAGCATTCAGCGAGTCTCTGCGAAAGTGCTGATCAAACTGTCAGGAGTGATATTGATTTACAGCTGCGGAAATGTGTTGTACGTGACTGAAAACGAGACATGCCCCCCCTCATTTTGAAATGACTGGAGGTGCCGTTGTCGTGAGAACACTGTTGGCTTTGTGCTTCCTATATGCCGTGCAGTGTGGCATTGCAAATTCATTCTTCATGCAAAATTGATGTCGCTCACTACTATGCCCTCACATTGCATCGCTTTATCCTCTGGATTCGGCGTCCATAAGCCAACCTAAATGTCACCAAACACGTTAGTCAGCTGATGTGCCCTCTGAGCAAAGAGGCTCCATCTTCTTAATAAGCTGTTGACACTAGAGAAATCAGCCTCTAAAACAAGGCCATTCATTCATACGGCTGCAGATGCTCTACTTAAGAGTGACTCATGCTTTTCTTTTTTTAAATCTCTCCCCACACTGTCAGGTAGTGAAAGATTCAGTGTCAGGTAAGAGCAAAACAATGCTAAGTCATCCACCTCAGCTCTGTTTGTGTCTCTCAGACAAAAAAATAAGTAAACACAGCTGGGTTACCTTTAATGAGAGATACATTATTGAGGGGATCACTCAGCTCTTTCTCATCCATTTGTTTATCTGTAAAAAGAAAGTACAACTACATATGATGTGAACAAACAAATACATAGGCAGAACGTAGGTCAAGAGTTGAATTAAATACTTTTTAAATAAATGACTCTGGTTTGTTGTTGCTATGGTTGAGGATTATTTCTAAAAAGGTAAACACACAAACAACAAATGCATGCTCATCTATGAACACATAACAAGTACTTCTGGAAGAGGCAGCTGCATAGTTGCTGAGGTCACAGAAAACATACTAATTAAAAAAAGGTGAAGAATGAAACTTGGCAGGAAATATTACCTTAGGTTATCCAGGAGCTGCAGTGCTCTGTGTGCTGAGGCTACAGCAGTCCCTGACATGAAGAACTCTCCTCCAACTATCAGATTTTTTCAGATGTGAGATGGAAGAGTCCAAGCAGCGGAGTGAGTGGAGGGGGGACACCGAGGGGACGGCAGACGCTGCGCACTGGACTGCCCTGCTGCTGTCGGACTGAAGCCAGCAAAGACAAAAAAAACGCATCACATAATTGTACATAAATGTCAAGCGGGATTAAAATCCTAAAATAGAAGCGAGTCAGGTGGGTGTTCTCAAAAACAGGACCCCCCTGTTTTGTGGCTGAGGTCCCCAGGCCCTTCCACACTAGGTCATGCATCCTAGTCTGGCATCTCGGAAGCTGCAGCTGCATACTGACACAGAGAGGTTTTGTTCGGGGGGCCGAGCTGCTCTCTGGCCAGTTGGTACTGATGTAAAAATCTACAGGATGAAACACAGAATAGGAAATGTATATCTGCACCTTCCTCCTTTCCTCTCTCACTCTTTTGCCACTATAATTAAAGAATTACTGGCCTCTAGGTTTTCATCTGCATGTCATGCTGAAGGGCTGCACTTATTACTAACTATAAAACTATGTGCTGAATTATATATTTACATGACCTATGTTTGCATGTGAGGAGCACCTGCACCTGTGTCTGTTTTCATGTGAAGCACACGGTGCATGTAATTTCTTTACTGAAAAGCACTTTCTGCTTTTGATGTTTTTGTATGGAATTGTTATGCAAAAATGTATTAAATACAATAAACAGATTACGTACCTAATTTGCATTATATTACACTATAAAATAGATTATTTTTGCATTACATGTTTGTGAGGCTGAGGTAAAATCAATATAATTAAAGATAGCAGTAGCTTCAATTGAAAAGCATGTAAATATCTCTGCCTACCTGTTGTAGTGCATTAAAAGACAGAGTCATGCGTTAAATCCACACACAAACATGCAGATTTTGATGCAGGTTTCAAAAGAGGGGATGGTTGTGGTTTAAAGGATATTCACATGTACATTATTTATACTAACTTGGTGTGAGTCCTGTGAAATAGTTAGTTTATTGATACCCTTCTCTGACATCACTTCACCAAGCTGTGCAATTTCATATAATCAATGCTAATATCATGTGTTTTCATCGTCACTCTAAAGTGAACAGAACAGTGTCAATTGTGCTGACTTTAAAAGTGCAAATCAGTCAGCGTTAGGAGCTGATTGTCACCCGGCTTAGCTGTAAAAGTCTCAAGTTACAGCTGACAGTACATAAAAAGGCCGCAACACCATCAACCTGCAAGTTCGGTGTGGATATCCAGAAGGTTCCCTTTCAGTCTGCAGCCACACAATAACAATAAATTTGAGGCAATAATCAATTGTTCGACGCTGCAATGGCTAATTTCGCCCGTAAAACCGAGACATAAAGGTTATCTATGGATTCACAGAGTGAAGCGTAAAAAGTAATGAAGGGAGTGAAATAAAACAACCAGGCAAAAGTTTTATAATGAGTTTGAATTTTGCTGTGTGGCCAGATTCCAGTCAGAGACCTTAACCTTGGTGGGGAGAGCCAGCTAGTAATGAGGTAAAGGATTATGAATTAAAGCTGCAAATGATTGATGTATTTCCAGTCAATAATCAACCACCCCAACCTTCCTCTACGTTTTCAATAAAATCTACAATCTTTACAATCTTGGCATCCCAAAGCCTCACAACACACCCTTCGTTAAGGGGATAAAGATTTTTGAAGACCAAGATATGGGTCTTCTAGGCTCAGACAGGTGAGGGGTAAACGCACACTGATGTATTTTAAACTCATTTTCTTGGTTTGCTGACATAAAGCTCTGCAGCAGAAGTTCAAACTACTTCATAAGTAATGTTTATGGTAGTTCATAGATTCACTATGATCTAAAACTGATCACCTGGCAAGTCTGCTGCTTGACTCTGCAGTATTTCTGCCCTGATGTTGTTGAATAGATCCTGCCATAAAACCCCCTGGTTGTGTTAAAATGAATGTGCAGCATACACAGGTAGCACCTTATTAAACTAAATGCAGTCTAATACAACAGCCCTGCAGTTAATCCTGCCTTCATAATTATGTTTTTTGTTGAAGTCAATCTAGAGAGGTGATGATTCAATTTTATGATCATCATGAAGGTTATGGCCTTCATGATGTAAGATTTATTGCAAGACTCCTTCAGTGGACCGCCTTAGTTTTAGCAACATATCAGCCACAACACTGAGTGCACCTGTACAATCTATTATCCAATACAACAGCTCTGCAATGAAATCTACTTTTACAAAGCTTATGAGTTTTTCAGTTTGCGTTGACACTCTCAGACAGTTAATACATCTACTTTGTTTTCTTCCTGAAGGAGAAGTGGGTGGTGTTTTTGTGCTGCAGTGCTTCATGCTGAAAGGTGGTTTCAATCTTCTGCCCCTCTCGTGTGCGTGATAAAAACACTGAAACCACCTCTACACCACTTCCCACCATGACCGTCCTAACGGTGTCAACAAAAGCTGAAGCATTATAAGCTTCGTAAAAGTGAAACTTTATTATTAGCATTGTTGTGAGAGAGATGGACTATTATTTTTGTGTTGTTTGCCACAGGATATCAGAGTTTATTCAGACTAACAAAAAGAAGACATGCTTACTGACCTAGATAACTCATTTCCCATTCACTAAACTAAATCAAAGTTAACTAGCTTTCAGAGGTGGAAAGTAGCAAAATACATTTACTCAAGTGCTGTACAACTGAGGTACTTGTACGAGTATTTCCCTCTTCTGCTACTTCTTAATTAAACTACATTTCAGAGGCAACTATCTTTTCAGTCCACCCCATGTGCTTGATAACTTTATTTACCTTGCAAATTCAGGTTAATAATACAAAATGTAATCAACAAATGATGATGTAATATTATAGATTAAGGGGAAAAATAACCCTGGGATTCTGTAAATTATATAAAGTAGTTGAAATAAGCTTTTAATCAAATATTATCATCATAACTTAGCCTTAAAGTGATGAGCACATTAACGTAATACTTAAATGTGCTTTTACTCTGAAATGAAATTTTCTGCACTTGGTGTACTTTCACTTTTGGTACTTTAAGTGTATTTTAATGCAAACATACCTACACACTTTATTTCTACACTGCAGTTTCACCTCTTTAAGTAAAAAAATCACCTGAGCTCTTCCTCCTCCTCTGCTGAGTGGAGCTTCATAAATAAAATCACCTGCACAAACTTCGCTCTCTTGCATGCAGTACTGGCTTACGTCGCTTACTTTGCACCTTAAACTGCACTTTAAACTCGTTTAAAGTGGCCGGACACGAACGTTTCAACTGGCTCCACTCACCGCCACCAGCACGGTGCTCCAACATGCGGTCAGCTCTGCGCTAATTGGCCCCTAAAGACTAATTAAAGGACGCCTGGTGATGCTGATTGCAAACTGGAGGTGCAGGGTTTTTTTTTTCTTCTTCTTCTTATATTAGTGGCACTTTTTAATGCTGGAATTGGCATTAGGAGGGAAAACAGCGTCCGAGTGAAAAAAATATCCTCATTGAATGTTGCCCAATCTGCGGTGCGGTGGGTGTCGCCTTTCGGCCGTGACGTGTCAACCTAGCGGTCCGCACGAGCTGACTTAGAAACCAGAAGTGATCCTCCTCACTGAGCTGAAAGGAGGAGGAGGGATCAGAAGGAAGTGGACATCCATGCCTTTTTTCTCTCTCTCTCTCTCTCTCTTTAACTCAGTCACCCACCAGATGTTCACAAAGTAAGTCCTCCAAGTTTTCTCTCTCTCTCTCTCTGTCAAAGATCTGGCAGTGCACCCTGCGCCCCGATGACTTCCTCTATCTCGGCCTGGATTTGGAGCGAGAGGTTCTGGCTTCCTGAAAATGTGTCCTGGGCGGACCTGGAGCGGCCGCCACCCGGCGTGGACTACCCCCGGCTGAGAGACATGCTCTGTGCCTTCCCCCTGGCTGCTGGGGTTTTCCTCCTGAGGCTGCTCTTTGAGAGGTAGACAAATAAAAAAACACACCTTCCACACACACACACATACTTCTCTCTCTCTCTTTCCAACCTCCCACTCTTTGCTTGCTGTTTAATTTCAGTTCCTCATTGGGATCTTTCTCTTTCTTTCTCGCTTTTTTTTCCCTTCATGTGTGTGGTGTGATGTTCATAAAAGGAGTAGTAAGAGAGGAAAAAAAGAAAAAAAGGGAAAACAAGAATCATAGCTGCAAAACCAGGATTCTCGACTCCTCGCGGCAATCTTCTTACATGAGTCATCCTTCAGGAGCTCCAACTCTGCAACAACAACCCTGAGCTGCTGCTGCTGCTGTCACAAAGTTGGCTGCGGTGAAATGAACAGATCCTCCCTCTTTGATTCACTCATGGCTTTTCAGATAAATATAGTCCACTTCTCCTCCACACATGAGAAAACTACTCCTGCTCTTTGTCTTTGCCTCTTTTTTCTTTAATTAAGAGTGTAAGCATTCCTTTGAGATAACACACGTCAGTCAGCCTTGAGACACCAGTTTACCTCGCTCACCAGTGATATTTTTCCAAGGGTAGCTTGGGGCGGGAGGACAGCAGCAGCAGCGGCGTGTAATTATCACACAGTCCGGTTCCTGATGAGACCGCCGGAGACTGGGCATTTTTGCTCGGATTAAGGGCTTTTAAAAACCAGTCTGTGCGCTGTGTAGCGTCAGGAGGATGTCAGCCAAGTCAGGGGTTGTGCAAACTTTCCGAGGAGTGCTTCACTTTAGAGTAAAATCACCACTTAAAAAAAAAAAAGAAGAGGGGTGGGGGACTCAGTCTGTACTTCTATTCATTCAGGATATTTTCTTTTTTTTCCACGTTAGGGAGTCCAGATAAGTGGGCCGTTTGTGAGGCTGTAGCTGAGCTTCAGCATGGTCAGCTCAACCAGATGAGGCTGGAAGATCTTGTGACACGCATCAGTATTTTGGTTCGAGGCGGCCCTCCCGTCCTCCTCTCCCACCCTCTCACATGATAGGTCACCCTGCTCTGTTTAGACGAGGTGCCACATTCCCCAGGGTCCCTCCTAAACGCTTGCTCGTGTCTCTCTTATAGGCACTATTGTCCTGTCTCCCCCTCCCTACGAGAGACACACATGCATGTCAAACATTAGTCTGTAGGGGCAAAAACTGCAGAGGCCCGGCGCTCACTGAGGGAAGCCCTTTGGTCAATCTTAGCTAATATTTCATCCATTCCTGCTGCCTGAGTGATGTGCTTAACTTCTCTCTCGGACTCTTTCCTTGCCTGAATGTCTCTCTTAATACCACACCATCTCTGTGCCCCCCTCCCTTCCCCTAACTTCTCTCTTTTTTGTTTTTTTTTTTTGCCTCTGTCTGTGTGTATACAGGCTAGTGGCCAAGCCCTGTGCCCACATACTTCACATTCAGGCAGGAGAGCCTCGGCGAGCTCAACCCAACGATGTCCTGGAGAGGGTGCATCAGTCCAAAAAGGTACATAAGGCCCACGTTTGTTCTGCAGCCCTTCTTTAAATGTTCCTCTACACTCTGGATTACAGATGTACGCCACCGCCGGTGTAATTGCATGTTGCGTGAATACTTCACACAGTGTCTGACTCGTACCTGCTGGTGGTGTCTTGTACTCTCCTCTTCAGAGTCCGGACATGAGGCAACTGGAGGGACTGTCCAAGCAGCTGGACTGGGACGTGAGGAAAATCCAGAGGTGGTTTCGCGTCCGCCGCAACCAAGACAGGCCCAGTACGCAGAAAAAGTTCTGTGAGAGCATGTAGGTTCCTACGAAAGGTTCCTACCAAACTGCTGTGAAGGGTGCACCCAGTTTATGAGCACATGTAAATCTTCTTTTTTGACAGTCGACTTTTTGACATGAAATAAATGAATCCTCCTGACCTCCCCTGGGTGGTCCGTCTCTAAAGCCAGCAGTTGGTCAAGGTTTTCTTTTTATTCTGTAAAATAATATAAAATATCTCAACATCTACAAGATTATTTGGCACAATAATTTGCATGAATGTTCATGGTTCATTGATTATTCCATCCCCTGACTATTTTTGCCACTATGAGGTAAATGCTAATTCATGTCCCCCACAGGATGAATTGTATTCACTTTGGCGACCCCTTAACTTTCTGTCTCGCACCATCATCGGTTTAAACTTTGTTGTTGTTTTATGACCGACATACTCGTATGGCTCGCCCCCACCAGTCTGATTAATACCTGTTTGCAAATGTGAACATATGACTAAGATAAGGTTCGTGTTGTAAATATTAGCACTGCTGCTCTGAAGTGCAGCCTGAGGATGTTGTGCGACTGTTGAGTCATTGGTGTTTTCCCAATTCTGCTCTTGCTTTCTTTGACCTCAGGTGGCGATTTACATTTTACTTGGGGATTTTCACCTATGCCATTCACTACTTGTGGCGGGTGAGTTGAAGCAACACGCTGCCTGCTTTTACACTATACTGATAGCTCTTACTGAAAAGTTAATAAGTCTGCTGCTTTACTCTGCTGGTTTAATGAAAGACGGGCTCAATCCTGCGCTTGTTTTGATCTCTTTTTCTTAGTCGCCTTGGATGTGGGACACCAGACAGTGTTGGCACAACTACCCATTCCAGGTTTACTTTTTATTTTTATTATTACATAATCACCATATTCAGCTGCCAATATTCTGATTTTAATCTGTTCACCACCATAATATTGGCAGTCCTGTGGGGCTGTATATTTGTTAAAGGTGTTCTTGCTTCACTCCCAAAGCCTCTAAGCCCTGGACAGTACAACTACTATGTGGCAGAGCTGGCTTTCTATTGGTCTCTCATGTTTTCCCAGTTCACTGACATTAAACGTAAGGTAAGTCAACAACGGCTTAACTCAAACTATTGTGCTTGCTCTCAGTGGCCCTCTCGCATACTTCACGCCCTTTTTTGTTTCAGAACCAGCATTCATATCATATCCACGTTTGCTGGCATGTTTACAGGCTTAACTTTTGCACCATTTGATTTTCCAGTGTATCTGGATTTGTTTGTTATTATTATGTGCTCTTTCAGAACAGGTTATACGATTAAGTGGTGCAAGGCCACAAATATTTATAATGCATATTATTTTTAGCCTGTCATCCCAGCGTCTACACAAAGCCTATCACTCTTTGTTGTAACTGACTTTCATGAACGCACAAAGACCAGCGGTTAAGTTTGTTCCGCAGCCAGCAGCTTCATGACATTTGTGTTTTTACGTTTGTGTACATTTAAGTGGAAGTAGCACGAGCGTCCTGTTTACCTCCCCATCTCCTCCCTTTGTCTCTCTTCATTTCACCGATGACAGGATTTCATTATCATGCTTGTCCACCACCTGGCCACCATCATGCTCATCACGTTCTCCTACGGCAACAACATGATAAGAGCCGGCACTTTGGTCATGTGTGTTCACGATGCATCAGACATCTTCCTCGAGGTAAAGAACTGAGTGCTGCAGGTTTTATTGTCTTTGCGTCTGTTCCACGAAGACCAAACTCGAGGAACAGGTCGTGGGGTTTAACTCAGCAAAGCCACAATGTAGGCAACTGTGGACGTATGCATGTTGAAATAATACTGCCACGATACTGGGAGCTACCTGTAGTACCTGTCTGACAGAGAGGTAAAAACAAGTATCTCTTATTAGCATTTCATTCACAGGATGTCACTGCAATGCTGTAGTACGAGGTAGTAAAAGCAGCCCTCACCTTCAACCTGTCTTATATGTAATTAGCATTTCATTGTCAACGTGTCATCGCAGGATGTTACGAGAGATGCTGGTGTGATATATTATTTTCTTTTTACTGTGACTCATTCATTCCTTATTTATTCCCAAAGGCTGCCAAACTGGCCAATTATGCCAAGTACCAGAGGCTATGTGATGGCCTGTTTGTCGTTTTCAGCATAAGCTTCTTCCTCACTCGACTTGTCATCTATCCTTTCTGGTGAGACAAACAAGAGCCTCTTGACTTATAGAACTGTGTGCTAATTTGTCACACTTTTTTTTTTTTTACACTAAATTCTTCTTAAAATATTAGACAAACTTTATTAAATTACTTAAAAGTTGCTGTATTTAGAGCTCCAGTAACCCGTGTATGTGCGCATTTGCTGCAGGATCGTTCACAGTGTCCTGTTTGAGAGCTGGGAGATCATCGGGCCGTACCGGGCCTGGTGGTTGCTCAACGGGCTGCTGTTGGTGCTGCAGACTCTTCACATCATCTGGTTCTACCTCATCGCTCGCATCGCTATCAAAGCCATATTCAAGGGAAAGGTCAGTCTGTTTTTTTTTTTGTTTGTTTTGTTTGTTTTTTTTTGCCACACCAGTAGAGTAGTCTGATGGATGGTAATGTCAGTCAGCTGGTCCATAACTTCAGTTAAAATGTCTCCCTCTTCCAACACCGTGGGGCTGACACTTCTGATTTTTAGTTAACATCTAGATGAGTGTTGAAACTGTTGAAATTTTAACATGATTTTACATGATACCCTGATCTTTCTTGCAACCAGCAAGTTTGTATTTGTGGGTTTTGAGTGACGTGTCTTAACAAGGATTTAACTCAAGTTTAAATTTGGTACCGACTATCACAGTCCACTCAGGTTGAATTTTGATAACTTAGGTCATCCTGTCTTTTCATTTTAGCACCACTGTCAAGTGAGATTTGAGTAAATCTGTAATTCCTGTGTGTGTTTCACTATACAGGTGTCAAAAGATGACCGCAGCGACATCGAGAGCAGCTCAGATGAGGAGATTTACTCCAATGGCAGTACGAATCCCAGTCAGACTCTAAAACCAAAGGACAGCAGTCACACTAGTAACCTTAACGGAGAAACTCATGACCACTGAGCACCAGCGTGGCTTTCATTCACCTCCTGTGTGCCCATCTTGTTGCTTTGACGCCCAGAGAAGAAATTAAACTTTTGTCTTCCCCCTCTACTTAGGCAGATTTGCTGAGTTGTTCAAATGGAGAAAGGACTTGAAAATTGGGGAGGGGGGTCCCCAAGTTGTGTGGAATACAGACTTCCAGAGTCAGGTTTACACTGTGTGACGTTTACACCTGCGTTTTGCTTACAGGAGTAGACAGAGAAATGTGTGTCTGTGTGCATGTGGTCTGTCTGCACCCCACTGTGTGTGTGTGTGTGTGTCTGTCTGTGTGTGTGTGTGTGTGTGTGTGTGTGTGTGTGTGTGTGTGTCTGTCTGTGTGTGTGTGTGTGTGTGTGTCTGTGTGTGGGTGGGTGTGGGCGTGTGTGTGTTTTCAGAGTCAGAAATTGCATAACAGTGCACGTCTACGCTGCTACTGTAAACAAATTTTATACGTGTAAATACATTTTATTAGTGAAGTCAGTAATATATTTTACAGCTGTAAAACAAATCACTGCATCTACCTAAGTGAATATATTTACAAATGCAAATATCTGTCTCTAAATACCAAAGGTTTCTTAATAAAACATTATTGTACCAAATCCAGTGCTGAATATGTAGGATGATATGGGTATCGACTCCAAAGTGAGTAGGGCAGCAACTTCATCAGTATTTTCTTAATTATTCATATTAGCCTGTAAAGTAGTGTAGCAAAAAAGTACAAATCACAGGTTTGTAAAGGTATTTCATTTACAGCAACTTGATTTCATACCTGAAGGCAGAATCGGTCAATTACTTAAATGACTTTAACAATGAGTTGATTATCAAAAAGGTTATTTGATGGTTGTTGTTTCTCTGTTGATTGACAAAAGGATTAATCCACTCATCTTTTCAGCTCACAGCAGTAGCGGTTTTTGATCAGTATCTTATCTTATCACAGTCGTCCAACATGTCAAAAACTTCCTCACTGAAGTCGTTGTACCTCAGGCTGAAAGAGTTGGAGACAAAAGCAGCAGTTAGATACCAGCACAAGATGTATGCAGCTCACCAGCTTGAGATGGTTCATAATGAACTGAAGTGAATCAGGCTTACATCATCTCCTGCATGTTGTCACTGTCCTGCATGACTTGGATGAGGGCCGGGACGGAGGCATCGGTCAGGGAGTTGTTTCTCAGTTCCAGGCTCTTCAAACTCTTACTGGCTCTGACAGCAGCGCACAAGTCCTCCACGCAGGCGTCTGTCAAACCGGTCATTTCTAGACTGTAGAGAAAGATAAGAGAGGAATAAAGATGTGAATGTAGTGCAGGCTGCAATGTGGTGATTTAAAAAAAAGTGTTTAAATAATTTTGTCAACTCACTCTAGTTCCTCCAGCAGACAGTTTGGATGTGCAACAGCATCCCATAGATGTTTAACCCCTTGATCTCCCACATTACTCAGACCTAGAGCCAGGGACTTGAGTTTAGAGTTGCCACTTTTCAGCACCGAGCCCAGTTCCTTGAACACCAGCTGGGTTAACTTGCATCGTGCCATTCTGAAGGGTGGAGTAAAATATACATCAATTATCTCAATGCACCTGAATATATGTGAAAGGTGACAATTTAGCACTGAAAAGTAAAAAATATTAACACAGGTGACTCCACCGGAGGGTTTCTATCGGACATCCAGGGCGACTGAGGGCCTGGCAGAGCAGCAGCGCCCCCTCCTGGCCCAAATCGTTGACTGACAGGTCCAAATCTGATAGAGAACAGTGCTCTGACATCAAGGCCTCCATCAAATGAGGACAGCAGGCACCTGTCAGCTCGCTATCAAATACACTAAAAGAGAAAATAAAGAAAAAGTGGGAGAAACGGGAATTTATCTGGGATTTCTTTGACAGCGGTAGTGTATAAAATGGGAAGCTTTGATATGGATTGAACAACCCAGGAGTACATATGAGGAGAGCTGTGAGGATGATCTTTTTCATAATTTTTTAAGCTATTTTTAATATTGAAATGCAAAACATTTCATGGTTTGCAATCCAAGATTGAACAAACAATGTGAAGGTACCACTTTCTGGGTGAGAATAACAGCATTTCTTACCATTTTGAGAATTTATACAAACCAAACAATAATTTGAATAATTGATTAATACATGAAAATAATAAGCGAGTTGCTCTCCTGTAAAAATAGCTTAAAATGAGCTCCATCCCAACCAACTACAACAGTGAAATCCTGCCTCTACATTAATCCATGAATAATAATAATAATAATAAAAGTCAGAGGGGACATTTCTCTTCATTAATAACTTTTACTTGTAATACTAGTCTCTTTATGCAACACATAAATTCATAATAATTAATAAAACATAATAAAATATTTATGGTGACAAAGTGTGAAGGATGTATTCAGAGAGAGTTTGAGGAAAGAAGCTGCTTGGGTTCATTTCCCTGATACTTTTACTTAAGTAAGGTTTTCCAGGACCTTTTCTAGTATATATACTAACAATGCAGTTTTAGTACTTTTACTTAAGTAAAGGATCTGAATACTTTCTCCACTCCTCGTTAAGGGTCACACTAGGCTGAGATATTCTGAGCTTCGTTTCCACATGCAGCACATCAAAGGAGCGGCCCTGACAGCAGCTTTATCATCTGGAAACAGACTTACTTTAGGCTCTGCAGATTACAAAGTGGGTGTTGCAGGGATTTGCACAAGGCTTTCACTCCACTGGGACCAATTGGGTTTTGTGTCAGGTTCACTTTTCTCAACTCTGAATGCCCTGAACGCAACGCTGCTGAGAAAGCCTCCATGGAAGCCGCAGTCAAGTTGCAGCATTGCAGCCTTTAAAAAAAAAAAAAAATCAAATCTGAAAGAACATATCTGGACATTTCTGAAAAAAAAAAATTATACCACACTTTATAAAAGTTACATACTGGAGCTCCTGTAGTTTGCACCGAGGACTCTGCAGCGCTTCACATAGTTTGGTGAAGCCCTGGTCCCCGATCTCATCACTCCTCAGGTCCAACACACACAGCTGAGACGTGCATGAGGTCAGGACAGACACCAGGTCTTCACAGATCGCCTCCGTCAGATTGCATACTGGAAGCCTAAGTAAAACAAGAGAAAAATATCAAGGACTTGTGAACTGAACTGAGTGATTTTAGCCTTTGTTAATGTAAAATTTAAAGAAATACCTTGAGCTAATCTTACTGTAATTTGAGGAGCTTGCAGTCTTTCAGTCCGGCGCACAAAATTTTGAACTTTTCATCTTTCAGGTGGGAATAAGAGAGATCCAGCTCCTGGGTGAGTCCATCGCTGAGAGCTGAGGCCACATGGCGGACAGCCCCGGCACTCAAGGAGCTGTTTGCCAAGCTGGTGGACACAACGGAGCAACCTTTCATACAATGGTACACTAAATTTATGAAGTGAATACTCCTTGAAGATAAGAATCCGTGACTTACCATATCTTCTGTGACAAGCTCATAGTTGCAGCCAGTGCCTCTGCTTTCTCCTCTGTGAAATTGCTGGCACTGTACAAATTCAACAGCTCCATCTTACCGAGGCACGTGCCGACATAATTCAAAGCAACACAGTCCTGCAGGCTCAGGTCTCCGTAGCTGATGCCTAGCCGTGTCGATGGGGTGATGATCTCTTTCACCAAGCTCTCATTCTGAGCCTGATGAAGCAGGTGGAAGCAGCGGTAGTGCATTTCTTTGTAGTATCCCTTCAGCGTCGTCTCTGAGCTGCTTTTAAACCAGCATTTGAAATCCACGATCCGATCCGAGTTCAGCTCCCCCAGCAGGCTCTCCAGCGGCCTGCGCTGAGTCGGCTCAGAGAGCCCGGACAAGAATAGATCCAGAAACTTTGCACCATCTTTGTGCTTTTCCAGCATGTTCCCAATGTCCTCAGACACCGACTTCTCCAAGAAGAAAGACAAGGCCAGGAGGAAGTCCTGCATCAGTTGGGAGTGGAAGGAGAACATGCGTCTGTCCGGCTGATCGCCATCTACTTGCAAGAAAACGCCAACTGAGGAGAGAAACCGCTGAAAACCAAAAGAATCGAGTTCCTCTTCAGTACAGCTTGAATGCTCGTCAAGGGAGCAGTGAGACGCGATCTTGCCGAGGGCCAACACCAAGTCCCTGCTGCAGGCCTCGTCCAGCGAGAGTGTCCGAATCAGGTGAACCAGGATCTGTACATACAGCTGAGATAACGTCTCAGGAAGTTTACCTCCAGCGTCCATCAGAGACTTGTAAACAGAACAAACTGTCCAGCAGAATCTTGGGGAGCTACAGAGATCATAAAAACCCAAAGTCCTCTCCATGTGCACCAGTGCTTTGTTGGCAAGAACCGGGTCAGTAAAAAAGCCTTTAAAGTAGGCCTCCCTTTGTGGCTTCAGAAACCCCAACACTTCCACCCATGTGCCACTCAGAAACTTCAGGGGTTCTGTTGACGTGGTTGCTATCACAAAGGCAGCACCTTTCAGCAGCGATCCATTAAGCAAGCTGGCCACTAAGCAGGGCAGAGAGGCCGCCTGGCTGGGGTCAGTGCAGAGAGTGTGGATGGAGGGATCCAGGCTGTGTTTGCACTGATCCAGATCATCAAAAATAAGCAGCACTTCCTCAGGCTTCTGCAGGACGAGGGGCAGGGACTCAGCGGGGACGTGACCGTGATGGCGTAGCATCAACGCCTCCAAGGAGAGCGTCCCGTCAAGAGAACGTAACTCCCTGAAGTGGAAATGGAAAACGTACAAGAAGTTTTGAAGGTGTTCTCCTTTGGCCCAGTCCACTACTAGTTTCTCCAAAGCAGTGGTTTTACCCGATCCCTCAGGACCGACCAGCAGGACAGTTTTATTTTCACCAGACAGAGACGTGTGGATGGCACGATCCAGGGAGGGCGAGTTGTCTTCCTCATTTCTGTGCATCGCCTCTGCTTCAGAAACGAGTGGGGATATGTACTTATTGTTGCTAATCACACTGACAGGCGGCTCCCCACCAAGAAATGTCGACATGCCCTTTGACCGCAGGATGTGAGTTAGCAGAGTGGCTTTATCCATTGCGTAAATCACTGTTGTGAGATATCAAATCAAATCACTTTGAGTATAAGAGCAGGCAGCGTATCATTCTTCATGTCTGCAAATAAATGACAGTGTAGTGAACTTTCCTTCTCCTCCGAGAGAGCTGTCCACCCACTTACACAGATACAGCAACTGCACATTGTTAATGCCCATTGTTCATGTTCCAAAACCAGGAAGTGGAGTATATATTTACCTTGTTATGGCTTGAAAATGAAGAAAACCAGAACAGAGGGTGGATATTTTTAGACAGCAGGCAGCTTTTTACGTGAATGGAGGGGGTTAACGCCTTCACTGGGAACGCAGCTGGAACACTCACACACATGCAACCCACCAATTACACCATGAGCAGCCTCAAACAGGAAGTACAGAGGGAGAGTAAACCCTGCACGCTGCCTCACAGGCCACAAGGAGAAAAGCTGAAAGCACAATTGAGTTTTAAAATGTCCCTTAAATTAAGTTATATTAGCTAACAATATCAGCACTGGAAAGCGACTTAACTCAGGTATTATGCTTTGCTTGAGTATTTTCATTTTAGTACACACCATTCTTACACTCTAACACAATTTCAGACAAATATATTGAACTTTTTTTTTTTACTTTTACATGTTACTTATTTGTCAGATTTAGTTGCTGATAACACAAAATATGACAAATAAATTTATTATGTAGGTTAAAGATTAAACTATTCAACAGTTCTTGGTATAGTTAAAATTAACCCCATATTTATCATCTGAAATACAGAATTGACGATTGTATATTAATGCATTAATAATTATGATAATCCAGTTGTATGACATGTTTCTCATATAAGTCAATGTGCCTAATGAGTACTTTTTAATATTTGGTACTGTATTTTGCTAGTATGCATAATATAAATACATTTAGCTTTATCTTCTAAACTGTGGCAATGGTAGTGAAATAAAAATAGTTCTTCCAAAACTGGAAAAATAACAAACAGCTGAATTGATATGTTGTAAATGACCCGTTTTCTGTTAGAGGTCAGTCTGATGTCTGATTGTACAGCAGTGTCACTATACAGAGGTAAAACATTAAACCACTGGAGGTCAGCAAAGACAATATTCAGTTATAGATTTAAAGATGCCCTCCAGAAACGTAAAAAATATTTATCTTGGAATAATAATTTTGTGCATTACTCTGTTTTTCCCCATAAAAAGCTAGAAGAACATGAAGAAAGAAGCAACACGAATCATCATGCAGAGGAGCACATCTTTATTTTGAACACACAAAACAGTAATTAATGTAAGCAGAAACAAACAAATGTAACATACATTTGGCTCATTTGTGCAGTTATACGTTACAAAGAGATTTACATAAAGAAGTAAATGAGAGCGATCCAGCAGATTACAGAGGGCTACTTTTTTTATTTTTCCAGATTTAGTATGATCTGTCAAAGGTCTCCACTGTCTTGATGAAAATTGCATTTGACTTTCGCTCCTGGGGTTTGCTATCCGTGACAGCTATTGAGAAGAGGACAGTAAGAGAATCACACACAAACACTAGGTTTCATGCTGTCATATTACTCCTGAACCCAGAGGTGATGTTTGTGTTTTCTCAGGCAGAAAACTTACTTTTGACGGTGGGCACAGTTTGGATGTTAATAACAGAGTCCTGTCCGAGTCTGTCGAGAGAGAAGAGGCAGGAAAACGTTTAGGCACTGATGTGCTGATTGAGGAAAACACTCAGATTCCACGCATAAAAATCAGTTTGAGGTGTAGATTAGTTTCTGCTGGAAGAAAAACATAATTTCTAAGCATGTGTATTGCTGTGTGTTGTTCGGCCATCGGCCTCAAGGGGGCGGTAATGAGTTTACTACAAGCCAGTGCAACACAATAAAGGCGTAGAAGTTTTCACAAGATTTACTCCGATAAGCGACACAAATGTGAGATTTTATCTTTATCGGATGTGTTTTCAAACTGTGTTTATCGGTTAAAAGACTTAACGCATTAACATTAGCTGTCTGGTGTAGCAAATGTGTGTCATATTAACCGCAACAGGAGCTGTCGACGGCGAAGCACCGCCTCTGCGGTCGGTGATCGGGTTGCATTGTGGGTAATGTAGGCGCCAGGTTAGTACAATGAAGATGCGTCGAATAAAATCATATCTTTTGTTCTGTTGCATCAATTTAGATATATTTAAAAAAAACTGCTTCTAATGAGTCCGACAGCATGTGTTATAGGAGTAAAATGCTAACTCGCCCTCAAATTCATGATAAAAAAAAAACTGTGCAAAACAACTACAAACCTCTGAAAAACACCACCTGTATTATTTTCCCAGCCTGTAACCTGCAAATATCATGTTCTGAGATCTATCTGTGCTCTCACCTTTGCTCCTCTCCCTCCAGCAGTTTCCTGTAGGTGGAAATCTCAATGTCCAGGGCCAGCTTGACGTTCATCAGCTCCTGGTACTCTCTGAGCTGCCGGGCCATGTCCTGCTTGGCCCTCTGCAGAGCCAGCTCCAGGTCCCTGATGCGAGCCTTGGCGTCTTGCACGGCGCCCTCCCCTTGCTCCTCCGCGGCGTTCACCTGGCTCTGCAGGCTGTCATGCTGAAGAAAGAAAGAAAAAAAATACTCAGCTCTCTGTATTATAGTTTAGCTTTCCCTTTTGCACTTATATGTAGCATCTATCTACATTTAAAACTCACAAACTCCCTTTGCCTTTGACTTTCAACACATCAGGCCATCTATTTAAACCTTTTGCTCACCTGTGCCTTTGCAGTGTGGATCTCATTCTGCAGGCGGCTGATCATTCGGGTGAGCTCAGATATTTCCCCCTTGGCACTGCGCAGCTCATTGCCATACTGGTCGGCCTCTGAACTCATCTGGTCAAACTGGTGCCGGCAGAGGAACAAACGAGAGACCATTAAATCAGGTTTTATGAGGGTAGATCCTGTAGGAAAGGATATTCTAGTAGATTTAAGCGCTTTAGTTAACTTCACTTTTACATTTCTAGTTTTAAGAGGAAGCCTATTCTGCTATAAATAACATAAATAACAACATGTAACTATTCATATTTGATTGAGTTATTTTGGTCCTCCACCTTGGTCTTGTGCCAGCTCTCAGCTTCCTCACGGCTGCGGGCAGCAATGTCCTCATACTGAGCCTTAACCCCGGACACGATCTGATCCATATTCAGTGCACGGGCGTTGTCCATCTGCACCACCACTGAGGTCTCCCTCAGGCTCTCCTGCAGCTCACGCAGCTCCTTTGTATAAAATAATACACACATCAACAGTAAGGACACAAAATGCAGAATACAGAAAAACAAGCTCATATACTGTGTCTGTGCCTGAATTGAATGGTCATGTACCGTGTCATAAAGAGCCCTGAGGAAGTTGAGTTCTTCACTGATAGTAGACACTCTCTCATCCAGATCCACCTTGGACAGGTAGCCTGCATCCACATCCTGTAAGCAGTCAGTGAAAAAAAAACAATTATTTCTCTTTTTTTTTTTTTGCCTTTTGCATTTGCCTTTTCAAATTTTTAATTGATTAGCTCATTTTTAACGTAGTATGACCAAAGAACTAATTCGATTATGTAGCTAGTAAAACTGTGACTCATTCATCAGTGTTCCACACATTCAGAAAATAAGTATCTGTCATAGCCGTCACACCTACATACTGTACCTTTTTCAGCATGACAAACTCATTCTCTGTGTCGTTCCTCTTGTTTATCTCTTGCTCATATCTGAAACAGGCCACAGTTATCAGTGATTCATGCAGATCTTATCTTCTTCTGTCTGAACAATGGATGAAGACTTCTTCAGATACTTTCACAAAAAAGAAAACTCTTACTTTGTCTTGTAGTCGTCCACATTCTTGTGCACGACGCTGTTCTCCATGTCGAGTCTGTGTTTGTCATTGTCGAGAAAGTCCAACTGCTTTTGCAGGTTGGCGATGTAGGACTTCAGCATGGGCTCAACATCAGAAGGGCCAGTGGTCTGCGACTGCAGCAGCTTCCACTTGGTTTCCAGTATTTTGTTTTGCTGTTCCAAGTGTCTCACCTGTGGCACAGACAGGAACCATCAAACAGATCCTAACATCTTTTATACTGATCATGTAACTTATCTGTCTTTAAACATCAGTCCAAAGACCAGTAATGTGTCTACAAGAACTATCAGGAGTATTCATATTATTTAAATCTAACAATATCAGCAAGAATTGAGTGAAATTTTCCCTTACCTTATCAATGAAGCTGGCGAAACGGTTGTTGAGAGTCTTGATCTGCTCTTTCTCCTGGTTGCGAACGACTTGGACATTGGGGTCAATCTCCACATCCAGTGGGACGAGCAGGCTCTTGTTGACTGTCACGGCTGTGATCGGGGCAGCGTGGTGAGCCCCAGTGCTGATCTTGGGGATGGAGTAGGATCCCATGGACCTGCTACTGAAGCCCCCTGAGGAAGTGTGAAGGCCCGGGCGGCTGCTGCGCTTGTTCCTGAGACTCATGGTTGTGCTGTGTGGAGATTTCACTGCTGGAGAGGATGGAGAGGTCGTGTGGTGGTTGAGCTCTGTTGTGCATTTCCCTTATCTTTCGGGTGTTACTTTATAGGCCCGTCTGGGTGTGTCGTGATAGCGAAGTTATGCGGCTCCCCAATGCGGGTAAACCAGTCCAACGCATGCCACCTGTTCTCCCACCTACCCCATCCGTAAAAGTTGCATTGTCTCTGTTTCACTGGAATTTGGGCTTGCTCTGCAGGCCTTAGGTATGTTGCACAAGAAATACTTTAAAATTCTTTCTAAGGGGACGCGCTGTCCAAAATTAGAAATGAAATGAGTACTGTGATTCAAGAATGCATCAAGAGCCAAAACCTTTACTGATAATAGATTAAAATGTATGTTGGATCAGAATTAATATTTACATTGGCTTTATGCCCAAATGAAGTGTTGTTGTGGTGTACAGAAGTGCTGTTGGAGCAGTGAGGGAATCAGGCCACAGTAGCTGGTGATAACATGCAGTGATTTAACCTTCTCTATGAAAAACTAAGACCACAAAAGGTGACAGTAATATGCTGTAGATCAGAGGGTATCAAAGTGGGGGCTTTGACAGTTTCAGAGGAGGAGTTGTCGCATGTATGTGTCTCATGTATGTGAACACATACCAAAAGGATTTTTACAGTTTTGGGTTTTTTTTTACATTCCCAGGTAGAGAAACTAATAAATGCCTTTTTAATGTATTTGTTATAATCAGAAGTTATCTCAAACAACAACATTAGTATTGGCTCGGTTGTTGAGTCTCAATGGGATCAAATAACATGAAAATGATTCCTTAGGCATCCAGGAACTGAGTGAAACTAACCATGTAAACTAAGGGTGGGGTCAGGGTGAGCCTTTTTTCAAGCGTTGAAAAAGGGAGGCCCTCAGTGTCACACTGAAAAACCTGCTGATATGTCGATAACTTGATAAAATGAGGGCCACATGTTGTAAAACCATGTACTGGTTAAGGGGGAGAGTCTTATTAGTTATCATTATCAGAATATTGTAACATTTATAAAATATGTTTTTGGTTTTCAACCGTTTACCCACCTGTTACAATTTAAGATCACAGAAAAACCTAGAAAAAATATAGAATTATTGGAATTGCTGCTACAGACGTCATGTTATTTTTCCACTTATGTAATATTATGTGTTCGTCACAACCGGGTGTAAACAAGAAAAAGGGCTGTCCTCTTGGTGTCAACTGTTCTTTCATGCTTTCTTTTCAAGCTGTTCATCTCTTTACTCACACTGATTACCCAATCATTGCCCTCCCTTTAAAAACAAGAAATAAGCCGGTCACACAACCAAGTGTGGGTTTATTCTGGAGCTTTGTCGCAGCTGTGTGCCACCGAAGCCGTCTACACTACATCAGAACATTTTTGTAAGTAAAATCTGTGCGAATTGACATGTTTGTTTTTTTTTACATTTAAAGCAATGCGTAATCAGTGCTTTTATACTAATTTGAATACAGATTGCGAGTATCTGACAAGGTCTTGTCAGAGATGAAGATTGCCTCGTTCAACGTGCAGAGGTTTGGACTCTCGAAAGTCTCAGATCCAGACGTCATGTCAACTCTGGTTAAGGTAAAACACATCTCACTGCCATCACACAGTAAAACCATCAGATAGTTGATCTCAGCAGAGATGTTACACATTAAAAGATCAGCGATGATAATAAAGGGTTTTCATTTTTTTACAAATGCGTGTGTTTGTGTCTCTGCTTCGTGTGAATTCTGGGAGGCAGCCAAGAGGCAACTAAGCGCTGGTATAAGGAAGAACAGTGTGGCAGTGTGCCATCTAAAATATGAAAATAGTTCCCTCTTAGTCAGTAATTACATCTGTCTCTTATGAAGTTGAGTATGAGTGACATGTATCTCGTGTATTAGCCTAAAGGTTCAAATACATCCTCTCTTTCCTTTGAATTTCCACTTCACTGACAGCTTTTTGATTTTTCTAGATCGTGTCTCGATATGACCATATTGATTTTGGAGGTGGTGGATGTGAGTGGAATTTCTGTGAGACTCTTTTTGACAGAACTGAACAGGTTAGTTGTCTTTTTTTGTTGTTGTTGTTATTCTGAATGATATGTTTTAGGTATGTGTGCTCACTTTTACTGTCCTGTGCATCTCAGAGCCAACACCACCCATCACTACACTCTGCAGCTGAGTGCCCGCCTGGGGAGGAACAGATACAAAGAACAGTTTTTGTTTCTCTACAGGTAAGTTCCGATCATATCACCAGACTGTGAGTCTTTTGCAACCCCCAAACAAATGCACTAAAATTCATTTTTCCTCCCACTTGAAGGGATGATGTTGTTGACCTGATTGACAGCTATCAATATGAAGACAACCAAGTGAACGACGTGGATGCTTTCGCAAGAGAGCCATATATTCTCCACTTCAGACCACGTAACACAGGTCGGTCTCTGCCCTAAACTGGAGCTTAAGGGATAACAGGGAATTATGGATAACAGTGAGTTATTACTTCACTTCACTTCAGTTGTGGCTGATGTCACAACAACATCGTGGCTGTGAAGTCAGGTATTTCTGAGTCATGTCTATATATGTACCTGTTTGTTTTCTTAAGCCGTCTGACTTTGTTTGGCATGTCATTCAAAGCACAAGAGGGCAGGTTTATCAAGATAAGGCAGCCAAGGTTTTCTGTGTGCATGCACACGTGTTGTGATGGGGCACGTATGTGGTGAGGCAGCCGTTTGTGGTTTATACGGCTTGTTTTTTGGTTGCAGTGCTGAAGGATCTGACCATCTGACAGTGAGAAAGAGCTGGATGAACTGTATGAGGTCTTCATAACGGTCAAAGATAAATGGAAAACTGATGTGAGTCACGTCATCCTGTTTCTGTTTAACGTCTTGGTTTCATCTGAGAGTAGTATAACAACACATACTTACATAATCCTGATATATGTGTTTTATAGCCCATTAATTGTAATGTGCCAACTTTAGATGGGATTAATCTGTATTTTGTCATCACATTTAAGATATAAATGATTTTTTATTAGTACTAAAATGGCATCTGTGGTTTCCTGTAGAACATCATGATCCTGGGGGATTTCAATGCAGACGGTGCGTACGTCACCAAAAGAGAAATGAAGAAGATCCGTATTCGCAGTGACAGGAATTTCCACTGGCTGATTGGCGACGATGTGGACACGACTGCAAATACATCAAATGAACACACCTATGACAGGCATGTGTGAACATCTTGTGGCAGGATTATTCATGTGCATCATGCCATTACATGTGAATGAATAGAATAAATGAACTTCTCTCACAGGATTGTTGTGTACGGAGATGACATGCTGGCAGCCGTTGTGCCAAACTCAGCCAAGCCGTTCAACTTCCACACAGAGTTTGGGATGACCGAAGAAAGGGTGAGTCATCCCTCACAGCCAACATGCTATGAGTGTCTCTTTGTGGCTTTGCACACTAAATTTCACTACATTTTTGCACTGTCTTGCTTTGTGGGATTATCCCTCATTGAGTATCTGCGCCTTCCCGCAGGCCCTGAGAGTGAGCGACCATTACCCGGTTGAGGTTGAATTACATGCCGCAAATCCTTTCTAGTTGGGGAAAAGCGACCACAGACGTGGCAGTGTCAACGGAGCTGTCACAGGTGAAGAGCCAAGCTGTGATTTACCTTCTCCTGTCACTGATGAACATGGACTGAACTGTCTGAGACCAAAGTAGGAATTTGTGGAATTGGGAGTGTATACAGATCGACTTGAAGGTGTTACTTATGGCATATTTTAAATGTTCTACTTCTATGACTGACACTTTCCATTTCTGTGGTGATACTAACAGAATGTTACAATAGAATCTTATTCTATTGTATAATGTTCTTCTTATTGAGCAAACACATTAAAAGACTAAAAATATTTCACTGACCCCATTAGAAGTATTGTCTGCATGACCAAACCCAGGCACAGCTTTCCTTTCTGCCACAGACCTCTATTCTGACCTACAAAGCCAGTAACTACAAATTTAAACAGATGTTTTTTGCTGTCACTGTCAACATTAATTTGCCAACCTGTGGTACGATGGGTACTCTTTCTAAAAAAAAAAGTAACATGCCACAGATCTTCCCCTTTAAACTGGATTATTTGCATTAACACATATATGTTCAAGTTCAATTACATGCATTTTATATGTGCTTTTCTATTCGCAGAAAGTCTACAGGTTGATGTGTTGAACCTGCAGAAGGAAAACCTCCTGCTGGAGCGAGAAAAACTCCAGCTTCAGATCGCCTTATTATAGCAGCGGCTCACCAAACTCCAACTGGAAGAATAACCTCAAGGATCTCAAACGCTGCTGACTGGAATAAGTTAGATCAGTTCTTATTTTATTTTTTTGCCTTCACATCATTTGTATGAGTCAGAAAGCATATTGCAAAATGAATAAATAATATTTTGATACACAAATGTTGCCCTTTAACAGTTGTTTACACTAATTTGTCTGGCCCCACTGGGAGGGACAACCTTGTTTATGTGGTATACTGGTGGGATTAAACAGCCTATTATTATGAGATCTAGAAACTTTGATGAAACCAAGAGAAAAAATAAAGCTAACACAGCAATTTAAGGACAATTGTTGGTATTATTATGTTTTTTTGGCTGTTTGAACACATATAAACAAAAAACAGTAGAGAGAACAGTGACGTGTGGTGCGTTCAAGTGATCGACGTGAGCTCTGATTTTCCACAATCTGTCACCGTTAACGTGAGTTGCTACGCATCAAGGTAAACGTCGGCGGTAAGAAATTATAACAAATTTGAATTAAATTGCAAATAAATACGGATGTCCCTGTGATGTAAAAAAAGCAAAAACAGCGGTACATTATATATATCTTGTCGTAGGGGAGTAATAAACATTTGCGGTTTTGCTCAGAAACATTCGTTTGCGGTTATTCTCAACCAGCAAGTGAAGTGCACACGAGTGGTCACATGACTGCCAAACCTCCTCGACCAAAACATTGACGACCCGAGCAGCTTGTCAACAACAACAAACACACCAGCGGCTCCAGAGAAAGAAGTGTGTGTGTCGGCTGGACGGTAAACTTTCTCCACGTCCACCGAGCAGACTCTGAAGCCTCCCCTGTCCGGCAGACAGGCCGCCTCAATGCATTACAGAGCACCGAAAACACCGCGGAGATCATGGACGTGTACGATTTGTTTAGCAGCTGCAAAAAGGGCGACATTTGTAGAGTCAGGTAACCACCTTACATTGTGTGCTCGTGCGCTAATTCTGCTGCATCAGTGTTGTCCATACACCAAGTATGACTTGCAAAAAAAAAAAAAAAAAAAAAAAAAAAACAGCGTTAAAAAATAATATAAGTCCTCGCGTACTTGGCCTTGCTCTGAAGTGTCGTTTTTTAGCAACCAAATCCCAAAGCTGGCTGCATTGTTTTTGCAGTTAAACGTTAATTAAAGTCGGAAGAGGAGCGCTGCTAACATTAGCTTTTGATGACCCAGCTGGTAACTTTAGCTGGCGTTTGTAGGTCAGCCGCTCAGCCTCCTGTCCTGTCACTGCGCCGAGGTACGCCGGGAATTCACCGAGAACACAGCTCGCACATATTTATGTTATGTGAAAAGTGTGAAAAGACACAGTCCCCCGCTTTGATACAGACCCCCAAGTCCTGCAGCCACCAGTTTAATCAACACCCAGCTGGAAGTGCAGCAGTGCAGGCAGAGGATGTGTGCATGAAATATCAGCTTTGCTATAGACATGATTTGCATTGACAGATAACAATATGCTTTCTGTGCAGCAATAAAAAGCATAAACTTGCAGGGAAATAAAAAAAGACTAAATAATGCTGATGTATGTAATGTGCATGCAGCTGTGTGAAGATTAACCAATTAGTGTCCAAATTCTTTAATTTCAGCTTCTTAGATATGAATATTTCTTGGTTGCTTCAGTCCTCTGTGACAGTAAACTGAATATCTTTGCGGCTGTGGACAAGAGCAGACATTCAAGAGCGTTGCCGCAGGCTTTGAGAAACAGTCATCAACATTTTGTGGACCGAACAACTAATTGATTCATCAAGAAAAAAACACATGAACAAATTAATTAACTTAATTAACAACTCTAACTTCTTTTCTTTGCTCTCTAAGATATCTTGTTGAACAGAGAGATGTGGACCTCAATGTAAGAGATAAATGGGACAGCACCCCTCTGTAAGTACAATTTCGACAACCCAGTCAAACCCTTCCAGCTGACACAGCATCGTTATCCCAACAACTTGAAATCTGAACGCTCTTGTCCTGCAGGTACTACGCTTGTCTCTGTGGCCATGAGGAGCTGGTCCAGTACCTGTTGGCTAGTGGTAAGGCTGAAATTTTACTGGTGTGCTTTTCCTTGTAGTTTGTTAAATAATAAATGGTAAAAGCATTATAGTGTGAGTATTATAATTGCAGATTTTTCTCCCTGTGCGTCGCCTTCAGGTGCCAAGTGTGAAGCCAACACGTTTGATGGTGAGAGGTGCATGTACGGCTCTCTGAGTGACTCCGTTCGACGTCAGCTCAAAGACTACAAGTGTGTCAGTGTCCGTGCCATGAAGCGGGATGACTTCAACTACTTTCTGCACATGTAAGGGTTAAGAGTCTGTCGGCCGTTCATGTAAATAAGATAATTCCTCAATGGGAGCAGTCCATCCTCTTTGGGTGTGTTTTCATAATTTGCATTGGAAAGAAACTGAGAGGAACAAACAGAACGAATGAACGAACCTCCAAAACACATTGAAGCACTGTGTTTGTAAACCTGCACACCTCCATCTAATCCAAACGTCTGTGTGATTCTGTTTTAGGTTACTGGAGCAGGGTCAGCACAGTGACGTCAAGTTTCTGGTCCACGGACAAATATTTACAGCTCACCGATGCGTCCTCAGCGCACGCTCGGAGTACTTCACTGACATGTTTGAGACCAAATGGAAAGGGAAGAGCCTGATCACCCTCAAACACCCTTTGGTAGATAAAACACATATATCCAGCTTGATCAGTTCTGTTTGTTCACAGCTTTGTTACAAGATGTTGTGTCAAATATACAATACATGCTCATTGCATTTACCTATATCCATGCACATTGTGTGTGCTTTGATTATAGGTCAACCCTGCAGCCTTTGGAGCCATCCTGCAGTATTTCTACACAGGTAGTGTGTGTGTGTGTGTGTGTGAATATTCAGCCATCTTGACTGGTAACAGAAAATTAAGTTTGTATTATTTTTTTATGCGTCAGTAACAATTATGCGTAATTTTAGATTAATTGAAAACCCAACAAAACACATTTATTTTCATGGCATATGCAAATGTAACTACTATTTGAACAGTGTTACTCTGTAGTGTCATGGAAGCTTCTATTAATGACCACACCAGTATCTGTCATTCCGAACCTCTACTAAATATATGCTGCAGCATTACAAAGAGGAAAAAGTAAAAAAAAAAAGGGATGTAAAATGTAGCCGGACAGGTTGAACAGCTGTAAACTTTAATCTGGGGGGAGGAGGTGAGGAATGCCCGGAAGCCAGTTAAGCAAACTAATTGCCCTTTTCCACTACCACCTACTTGACTTGGCTTGACTTGAGTCATCTCTGTTTTTAGGCTTTTCCATTACGTGTTAGCACCTACTACCTGGTACGTTTCTAGTACCTACTCAAGAGTTCCAAGTGAGCTCAGTCGATTCGAAAATATGACGTCGGCAGATGGCAGGCCACTGACTGGCCAGGGCATGATGTCAGTAAATGAGTCGGGAGAGCGACTCGTTCATAAGAGTCAACCCCGCCATTTTTAAAACCCAACAACAACAATGAACACTGCCAGAGATGGCTGCACAGAAATCAACCCATGGAGCAACAGCGAGGTGCAGACATTTCTTTGTCTGGTGGCCTCCATAGTTGTTTCATGTTTGTGTCGCATAACAACTGACGTCGCTGGAGTTTTGGCTGCAATGCTATGACGACCCCACCCACACTGAGGTGGTACTCTATTGTAATGGAAAATGACTGAAACTGAGTTGAGTCGAGCTGAGTCGAGTAGCGCTAGAACTGTGTAATGGAAAAGTGCCATAACTATCTTTAACAATGTCTCTGAAGTAGAAAGAAAAGTACAGTGCAGAAATTTAATATCTACCATGCCCATACTGACCCACAAAAAACGTTGAATAAAAAAGGTCCTAAAACTTTTCATCCATTTTTTTGTATTAATGTTACAGGACGGATGGATATTGATATCAGTCTTGTGGAGGACTCCAGACGACTTGCTAAACAGTGCAAAATGACAGATCTCATAGAGGAGCTGGACAATAAATGCAAACAGGTGTATGAATTTGGTAAGACACTGCTGTTGGTTCACGTTTACACTACTAATGTAGCATGTGGATGGAAGTAGGGTTGACTTTTTTTCCCTCTACATGAGTAATGCCTGCCTTGTCTCTTTCTGTGTTCCCTCATATAAAAGTGTTCAATAAGCCAGGAGTCTGTGTGAAAGTTCTCAGTCTGGAGCCTCACAGCTGTCAACTTCAAGAAGAGATGGCTCAGTTAGCAGACTGTGCAATTCCCACGGAGCTAAGAGTAAGTACCTGATAGCAAATCAAGAATGTATACCTGAACACTGTAACAGCTACTGTAAAAGCCTATTTTGACCTTTTCTCCCAAGGTTGGGTTCGGTGAACTTCCCTTTAACAGAGTCGACCGCTTCCCTACTTACCCCGACACCTGCTTCAGAGTCGATGGTTACAATTTCTTGTGTCATAAGGTATGACAGTCAAAGCTCATGCAGCGTGCAGTCTCAATCACACTGCAGCAACACTCCCACACTCTGAAATGGAGTGAGACTGAAATGAAGAGTTATGCTGTGTATTTGTTTGTGTCTGCAGGCGTTTTTCTGTGGGCGAAGTGATTATTTCAAAGCTCTGCTGGAGGACCACTTCAGTGAGGGGGGGCAGCTGCAGTCCCAGCCCAGCACCCCAGTGATTACTTTACACAACATTTCCCATGAAATATTCATCCACGTCATGTACTACATCTACACGGATTACACAGAGGTCAGTGCTCAATTTCTGATGATTAGTTTGTGGGGTTATTTATCTGGGATGCAAACTTGTCATTCGGTGAAAAGATTAGAAACAGCTGAGTAAGCATAAAAGACGTTGAAACGAAAGTATAGCTTTTACAGCACCAATTCGTGGTTGACAAGCTGGTTCCCTATTTTTTGAGAGTTTGCTGTCATGTTCTTTATGGGTGTTTATCCAATTCAGAATAGCATTGCCATTGAGATCATACATTTTCTGATTACATTTAACGAGAAACAACTTTATTTTTAGTCAGTGAACAACTGTCTGCAAAGCAAGAAATAGTATAGGATGCCTCTTTTTTTTTTACAGTTTTGAAAGGATACACTGGTAACATTGGGGGTAAATTGGTTTTATTTAGGGGTTTAAGACAACCCATAAGACACTTTAATTACTAAATGTGATGTTTCAGTATTTATTGTTATTATCTGACAGTTGATTAGCTATTTCATTTTCTTCTCCAGCTAACAACGGAAAGCGTGTTTGACGTGCTGTGTGTGGCCGACATGTACCTGCTGACGGGGCTGAAGCGTCTCTGCGGAAAGACGCTCGCTAAGACTATATGCGAGGACAACGTTCTGTACATGTGGAAGACGGCGAAGCTTTTCCGTCTCTCTCGGCTGGAGGACCACTGCACCGAGTTCATGGCCAAGATCATCGATCGGGTGGGTCTCTGTGTCTCTGTGTTCAGTCTGTTTATCAGCTGGATAACAAAAGAGTGCGTGGGAAATGTGCAATTATTGATGTTTAAACCTTATTGTTGGTACTTAAGTGATGTTGATGGTACGTTTGCTGCTTCCACATTCATCATCGCCATCATGTAGACTCTTCGTAAAGACGGGTCTGTTTTTTGTTGTTGTGCCTGAGCGCAAAATGGACAGAGGATGCAGAGGATGTTCTGGTTAGCTACTCTCAGTTCCCCCCCTCTGAGTTAAATTCTTACTGTGTCTGTGTCACCTGTCTGACCTGTCTGTCTCAGCTGGTGGAGCAGGCCGAGTTTGCAGAGATCATCAAAGAGGATGCCGCGTCACTCGAAGAGCGGCACGAGACCGACTCCGTTCCCCTGGTGGACGACATCCGCTACCACATTGCGAGCAATGTGCAGACTTACAGTGAGATCGAGGAGGCCAACCAGAAACTAGAGGCCTTGGAGGAGCTGCTCTCCAGCATCAATATCGACTGCTGAGGGATTTGAAGTTTTTAAGGTGGATGCTCCGGGAGGGGGCATATGAAAAAAACATATACATCCGTATGTTTGTGGGTTTTATTTTCTTTTCAGTATATTGTACATAATATATATTTTCAAAGGAAGTTGGAATGTTACAGAAAACTGCTTATGTTGTTTGTCAAACGTTTCTTTTAGTGGCACACAGGAAATGTGAGAAAAGATTTAAGTTCTGAAAGATGGGTTTTGAGGAAACTGGAGATAATATATTTACAGCAGAATGTTTGAAATGCACATGCATCGATTTATTTTAGTCGTTATTAGCCACTAGCCGATTGTTTAGCTCTTTTACAAAACCCCAACAAACTTTAGCATCGGCCCTCACATGGAACTACTGTGCACTCACGCACACTCATTGCTATGAGTACAAAGACAAAGCGCTTCATTTAAAATATTTTTAACTTCTGTATCCTCATTTCAAGTTATGTAGTTTTATGATGAAACTTTTATTTTGGATTTGATTTGTTTGGTTGCTGTAGTTCATATCATTATTTAACCAGACATTCCTCCAACAAGAGTACTTTCTCTTATACCCCTCTGAAATATTCTTGTCCTTTTGTTTGTACTTAAAATGCAGAGAAATATTTCCTGCTGCCCTGTGCTACAGCAAACCTCTCACCCGGTGTGTCTAAGAAAATAAATGTGTCCAAAAAACTGAAATATTGGAAGATTTGTCTTCAAAGTTGTGAAATCCATCTCTCAGTCTCAACCTGATGTTATACACATGGATGAATATCTAAATTTGTTTTGGCAATTAAACATGCAGTACTGCAAGAATGACTTGTGCTTTATTTATCATATCTTAGAAGTGCGTCTTCTCCCAGGATGATCTTTGTGTGTCTGACTTCACATCTAGCGCCATCATCTGGGCAGAATATAACATCGAACATGACCAAACAGCTGCAAAATAAATGACGTTGACATCAACCTCAGATGTACTGACTCCCTCTATGAAGCATTTATAAGTACTACATATGCATAATAAATGGTTTAAAACACACTATAATATAGATGTAGTCATTTATATTCAAAATAAAATTATTTATCCAAAGGTAAACTGTAAGCATGTACATCTGTATATTGTCACCTGTTATCTGTTCATTTTTATTTATGTGCTTTTACTTATGATGTTCACTTAAAAAAGTATGACTCTTAAGGCACACGTTGATAAATGTCTGCATGCTAATGTGTTACAAGCCGTTCATTATTCATTTCTATACTACTCATCAAATGCTAAATGTGGAGGAAGGTGATGAAATGTACTGCTGTACTTTATGTTTAGTAATAATAAGCAGTAATCCAGGACAGTATTTATTCAGAGTAGAGTAAAAATAAAGGTTTCTTTACATTTGTTTGATTCTTTGATTTAAAAAAATGCAGATGCAGGTGCGTATGAATCAGAGTAACACTCTCCATGCAGAGCGAGCGCAGGATAGCACCTGAAGATGGAGCCATTTCTCAGTTTATCATCATTGTGATTGTGGCGAGTTTCCTGCCTCCACACAGAAATGGCTGTTTCTTAGGAACACAGACCACACCTCTTCATGCATTGTGGGGAGCAAATAAATCCATCATCCAGGTCTCTGAATTCATGGGAACATTTTCCGAATGGGGCTGCGTGACCGTTGTCCATTTTTCAAATCACTCGTTCATCACGAGCCCACAAAGGTGCAAAGAGGGGCAGTAAAAGGGTGAGGCACTGCTCAGGCACTGTTATGTGATTTAAATGTGTGTATGTGTGCATCAGTGTACTTGCACTATAGTTTATAATTGGTGTCCCTGTGTGCTCCATCACTCTCATTTCAAAGAGTCTTGGAGGTGAAGACAAAGTTGTACGTCACCTTAATGGAGCCCTGAGGTTCACAACAGTGGGTAAGCTTGAATCCCAACAGGGAGTACACTGTGGAGCAGAGCTACTGTTAGGACACATTAAAGTGCAGTTCAACCAAAACACTAAGGCCGGCCCTCAGACAACAAAACCTTTGGCTTCTAGCCCAGCATCTTGAAGGCTTACATCTTGAAAACGACAAGAATAAACAACACAGTTAGTTATTACCCCAGCAAGCTTCCTTTACAAATGCACTATGGTTGTTGCCTAGCAACTTCGTGTGTTTTGGCCTTGGGTGGGAAAGTTCACTTTATTGGGTTTCGGACTGACATCACACTACGTGGACAAATGGAGATTTATTCTCTGTACAAGAAGAACTGATATTTCTCATCACCTTATTACATTTCCATGGTAACTGTGTTTACAAGTTAAACCAGCCTGTCTATGACAGCATCTGAGTTTCCATTCAGCGTCTCTACACCTCTGCACCGGCCCCCAGTAAAAGTGGGGCACAGTGAGGCCTGGAGAGTGTGAACACTGAATTTAGTTAAAAGCAAGCAACATCTTTGCCTGTTAAATTTGACTTTAATATAATCATGTACACTATGATTTTCTTTCTTTACGTTAATGAGGGTGTCAAAAGGCTCTTCATTTTATCCAGACGGAAATATCTCAACACCCTCCAGACAGACATTCATAGTCCCCAGAGGATGAAGCCTCAGTACTCTGGTGAGCCCCTGATTTCAACTGTAACACTTCCACACACCTAAAATATTAGGAGTTTACTGAAATATTTCTACTATTCAAAGGATTGGAATGAGTCTGGTGTAAATTCAAGGTGCCCAAAGGATGAACCACAGTGATCTCCAGACTTGTTGATATCTACTCGACTAAATGGAACTCATTACAGGACAAAATTAGTATTATACTTTGGTTTAATTGCCTGCCTAATGACATTTCCAACATCTTCAGGCGGAGTGCGTGTTATGTGCAAACTAAGACATTTAGCTTAAAGTGCTGCCGTCCCAAAGTGAAGTTTCACAGAGCTACAAGCATTGCCTTAGACTCCTAGTTTTGCTTACTCCACCTTGATTGCACAACCCCTGTTGTTGGTTAACATAACTAAATCTATTTAGATCTCATGGCCTGTTTGTTTCTTGGCTCAACAGCAAAGCACTGTTGGTAGCCTGTCAAGCGATTAATCACACTGTCCCTTTGTCCTTTGTGATGCTATTTTCTTTGTGTATAATAATTAAGTGAAGCCCTAATAAAGGTCTATAATCACCATCAATTATAGTTTCTATTTTGATATGGCACATTTTGAACATACTGGCATGCCTTCCTTTTGAATTTCCTCTCTGTCTCGTTTAAAGTATACACTGACTTATACTTAAACATAGTATTAAAACATATGTTCTATTTTCTGTCTAATATGAGTAATATTTCTGTCATGTGTCTAGTACAGTTCTTAAAAAAACATACTGATGATTTCCATGTGTTTATCCACCAAAAAAATGAACAAAAAAGAAAAAAAACAGAGCAGCTTAGGGTAAAATCTCTTGGCCCTTGACTGCATGACTCATTGAGACTTGACTGCAACTTCTCTTCTCTGCAATGGCCCAGACAAATGGAAAAAAACAGCTCTGGCTATAAAGGTTATTGTAATAGCAGAAGTGTCATTTTGACTCCTGGGTGTGCAGTGTAATAAATACTATACATCCCTTCCCAGTGTCATTATTGGTTTTCTCTTCAGGTGCTCTATGGATGACATGTACAGAGCATGTCGTGCTGTGTCATTCATACCATCTGTTCGCCTGTCTTTCCAGGAACAACCATGATTCCTTCTATAAGTGGCTCACATGCAGGATTCATTACATTTGGAACAGATGGAGATGCTGCAGGTGGTCAAACGTTGTAGTGATAACATGAGCTGTGTTGCAAGTTAGATATACGTTTAGATTATTTGTTTAGAGTGTACTTTTTCTTCACTACTTTTCAGAGTTAAATAGTGTAATTCTTACTTGACTACATTTATTTAATAGATATATTTAAGAGTGTTTTTCAGCATTGTGTTAATGTATTTAGATATTTTATTTAGGAGAAAATCAGCCTGTGTTAAAAATCTTAAAGCAGCTCTGTGGAACTCTTCACTTTGAGTTGATTTTGGCGGTCCCTGTGGACAAAGGTGGTAGTGTTTCATCTAAGGTTAACTTACATCTTTTTGCCCACTTCACTCTCCCCGCAGCAAGGAAACTACTTTGGAGGAGAGAGAGAAGCAGCTCTAGATACTCAACTTCAGGTAGCAACTCAAATTTAGCCAGAGCAGAAAATTATGCGTTTAAATGCATTTTATTGAATTCTTGCATGGTTTTCTGATTCATTTACACGAAAAAAAACATTTAAGAGAGGTAGGGTAACAAGAAATAGACACAGGGATATTTTTATAACAAAGATATGGAGATACGGAGATCACAAATAGATTATAATAAAGTAAGTAACCAAATAAAAGATATAAAATAACATTGAAATAGATTTAAAAAAGACATGAAATGGACATTGCATTGTGGCACTTACATTAAATAAAGGGTCCAAATACCTTTTTTTATCATCTGTGATTGTTAAATCAAGATAAACTACACATCTCTTAAATATGTTCTGTGATGTACAGATCTACTCATTTGCGACCTTGTCCCAGTGTATTGATATGTCCTCCAAGGCGACAGAAGACATAACGCATGGCTGCTGTCACTGCCAATATCCTAATTTGCTATTAGGTAGGGATTACCACCTGAGAGAGAGATAGTGGTAAGCCCTTACTTAGCCAGAGACTGACCTGAAAAGCTGTAACTCCGTTACTTCACCTTGCATACATGGTTGAATGCGCATAAAAAAAGAAAAGAAAAACAATCATGGATGACACACAACATATAGATGAATTACTTTTGGCCTGTTTGCTGTTGCTGCTGTTTTTTCAGTCCAAGTCTAGCACCATAGAAAACCTGCGTTTACATTTCATTAGACAGACTTAGGATTTGTTCCAGTGTAGTGTCGTCGCAGCCAGCCATTATGTAAGAAATGGCACAGTAAAGACTACACACGCACTCAGCCGAATGATAGGTCCCCGCCAAGACGATCTCTTTATTGGATTGTCTTCAGATGAGCAGAGGTTCAGCAGTCAGTCACTTTCCCCACATTTCCACTGTCATGCTGTGCAAATACCAGGCTGAGGATGCCTTTAAACTTTCATAAACACGGACAGCAGCTCAAGCTTATCAACCAGGAATTCTGTTTATCTCCCTGCTCTGCGTGGAGGCTCCTCTTGGAAGTGTGTGACAGTCAGATGCTTACACTTAACATAACCCTGGTAATATGGGATTAAGCCTTAACATGCTCCCTTGAAGTCTTAGCAGTCAGGACATAGACATGCCAGTGGTCTTACTGCTCTGAGAAAGCTGAGTGAATATATCTGGCCAATGCAAATGACAGAAACAGTGTTTTTTTTTTGTTTTGTTTTGTTTTGTTTTATTTTTCCAATATATGTTCAAGTGTTTTTCCTTTATCCTTCATCATGTGTCTGTTTTGTCTGTGTGCTGGCATATAGTGCAATGTAAGGCTCCACCCGAGGTGAGTCACAAGGTTGCCAGGAGAGAACACAGCCAGCTCTGCAGATAGATACAAACAGCGTCCGCATGTGAGACAGGATTACCCTATTACCATGTGACCGGTCTGTCCTTAGACAGACCTCTAACAAAAGACAGGCTAAATCTATCCAGGGCAACAACCTCTGGCCCTGAACTCACCAAATGTAAACAATCAGGCGCATTTCAGTGGGGAATGCATCAAAACTGCTGCATGGATGACAAGAAGAAGAGGGTGTCATTTGATCTAAGTACAAAATACTGCTTCAGGTATTTTGGGCACTGAGAACAACTTGTGCCATTGTGGATGCACCTATGGTGATAATTGGTAAAAGTGTCATTGTATGTAGTCGTTAACCCTTTCATTGTTTTTTCAAGTCACAGTAACTGTTTACTCATTGCACTTCCAAATACTGGAAAAATTATGAATTACTATTAATTATTAAAATGGTGACGAATTACATGCCGCTTCACACACAGGTGAGTTGAAGAGTAGATTGTGTAAAAAGCCTTTTGAGTTCCTGGACACAGACACCCGGAGCCTAATACTGCAAAAGAGGAAGACTTTCACCAGTGGGCCATAGGCTCAATCACCAGTATGTCAGCTCATTCAGCAAGAGATAGTGATGTTTATTTACATGTAAATCATTGAGATCATAATGTTAAACTATTTCACTGACAGATATGAACCATAATGCAGATGTCTTGATGTTTTCCCTGCTTGTTCTGCATCTTTTTGTTATTTCCTGTTTTTCATTTCTGTTCCCAAATTAGCCTCTACTTCTTTTTTTTTTTTTTGCCTGAACAAGTTGTGGGGTCATCAGTCTTGGGTACACTATCATCAGAGTGTAGGATACCAACACATATACATAACTACAAACCTTTTGCCTTTAATGTATTTTAACCTCATAGCAGTCATTTAAAACGGTTAAGAGGTTGTCTGTACTTTCTGGTCTGTGATTGGTGCTTTACAGGTTTAATCTTGAGGAATCAAGTTTAATTGACCTTGGAGATTAATGACCCTTTATTTGTTCAAATTTTAGGCCATTAATGCACCAAAGTAAAGAACTCTTTCATGTGAAGCTGGGTATTACCTTTTAATACTAAGGTCTTTAAATGTGATTATGGCCTGATGACAGTTGCAAACAATTTTATTTTACATTAATTCTTATAAACATGACTTTATCGTAATAGTTACTGTAATGTTTGCTCCTTTGGGTTAGATGAGGCCTTCTCTCTCCCATGTGTGTTCAGCTACTTTAGATTCAAGGTTGGTTTTTGTCAGAGTTACAAACAGTGAGCGTCCAAACTTGCATTTTTTTTTTCAGTCACTTTCCTGTTTCCTGGCCATTTCGCCCACAGGCATCAGAAAGCAGTTGTCCTGCCGACAGGACTTTTGTTCTCAGTGGGGAGAAACTCAAGGGGACCGGGTGGCTTTGAAACATGCTTTGCTTCACAGCACTGACACGAGATCTTGCTTCTAAGGCTAATGAGGAAGCATTTAAGTAAAAAGCATACAAAGCATGAAAACAAGGAACAAGCTCCTCTTTCCTGTAATCTAATTTGACTGTGTACAACAGAGTTGCACAATGAAATACTTGCTTATAGTTGCTTAATTTCCTCAATATGTGACAAAAATCCAGAATTTGGTAAATGTCAGTATTTGTCAACAGGGTTTCGCTTACTGTTTATGAAAGAACAGTCTTGTTCAAGTTGATCCTGGAGGACTAATCCATGTGCACCGCACACATGAATGCCTCACTGTTCACAGTACCTGGGGATTTCTTTAGGTTATCACTCATGATCTCATGATCGCTTAGGATGTTCTGATAAACTCACTGAGGATTGTATTCGTGGGCACCATCTTACACCACAGTGTACCTGCAGTACATGACACTCAAACACGTGGCCGCGCCATCTGTTTGGCACGGCTGATGCTCTGGATTAACGACGACGACACTAAACTACATTGAACTACGTGCACAAGTCTTGCAGATCTCAGACAGTATTTACTTTCATTTAACAGCCCCAGATGAGATTAGAAATATTTCACGTTGTATGTTCTACATATATACTTATAAGACTTGTGAGTACATATTTATTTAATTCACAATGCTGGATGTCTCCTGGGACATTATATGGATTCGTTAATGCGAGATCAATAAATCTCGATCAATAAATCTCATTGTTAGATGCGCCTGAGTTTACATAACAGAATTATTTATATCCTGTTGTTCTCAGGTATTTCATTAAAAGCTATCAATGTCGACTTGCTGGTGTCAGCATTTGAAAAATGAGTGTTTATTGGATTCGTCCTTGGTGGATCATAAATATATAAACAAAAAGCCATGAAAATACATCAAATAGTTCAGATTAGAACCTTTCATCACTTCATCAATAAATAACATTTACTATAAGTGAAACCACATTTACAATGTGAGGTACCTACGTTTAAAAATAAATTAAGTTGAATTTTTCTTCTCACAACCTGGCAACCCAACATCTATTCTTTTTCTCGTTTTTCTTCTATAAAGCCATGAATTACAGCTCATAAAGTCTGACTCTACCACATTTATTTTCAGAGTAATTTCATTCTCATATGTAACTAATTTGATGCTTTATCCTTATTTACTCTTTCTTTCTTAAACCAGGTTTTCATAATTGACACATCTGCAAAATGTTGCTGCTGCATTTCATTGTCAAGATGCGGCACAACCAATGCAAACCAATGCTTCCATCCCATAATAAGAGTGAGACTGTGGTGTTTGCTGGGAGACTTGTTGTTGGAGGATCGGGTGGTGGTGGTGGAGGTGGAGGTGGGGGGCGGACGGAGGGAGGCTGTCGCTTTAAGAAGTAGTTGCATGGAGAAGCTGGTGATTTTCCACTCAAACTGATATTAAACCCGCACCAGCTCGTAGAAACAATGCTCTCACACACAAATAGATGAAATTGTTTGACTCAGCGTTGAAGTCTGCTCTGCCGGACGAGGAGCGAGAACAGGCTTAGTAAGACGAGGACAGGTAACATCTTTTTTTTTCCAAGTTAGTAAATGACAATATTGGTTGTTTTTTATTTTGAAAAACTGCGAGAGAAATATCGTTTTTTTTTTTTTTAAAGATTATTGATTTTATTTTTTAAAAACAGTGTGTGATGGGTGTGAGCACGTCGTTAGTCATTTGATGTTGAGTCATTTTATTCTCATGTAAACACACATCACATTTGCTCTCCTTCACGTTATGCTGTGTCCTAATTATTCTCACAGTGCTTCCGCTGGGGAAAAAAAGAAAAAGAAGATATGCCGCGTTTGATGCGTTGTTTTTTTTTTTTTTTAAGAAAATAACTCAAGCAAATAATGTTTTGCTGATAAAAAAAAATCACCCTTGAAACCGATTTCCTGTGTTCGTAGCTGATAAGCAGCGTCTCTCTTTCATGATTTCTTTTAGAGGGCTGCTGTGATGCGTTCAGGCGCGCCCGGTCTTCACAGTGACATGTGATGAGCATGTTTTAGTATCTCCTGCAGGCTCCAGGTTCAGCCCTTCACGCCCACATGTCGTCCATCGAATGAATGAGTGAGAGAGTGAATGAATGAATCAGCAGATGAGTGAATGAGTGTTTGCACCCTTCAGAGGAGATTCCAGAGAAGTAGGGCTGATGAACTAAGACGTTTACTAGCTTATATCTTATGCTTAGAGGCACATACTTAACCTACTTCTTCCCCTTTCACTGCCCAGGCCAGTGTATGATCGATTGACATGTGTCCTTTAATAACCTCTATGTGCTCTCTCAGCACAATAAAACATCAGGTGTTATTGTACCTTTTTTCTCCCTTTATTTCTCCAGAGACTGAATACATAGTTCCCAAAGTCGAGGCTTGGGGTTGTTCCGGGGTTTCCGTGAAAAATAAGGCGTGTTTTATTATTATAAAGAATAATTTTACCTACAGTTGATTGTGAAAATTGGACTTTACCCACTTAATGGCTCAGTGTTAAATGAGGTCACGATAAAATCAAGTTAGAAACAACAGCTGTAGCTTTTTTTTTTCCCGCTCACATTGTGTGAACGTTTTAACGTGAATAAACTTAAAACCCTCTTAACCTCAAGAGAAATATTGTTTTTCTGCTCTTTTGCGAGATGACCCAGTTTGATCGTCTTTGTAGCGGCGTGATATCCTAGATTCATGTAGTTCACATCTTTAGAGACAAGTCACAATGAAACCAAAACCTGCAGATGGTTTCAGGAAAAACAAACTGTAGACTGAAGGTGGAAAACAAACAGATTGGCAATATGGTGACTTTATTAAAGGGGGGAACTATTTTGTGGAACCGGCCACATGAAACAGGCTTTTCTCTCTGTGCTTCAAGCGCCTGCCTTTTGAAACGGCAAATCCTGTGATGTCTCTCACAATAGATTAGACAGCATCTGTCAAAGGTTACGTAACAAAAATAGTATGCAGAGCATGACACCGACCAAAATATGATGGATTATGGCGTAATGCAAAGCCAAGGAGTGTCAAAGGTGTGTGTTTGCGCGGTGTTTGAACAACAGCTTGTCATCAGATGAGCTTTACCAACTCCCCCCACCCCAACCTCCCCACTTTAACTGTCCAAAGCCTACAGAGGAATTTATCAGATTTAATTGACTTTTGCATGCCAGCCTTTGTCCAGCCATTGTAAGCCGTTGGAGCAGTGAATGGTACCCGAACAGACCGCAGACGAGCAAAGGAGACACAATACCTTATTAGGAATTGTTATAAGCTGATACTCTGCTGGTTTACGTTTTCCAGATAACAAACCGCATATCATGAAAGAATGGTGGACAGTGATTCAAAATGTCCTGCATGCCAGGAATTATCGCAGCATGTGCACGAGTAAAAATAGTTTTCACACAAAGATGCTTGGAAGTGACGAGGCGATGTTATGAGGGGCTCGTTGGGAAACATATTTTAGTGTGTGCAACAGCTAAAAAAAACAACAACAGCAATAAAACTTAAATTCCCAATGCTCCCTTCAGTTCATCTGTTTGTATACGACCATGATTCAAGACCAACCCCTCAGTGTTTTGCCAACCCAGCCTTTCTTCTGTTCTCACTTGTCCTCTGTGTCTCCAACATGAATAAGAAGTGTGTGTGTGAGTGAGTGACACACACTCAACCCCCCCCTCCCTCACCACCAACACTTGGCTGTGTTTATGTTTGTGGGCAGGGAGAAGTGGGAAGTGGAAATTTACAGTCTCCCATGTTGGTACCTGAGTTGCCTGTCACAGCGAAGCTGCGTCCAATCTCCACTTTGGATTTAATTGTCTTTAGCCAAGGGGCGGGCCCTGCTGTCAGCTCCACTTCTTGTAACCCGTGTCGGCATAAAGGCATTCAGTACAAAGGAATGGTGACAGCTGAGAGAGAGGAACTCTATACATAGTCGCAGCCATGAAGGAAATGTAAGTTTTCTAAATTGCTTTTAATGGAAAGGCAACTTGATTTTTTTCAGGGTCTGTATGTGTGTAGTCAAGTTCTTTTTCTGTGTAGATGTGTTTTTAATATGCAACTTAAAATTAGTGTAATACTTTGGTAGGAACAGCAAGCTTTTATTTGTGTGTGTGTGTGTGTGTTAAAAGGTTAAATAAATAGAGAAAGAACTGCAGGTTGATTACGTTTGCGAAATTGCGATGTCTTGTTTGAAAGTGATTTAAAGTGAAAATCAATGGGAGCTTTAGCCATAATAATAACAATGTGCTGAGATGTTTTCTTTAAAAGGAATTCACAGTCAAGTATGTCTGGGTTAAATCCCAAGGACAGTTTGCCTTAAGTCTTATCTGGCGGGCAGACAACCTCCTAACACCACGCAGGCAGGTGAAAACATACGCTGAGCAGACGAGAGTGAAAAGGGGGGGGGGGAGGAGACAGAGAGAGAGAGAGAGAGAGAGAGAGAGAGAGAGAGAGAAACAGGATGAGAAACAGAGTGGGCAAGAACTGATCCAGTTATGTAAGGAGGTCTGAGAATGGAAAGCGGTTCGAGTTGACTTGTCATGCATAACAGGAAGAGAGAAATCGCAGAAAATGATGGGACACCGTGTGCTTGTTGTTCAGGCTTTGGTTAACTGAGGAGACACGGAGTTCCTAGCAGGAATGTGGGAATCTTCTTCTCAACTTGTGTGCCTGCTCCCGAAACGGCCACCGTCACTCTCCTGAGTTACCGTCTTCATTTGATTTCAGCTTTAAAACAAACGCTCCACTCATTCCTAACCGTTGGCATAGTTTTGTTTTTTTTTCAACAAGAGCAGAAGTCAGCTTCATGTTTCAGACACTTGGCACTTTCCTGTACATCCTGTTAGCTGATGAACAGTCTAAAGTTCGGTTAAATAGAAGTATTTCTCTCCAGGCTCCTTCTCTTCTCTCACCTGCTTCACAATTAATCTCATATCTTCTAATTGATTATAGCTGTCTCGTGGTACCTCTTTTGTTCTCCAGCTGAGGGCTTAAATCACGTCCAGTCTTGACATGTCTTACTCAGTTATTCCTGTCCTATTAGGGTGTCTTCTCTCCTCTTTGGCTCATGAGGGGAAATAGGATACCTCGGCATATAACAAATCCTGTCTTCCTTGGAAAGGCGGTTTACAGTGTAAACACTCAAGTGAACTTAAGCTGTTGTATCTTCCTGAGAGCAGACAGGGCTTTGGGAATGCAGAGGGATATCTTCCTCTCTAAATTTGGGTTACAGCGGGCCAACTTGTTGCTGATACAGTAGCGCAAGCCGAGCGACGGCTAAAGGGAAGAACTTTCCGCCAGGCTCAGATGAAGGCTTGAAGGCGTCTATCGCGGGCAAACAGTCCCTTCCTTTTTCCTTTGGTGACAATGTGCCCCCCTCTGAGCAGAAGACGCACACCCTGGGACAGAGTGTAAAGCTGAAAAACAGAGAGCTTCATGAAAACACTGGCTTGAACGCGCACACGCGGTCACCAGAGCGGCTCTCTTCCCGATTGGGTCCTGCAATTTGAAGCACACACAAAAAAAATGTAAATATCCTGTTTATCTACAGAATGACTGATTGGTTGATTGAATGACTGAGGCAGATAAGGAAACAGAGGACATCCTTGCTGTTTGATTGTCCCAGTAAACCACACATGGCATTGACTGTGTGTGTTGCGCCCCGTTTAATATGTATTTTATCTCCAAATTACAAGCCACCTGTCTGTTCCAGCGCAAAATCATCTCCCTAAACAATTTCTCCTGTCTGAATGACCTCCATGTGTGAGATTAGCAAGATTAGCAACATAGCACTGTATATCACGTACTCAGTGGTTACACATGCTGCAACGCAATCAGGAGACAGCATTATCTCCCTAAGGCCCCTCCCTATCTCTGTCTTATCCCACTTACCTCTGTCTCTCTCTCTCCCTCGCTCTCTTTGTCTCTGTCCTCCATCTCACGTGTCCTTTTTGCCGTCCGCAGCATGGCACAAAAAGAGAAGCTACAATGCCTGAAGGACTTCCACAAGGACACCCTGAAACCTTCACCGGGGAAGAGCCCAGGCACGCGGCCCGAGGACGAGGCCGAAGGCAAGGCCCCTCAGAGGGAGAAGTGGGCCAGCAAGCTCGACTTTGTCCTGTCTGTGGCCGGAGGCTTCGTCGGATTAGGAAACGTCTGGCGTTTCCCTTACCTTTGTTATAAAAATGGTGGAGGTAGGGAGAACACGCGCAACAGATGTTGAGTAAAGAAATAATAAATTGTGGCAAGGAGATGTCTTACTTTGAGTTGATCCTTGTATCTGTCCCCAAGGTGCGTTTCTCATCCCGTACTTCATCTTCCTGTTCGGGGGTGGCCTGCCCGTGTTCTTCCTGGAGGTTGCACTGGGCCAGTACACCTCTGAAGGTGGGATCACCTGCTGGGCCAAGCTCTGCCCCATCTTCACGGGTTAGTCCTCACTGAGCACATGAAACGCCACACGCGTTCATTCACACGCACACACACAGGCAGAGTGGACAGTTTGCATGACAGCACAAATCATCCCAGACAAGATCCCCCTGACAGACTGTTTAATATGTAATGCTACATAAAAGCCTAATTTCTCCCAAGAAAAAAAAAAATCCCCTACCCCTGATTTACTTTCTGCAACCCCACCCTCGCTCCCACCACTGCGAGCCTCAGGTGGGAGCATACGCATACACACACACACCTGCACACACATATAAATACGCCACAGAAATTACAGGCCCTCCAAAATATAAAGTCATCCTTTGGATTGCAGATTTGGTGTGCGTTTATAACAGACTGACGAGTACTTGGTTACCATAGAGACAAACAAAAAAAAAAAGCATCAAGTTGCCTAGCAATGATTACAGTCTCACATAGCAGGTCTGCATGAAGAGATCTTTTTTTTTTTTGTTGACACAGAGCCGCAGTGTGGCCCCACATGTTTTTCCTCAGCTAATAGGATATCATAAATAGTCATGTCCTCTGTGACAGTGTTGTAAGGATCAGGTTCTCCCACAGAACTCTTGACCTGAGATCACCATGAGCTACTGATACTCTGCGGGGCCTCTCGCCGGCCCTTAGGTGCAACCTTTTTACCTTTGAGTGACAGCTGTGGACAAGCAGTGAGGCACCGCACCTCCAGCAGCTGCCGTCACGCCCTCACTCATGTTCACGTGCATGACGTGACGTGAAAAAGAAAAGGAAACTGTGCGGCACCGGATCTCCAGCAGCTGCCGATGGTCTCCGCTATTCACGGAACGCTGAGGCGGCTGTCTGTCCATCTGGCGCAGCGTCTGGCACAGCAGAGAAAGTCCACAAGTGGCCGCGAAACTGGCCAATCACAAATCTCTCCATTGTTCCCCCCTCCCGCCGTCCCCCTGCCTTCACGTGTTTTTATCACAGGGAATTCATGACTTTACTTGCTGCACACCAACACCAGCACACACACACACACCTGTCACAGCATTGACTTGTCTATCAGTTTGCATTTGGTATGTGGGACTGAGGAGGTGGGGGCAACAGAGATGATGAGTTTAAAAATACTCTTGAGCAGTGGAAGAGTACCGGGGATTTCTGTCAGGTTCGTGGCAAAGTCATCTAAAAATAGCGTAAAAACACTAAGGACATTATAACATAAGATAGCAGAGTCAGGCTTGGAAAGTTTTCCACTCTTTGGTGTCATTAAAAATCTAGTGTTCTTTATGATTGGAGTGAGCGGCAGTCTCCACCTCACACAAGCAGTTTATTCTCATATATTTATTTTTTATATTGTTTATTCTCTTAGTTCTCATTTAAAAAGTTTAACACGATGCTGAAAATCGGTGTCTTACGGCCCTCGCTGGTAGATAGTCACACGCAGCATCACGGGTGGGTGTGGTCAGATGTGTGCTCCTTCGCATCTGTAACTGTACCCGACAATGTATCCCAGTGTACACAGAGTACATTTTACATCACTGCAGCAAGGTGAGATGTTAAGCCACCAAGGGTCAGAAAAAAGAGGATTTTCAGCCGCCACACAGGGGCAACTGATCTCTCAACGGATCAAGTGACTCCTGGCATTTGAGAAGTATCACTCGCAGTGACGAACCCACAGAGAATGACCCGGCTCTGAAACAAAACAATTGACTAGTTGGAGGATTTAGGAGGTAAAGAGACAGATATTTCCTTCAGGAGGTGGTGGAGACCAAAAGCAGAGCTAAAAGAGTTAATATTGTACATGCTTTGATTGGGTGGCCAGAAACACAACTACAAAAGAATGATAATGTTGCTCTGTATCTGCTGGATGTTTAAATATATTTCCCATACAAACTGATCAGTGTCATCTTCTTGTTTCAAGCTTGTTTCTGCTCCTCCGAAATGACCAAACATAATTTCTGTTTTACACTGAGCTGTGTATGAAATAAAATAAAATATGCTTCTTTTCCTTTCTTCTCTCCAGGTATTGGCTATGCATCTGTGGTGATCGTATCTTTACTAAACATCTACTACATTGTGATCTTGGCCTGGGGACTGTACTACCTGTTTCAGTGCTTTCAGCCGGAGCTCCCTTGGGCAAAATGCAAGCAGCCGTGGAACACCGAATACTGTGTAGAGGACACAGTCCGCAAGAACAAGACCCTCTGGCTAGCAGCCAACATTACCAACTTTACCTCCCCTGTCACAGAGTTCTGGGAGTGAGTATTCACTGACAGTATGCCTAACCAACACACGCACACACACACACGAATAAACTCGGGTAACAGTCTTTTTAACTTGCTTGCGTAAATGTATTTGCACAGGCACAGTTCCTACAAAAAACAAAGTTTACTTTAAACTCACCCCTGGTTTATTATAAACCTTATTTGTTCAGCACCTTTCAAAAGTTCAGTGTGCCTCATAAAAGGACCTTATAACATAAGATAAGATAGTTGTCACTAAACTTTAATTTCAGCTAGAAATCCAAGTCTTCTTTTTCATGCCCAGTTGCTTTGCTACATGTTTGAATCTGATGACTGTTCATCAAAACAAACAGCAGTAAAATAAAAGTGCTTACAAAGCATTAGACACAGGCTCATACTTAAGAGCTTTTCCAAATAGTCTCGTCACCATTTTAGTTTGTTCAGATCAGAGCAGCAGCAAAGCACAGAAAGGCCAAGTCACATGTCTTTTTGAGTTCCACTTTATGTCCTTTCTATTGGCGTCTCATGGTCGCGGTGCAGAGTTGTCACATGGCGTGCTTCCTTGGGTGTGTTTCAAAATGTAACTTCTTCGGTTTCAAGCCAGTAAAATCATCTTTTTGCGTCTGTATCCTCTCCAGACGCAATGTCCTGAGCATCTCCACTGGAATCGAGGACATAGGGCCCCTGAAGTGGGACCTGGCCCTGTGTCTCCTGGCAGTGTGGGTCATCTGCTTCTTCTGCATCTGGAAAGGAGTCAAGTCCACTGGGAAAGTGAGTGCCGAGGCGTAGACACATCCTGTACTTATTGTGTTGCCTGGATGCCGTTTTGGCCTTCACTTTTTATCCCGACAAGTCGGTGACAAAACACTGTTGCTCAGAGAAAACCCACATGCTTGGAGGGCAGTTAATTTGGTTGATTTAACGACTCAAGCCTCTCCGCTGTCCTGGAGGTTACTTGTTGGCCAGACTCACTGTCGGCTGTAAACAGTTGACTGCCGCTCCTTAGTCCTTTCTCTTTTTCTGAAACTGGGCCGGAGCCAACAGGAGGAAAGCTGTGAGGAAAATTATTAACATTTATAAGAAATCTTTCCGTGTCTAATACAAAGAGTTGTTGCTTCATTAGTGTGCATCTACGTTATGAGCCTTAATTGTTAACCAGAACGCAGAAAGTGAGAAGCCTTTATGCAGCGTTTCTACTGCTTCATGCTCCAGTGGGCATCAGATTCATGAAACCCCCATGGTGACCTCTGTAGACAGTATGCTTCACTCTTCAAAGAACATAGCTACTTCTTATGTAGGGAAATACTCGGGGAAAGGGGACATTGGTGTTAGACAACAACAACAATGTCTCTTTTGTTCTGCTGTTGGCAAAAAAATATGTGTTCGAAATGAGGCCTTAAAAGGGAAGTTGTGTTTATCCCATGATGTCTCCAGGATGATGAGTCATGGGTCTGTTCTTTGGTATTCTAGCGAATAATCCTTTTGTCCTGTCCAGGTGGTGTACATAACAGCAACTTTCCCATTTGTGATGCTGATTGTGCTGTTGGTGCGCGGAGTGACCCTGCCCGGGGCGGCCGAAGGGATCAAATTTTACCTTTACCCAAACCTGACCCGCTTACAAGATCCGGAGGTACGACCGAAAAACAGTTTTCTGTGACAGCTCTCTGCACCAACTCCCACTGCTTCTATCACATTTCTATTTAAAGGACGGTTTGACATATTATGAAATGCAAATGCCTATTTGCTTTCTTGCTGTGAATCACGTCTCTGAGGCAAATGTCACACTAAAGCCAGCAGCCGATGAGTTTAGCACAAATACTGGAGGGAAGGGGAAACCGGGTCAGTCAAAAGCCAACAGTACCTAAAGCTCACTGAATAAAACGTTACATCTCATTTGTTTAATCCACAAACCAAAGCTTAAAAATTCAAGTGAATCATTCTGACGTTGGCAGCAAACAGTTCAACACTCTCCAGTTTTCGTCTGATCAAACTAAGAGGTGAGCTTTAGGGGATTATTTCATTACCTTTGGTCAGAGGCAGGCTTGCTGTTTGCCCCGTCTCCAGTCTTTATGCTAAGCTAAGCTAATAGAGATGTAGATTCATATTTAACAGACAGATACTAAAGTGACACTGACCTTCTCTTCTGACTCTCTGAATGTATAGTTTTACATGCCAAAGACATTTTATCCTTTATCCTCATTTTCTTATGCAACACGATTACATCATTTCTCATGAGAGATTGGATTAACATCAAAACCGAGTAGATGTGTCCCGATCAACTCGTCCCCATGTGGGCTGTGCAAACGCTGAGGTGTTGAGATAAATGAGCGAACACTGTGCATGATGTTTATGAGGTTTCAGATGGACATTGACATGACATTTCACAATTGCAATTTCACAGTTTCGCTGCTTGTGGTGACTGTAATTGCATGGTAGCTGTATTTAATTAGTGACTGTAATATTTCATATTAGCAGTGGATCTATGACTATTAATCTTTAACGGGGCTGGCTCGCAGTGATGAACACACAGCCAGTTATAACTCAGCAGTGACTCTCTCATTGGCAAGACTGAACAGAGTTTTTGGCTGCAGTTGTTTGTCATTGAAAAAGCTCTAAAAACGCACCGTATAGTACCATTTTAGCTCCTAAAGGCCGGCAGATAGAGGCAGCAATCATCTGGTGAATTTAGTGGAGCATTTTGAAACTGAAAAGCCAGACATTTCCATCAGGACATGGTGGAGCCCAAAAACAGAGCTAAAAAAAGGACTGGAATACCACTCCAAATGAATTCTTATGCACAATTTACCAATGCTGTGTTCACTCTCTTGCTTCTGTTTCATTCATCGCAGTTTTAATGAAATTTTATCTGTCTCTATGTGAGAAAACACTTCAGATGCACATATCATAGCAGGTTGATCTCCTGTAATCTGGAAAACACTCTGTCCTCAGGTGTGGATTGATGCAGGCACCCAGATTTTCTTCTCCTATGCCATTTGCCTGGGAGCCATGACATCACTGGGGAGCTACAACAAATACAAGTACAACTGCTACAGGTGAGTTGTGTTTCTGCTGGGGCGCGTGGGGGGGGTCGGGAAGTGGGACTGTAGTAGTGACAGCAACTCGTGTCAGAGACGGTTGCGTGAAAAGAAAATGGGAACCTCGGTTCCGCCTGTGTTCATTAACAACATCCATGACCTATGTGTGACATAGGGACTGTTTGCTGCTGGGAGGCCTCAACAGCGGTACCAGTTTTGTGTCTGGCTTCGCAATATTTTCCGTCCTGGGCTTCATGGCACAAGAACAAGGGGTGGACATTGCCGATGTGGCAGAGTCAGGTACGAGGGTCCAAGGTGATGGCAGCAGTGATGGTGGGCGCTGCTGCCAAAAAAAAAAAAAAAAAATTAAGACGATTGGAAGAAAAAGAAAGAAGATTTAAGTCATTTATTTTAGTCTTGGAAACGATGATGCTGAAATGTAGAGGTATCGGCAATTGCACACTCCGTGAATAAAAGCCTCAAAGAAACAGAATTGGTACTTCAGTGTGAAGCGTGTTCCACCTTGCTTTGTTCTGTGTGTTTTTAGCCACACAGTGAACAGTGGTGTTAAAGAGCTCCTGTACTGGGCCATCATCATTATTACAGGTGCTCAATGGCACCAGGAGTCTTCATGTCCCACATTCAACCTTCTCATGTCATTTAGGACCCTTACTTCTTTTTGACCAGGGGGACATTGCTAAGAAGATTGGCACCGCACTGATGTACTCTACTGTATGTGCATTGGCACCCTGAAGTGATATTTCTGCACTGCATTTTTAAGCCCAGTTCTGTTAACTAGCTGCGGATCTCCTGAGGTGGACGCCATCGGTTCTGTTTCTGCCTTCCTTTATTCTCTATGTGGACTTTGAAGGAGATGCATCTTCTTTCAGCATGCTCGCTCTGTTCAGTTAAAAGTAAACTCTTTTGCTACTTTAAGACTTTAATCATGTGAAACCAAACTACTGTTGTGTGACAGTGACAGTAAATCTCTGATAGCATGCCACATATACAACATATTCCACCGTGTGTGGAAACACAGAAACAAACTTAAAGCACTAAAGTGTTTTTTTGTGTAGAAAAATAACATGCATTTTTCTCAGTTCAGTTAAGGCAGTAGCTCATGTGATAACTCACATTTGTATCACGCTCTTATCATATCCTGTTGACTTATTCTTGGCTTTGCTAGAGCCTGCTCTGTTTAGATTAGATTAGATTAGCATTCACTTTATTGTTATTGCACACAGCAAGTACAAGCACAACGAAAGGCTGTTTACCATCTTACCAGATAGTGCACACAGTAGCAAAAGTGCATATGGAGGGAAAAAGGGATGTAACTGTGACACAGCAGCTATGATATGGCAGTATGTAACTACATGAACAGAACCTTGTAGAATGGCCTGGTTCTGTAATATGCAGCAGGCAATGGAGACAGTTTTTGCTATTTGCCAGAGGCCACTGAATTTAATTTCCTTATAGCCACTCAATCCACTTAGATTCATCCCATGTCTTTCAATTGTTGGACACATTAGGCCTGTAGATTTTTAGCAGCGCAGACCCCGCTCAGCCTGTGTAGCTCAATCTTTACGTTTTCCAATCCCCTTATGTCGTCCAAGTTGAAACCAGATAGAAATGTTAATTCTGTCCCCCACCCCTTCTCCCCATCCCCTCTATGTTCTCCCTCCAGGTCCCGGCTTGGCCTTCATCGCCTACCCCAAAGCCGTGTCCATGATGCCGCTGCCAACCCTCTGGGCCATCCTCTTCTTTATCATGCTGCTGCTTCTAGGCCTCGACAGCCAGGTCAGTTTGTGTGTGTTTGTTTCTTTTTTTTTTTTTTTTTTTCAAACAATCCCTCTGGTGTCAAACTATGTTCAGAATAACTAGTTGGTATACTGCCCATTAATTTCACGCAGACACCTCCCAGGTCCCATGAGCGCGTTGGCTGCTGCCAACTCCAATGCGTAAAACACATTTAGTGTCTCTCTGATCCACATCTAACGTCTGGAGGTATCGGATATCTGACAGACAGGAAAAGCAGCCTGTTCCCACAAAGGCATTTTACTACCACTCTCCGCTGCACTGTGTGACGATTACGGCCCATTTAATGCCTCGTAATGCCACGAATTAAGTTTTTAGAAGTCGACGGCCAAGCATTTAGCAAGGAGAAGTCGTTATCGTTGCTTGCACGCAAGCCAACTCGATTTGATAGGAGGCAGATCTTTGATTAAGACAAGATAATCTAAGGAGACAAAACACAAGTGTGCGCCCGGGGGATTCTCCGGCTAGATCACATTTCCTGCCTCCAAGTGTAATTCTACTCCAGTGCTAACTCAGTCCTGCACATGGCTGGCTACTCATCTCAGCCAACTGCGAGATCAGACCGATGCTCTAAATTTGAGTACATGTAAATACTTATGCGAGTGTGGCTATTTCCATGAGAGAACTGGTGCCAGTGACAGTGTATGTGTGTGAGTGTGCGTGTGTGGGTGCTTTTCTTGACGATAAATTTCATGCAGATTTTTAGTCCTGAATGGTATATATTGTTAAGATCGCTCACACATACATGCCACTGTTATGTAAGGGGTTTTTGTTTGGTTTTCCCCCCAACAAAGGAGCATGTTCTTGGTGCCCTAAGACAGCGCACTTTGGAAAAAAATAGGAACAATTTCATAATTTTGTTATGACATTATGTTGCTTATGAGGCAATGAAGAGACGCTGGGGAGCAACAGAGAGACACCAACGGGGGAGACAGAGACAGTGATTCACTGTTGTTTTGCTTCAGTTGTGTCTCGGTAGCAACAGACCAGTGCTGCAGAGTTGAAATTCTCATTACGGCCCAACAAAGACAGCTCTCATTCTCTAATCAGTGGTTTGTAGAAGCAAAACAAGAGCTGCATGCCCACAGAAAGAGACACTGAATTTCTTTTTTGCTTTTGTTTCCCTGAGAACTTAATAGTCGCCTTTGTCCCCACAGTTCGTTGAAGTGGAAGGACAGATCACCTCCATTGTGGATCTATATCCGTCCCTCCTCAGGAAGGGTTACCGACGAGAGATCTTTATAGCTGTGATGTGTTTCATAAGCTATCTCCTGGGACTCGCCATGGTAACGAAAGTAAGTTCACCAGCAGTCGCTTCACGCAGCCTCTTCTGCTTATCCTGTTTAGAAAAGGAAAAGAGACTCTGCATTTGGATTGACAGCAGAGATAACGCCACAGACTTTCCACTCGTCTGTTGGCTGCTGCATTGTTAAGACCTAATATGGTTTCCTACCACCTTCACCACTCACATCCTGTGTGTCTGAATGGAACAATTCGGAATGCCGTTTTCCGTTTAGCAGTTAACTGTGCTTCAATGGCGTCTCAGCACCTGTTGAACTCTGCCTCTATTGGTAGGCTGCCAGCATTCTTGTGCACTGCTTTCAACACCCCCCACCCATTCTGCTTTTATGCCCCTTCTATCTCTCTGACTTTCTGTCATTCCACACACATTGAATAGATAATTGATGCTGCTTTTCCTTCTTTCTTTTCCAGGGTGGCATGTATGTGTTTCAACTCTTTGACTACTATGCAGCCAGTGGTGTGTGCCTTTTGTGGGTTGCATTCTTTGAATGCATTGCTGTAGCCTGGGTTTATGGTAAGTGGAAACAACTCTATGTGATGGGTTTCTCGGGGTGTGTGTGTCGTTTTTCAGTGTAATGATGCCAAAGACTTTGTAATGATCTCTTTGGCAGTGAACAAAGGTGTCCTTGTGGTTCTTTCCACGTCAGTAGTAAATATGTTTAACTGCATGCAGGGGCGAGTTGGGGGAGGGGGTTGCGGGGTACTGGGGATGGCGTGGGTCCCATGCTGGATTGTGATTGGATGTCCAGAGTTGCCTCCCATTAGGTTATGTCCCACCATGATGAATGAAGAAAGAACATTTGAAAAAATATCTAAATGGAAGTAAACCAAAGCTGCATCTTCCATTATTAAACTCATTTTGTTATCTTATTATTTGTCACGGCTTGATTCTTTTATTTACAATAAGCGCACAGCTACTGTATGTGTATTGTTAAGGCAGTGAGGTAAATATGTTTTCAACTCTCCAATAGCCTGACAAATAGTTTTGGACATTGTGTAATTATTTCTGTATCCCTGGTTAGAACTGAATTGAATTGAATTTCCCTGAGGGAGTCATCCCAAAGGGATCAATAAAGTGAAGTCTAAGTCTAAGTCTAAGTCTAAGAACTGGGCAGGTGAAAAAGGGGATGTCTCATACTGTGCACCAAGTAGGATTCAGCGTTTGAGCCAAATCTGCATAGTTTAGTGTTTGGTTTATTATATATTCCCATTTCAAGTTCTTTATCCTCAGTGTTACATAACAGAGAAAAATGGGACTCGGATGATGCAACAATCCTATATGATTTTATTTTTATCTATTTTTTTCTCTTTAGTTTATTTGCATATTTAATTATCATCCATGATCTTCATTAGTCAAATAATCACCAGTCAGCCTAACAGGTAGATTTTCATATGTAGTCCCTCCCTGGCTTTAAAAATGGAAAAAACTAAAAACAAAATAAAACAAATTGTGCCAAAGGGGCATAATAACAAACATCAGGCACGTGTACAGAGCAATACACGCACATCCACTAAACAGTGCCATAAACACATAGTTCACTACAATCAACACTTAAGAAAAAAAATGATGACCCAGTAGTCTAGTTATAGCTGATAAAGCTGAGACTGTTTACACCACATACAGTGAACGGTACATGACCCAATGGAAATACCTGCTTCAGTATAGGACAGATAACAGAGATAAAGGGGCCATAAACCTGCTTTTTTTCAATATGAAGGTCATTCTGCGATAACAAACACATGAACAGGTGCATATTATGTACAATATATTCATTATTTTCACAGCACAAACAAATGCTTGGACTCATGCTGTTGTGTATTCTGTTTGCCTCGGATAGGAGTTGATAATTTCTACGACGGAGTTGAGGATATGATTGGCTACAGACCAAACCCATGGATGAAATGGAGCTGGACCATAATCACTCCTGTCCTCTGCATGGTGAGAAATCGGTGGAGGCTTTTGGAGTGTCAATTTATTGTGCTGCGCGCTGAGGACATGTGACGAATGTTGTGATACTTCCAAGGTCACAGAGGGGCGTTCGGCTTGTGCTAAAAGAGGCATGTGTTTTGTTTCCCAGGGCTGCTTTGTCTTCTCCCTGGTGAAGTACAAGCCCCTGACCTATAACAAGGTGTATGAGTATCCTGACTGGGCCATCGGTCTGGGCTGGTGTTTGGCCCTGTCCTCCATGATCTGCATCCCCATGGTGATGGTCATCAAGATCTTACAGTCTGAGGGACCCCTGATTGAGGTGAGCTGACTCCATTTTTTTAAAAAAAGTCGGCATTTTTTTGCCAAAAGTTGGAGGCAGGACGTAGTTAGCTTAGCTCAGACAAAGACTGGAAAGAGCTAACCTGGTTTTATTCAAATCTTAAAATCGAGGTTAAGATAGGGGGAAATAAGACCCTTTGTCATCATGTACAGATGCTATCTTCTCCCCTGTTGGTCATGCTGTTTCCCCCTTGCCTTCAGTTTTTATGCTATTATGTGACAAAAGCAAAGGGCATGTATCAGATGTTTTCCAAATGTTTCCTTTCAATAAAGACCTCACTGATGTCTTGAATGATAGGATGCGCCCAAACACAGATGTGGTACGAGCGGATTTACGATGTTTGCCAATTTGAACTTGATAACTGCCACATCGGCCCTTAAACCATCCCGGTTCCTGACAATCATTAGTCTAATCTCTCATCTCCTTCCCCCAGAGGATCAAAGCCGTGGCAGCCCCGGCGAAGTCAGGCGTGAGCTCTCGCCCGAAAGAGTACAACCTGAAGGGCAGCGAGCTGACACAGCCCCTGGACCCAAACGGGAACAATGGCTTGATCAAGCCCACCCACACCATTGTAGAAACAATGATGTGAGCGCTCTCTGTGAGAGGAATAAGATTGACGTGCTTTCTGTGTTATCATATTTGCTAACATTGATAATGGTAGGTTTACATTGTCCAATATATTCACGTTAGAGATACCCTGGTTTGATTTCTATGAAGAGAGTTATATATTATTGTTGTAATTTTTTTTTTCTCTTGTAATTTTTTTCTTTTTTTTTTTTTTCTACTATATCGATATTGTTGATGTTACAATTGTTGTTGCTGTAGTTGGCACTGATCTCAGTTTAGGCAGTATTTTAAGATAGAACATGTTTAATGTTTACTACCTGTTTGTTGATTCCGGAGAGATGAGGATTTTTTTTTTTTTTTGTGAAATAGAAGAAAAGATGAAAGTCTCACTTCACATAAATTCAGTAAAATAAAAGAGTAATTAACCGTGTAAAAGAAAGTTAAACGTCTAAACACCCTCACGTGATTTGTGGCAGTCTTGTTGCCCAAGATAATTTCTAATCTCTTGTCGTTGTTCTTAATCCCTGCAGTGAAAATGAATGTACCACGAGCCGCCCACATCTCTCAGACTACATGTCCGTAACATGTTAAGTGGCAATATGCAGTGTATAGAGTTAATCTTGCTTAATGTCCTCTAAGTTACAAGTTGAAAAGGCCTTGGCCAAATACTGTGATAAATGAATTCAAAAGAAGATCCATCTGCAAAAACAGTTAAGAGAAAAACAGCTAAGGAAGAGGAAGTACAGAGAAAAGGGAAGTGGCATTTTTAGAGTATTTGTACACTGCCTGTGTGACTACTATAGTCAGTCCCAGTGCATTTATCGAAACCTCTCTTTGCACTTTATATGTCGTCTCACCTTTATTGTAGTATTTGTTTTTATTTCTGCAAGGTATTGCAGTTACAATACATTTCAGGAGGAAATATTTTTAGCTTCTAACTTTTTGATATTGTAAACTTTGATATACAGTATCTAGTTGTCTCCTTGCTAAGACAATGATAAGATAGAGTAGAAATCTGACATCAAATATTCTGATTCATAATTGTTAATGTGATCTGTGAGAGCACCACTCAAAAAGTGAAAACATAACTTTTTTCTAAACGTCCCGACAGCTATCTCCATCGTGCTCATTTCAGTAGCAGAACTACCACTGGATTCTAGTTTATAATGCTCATTTTAGGCATTTGTATTGTAGAATTTGAATTGTTTGTAAATCACATATGCCTTTTTGTAACAATTTTATACTGTACATCATATGAACACCGTCACTGATTCATTCATTTTACTGAAAACTCAGCAATTTGTTTTTTAAATATGGATTACATTGTGAGCCTGGATTACATTTTTCTGTGTGCAATATTCATCGAAGCAATGGCATTCTCTGCCTGTTCAAAATGCACCGTCAAATTTCAAATAATGTTCAATAATGTAACAACTTGCACAGTGAAATACAAAATCTGAAGGAGTTGTTATCCTGAAGCATGTGCAGGAGCCACCACAGTACCGTGCTGCTTTGTCCGTAAACAAAAAACAAAAAAAAAATCTTGTGCTACTTGGAAATTCAAGTGTACCAAAGTCTTTTTTGTCTCACAGTTGTCCCCTTTGAGATGCACATTGCATCATTTCTATATAGATTACAAATAAACATCTTTTTCTTTGGATTTGTTCTTCTATTCTTTTATTCTGTTTAGATGAATGTCTCTGAAGTATTTATTTTTCAGTCCTGCAAATGTACAGTTCATCTGTGCATCTAGTACTCATAGACACTATAGTTGGTATATATTACAATTAATGTGGGATTAAGATCGGGCACCTTAGTGGAAACACTTACATTGCAGTCAGACAACATTAGCAGGTTGGCTGAATCACCTATACAGTTTAACCTATGTAGACCCCTCACAAAAAAATTAAATCTTTGAGCTCAACCCCAAAACTACTTTGCAGTAACCCTGCAATGGTGAGTGACCCCTGTTGTCATTTTGGGAATGCATCCCATGTATTTCATGCTCATCACTGACAACATATTGAAGGAGTTGTTTGCTAAAAGGAGATCTAGCATTGCACGGGGCTGAATTTCAGCACAATATCATCTTATGTGTGACACGAGTGACGCTGAACTGGATATCGTTGCAGTTCTAAACTTTCAACATGACTTGACCTCAAGCACGCGGTGCGTGCAGCCTCTGGTTCCTGGTTTAAAGAAAGTTGTTGTATATGACTTATCCCACTAATCAATCACTGCTCAGTATTGTTTTCACGAGATGTTAGACTCTTTGGACTGCGAGGAGCAAATGTGATCATTTACCCCCCCTCCCTTCCAGCTTTTATCAATATTGTCTAGTTTGATTGAGAGCTACTTGTAGGGATCACAATACATTTTTATTCCACCCTTGAAATAGTTATCTGTTTTCATTTGAGCCACCAATACCAATGCCACTCCCACTCCCAACTCTCCCCAGTCCCTGTAATGGCTCATTGACACTTGGCCTAAATTTTTCTGGGTGTCCTTCCCGCCATCAATCTAAGTCACCCCAGCAGGTGGGAACTGCATTGACATCTCACCCACAAAGATGGGACCAGCTTATTTGGTCATGTCTCTGGTGTCCCCACTGTTCGTCCTAAGCCCTTGAGGCACTGAATCTCCTTTCCTTTTTTTTTATGGACAATCAACAATTAGGGTTGATCTTAGATATGGATTTCTGCATTATTTACATATTAATTTGAACAAGACCGTGAATAAAGTAAACAAGCAAAAAAAAAAAAAAGATTTATGATGTTCACCAACATTAATATGCTACTATTTACACATTACAATAACACTTAATCCAGCTAAGGCTGCTGGGAATGTTTTAATTGTGCAGATATTTTGTGACAACCTGGAGTACTAGACACATTTAAATATTTTAAGGTGACGCAAGTTCTAACAATTTGTTTAAAGCTAAACTTGAATGCCTCAAACAAAACCCATGGCGATCCTCCATAAATGTCCACCAAAAAGTTGCATTACACCGCGGTGTTGACAGCCTTCTGGGTCAGAGTGCATAATCTTGCTAGGCAGAGCCAAAGTAAACATCATACTGTTGAGAAACCAGGGCCAAAGCAACTTTGGTTTCATAACTTTATTCTCATAAAAAGAAATACATTTCTTAGTTTATCATAAATTAAATAACAAAAATAAAATAATATCCAATAAATCTTTCAAGTCCCTTTGAAACGATTCCTGACATACTCAGGGAAAGATGTGGAAATAAACCAAAAACATGTGCAGCCACATTCAGTATCACAGCTTACATGAAGATACTATACTGTATGTGCATGCACTGTAAATAAAAATAAAGCACTGCATACCATTATACATTATACAGTAAAAATAAAAGGTACAATACACTAAATTAATATAAAACCTTAAAAATAGGCCTTTGTATACAACATGACATTAAATAAAAGACATGATTCTGAAATCAGATTGAAAAAAGTTACCGTCCCAAGGATTAATCAGTCTCTAAGGCTGCTCTAAAACAGGACAGCGCAACTATTTCACAACATTTTCACATCAGCCAATACATGAAATTAGATTGTTATATCCAGAGAGGCAGCTGGATCAGCAGGCCAGATATTTTCTTTTTGTAAAAGCTTTATAAAACCAGAATGTCATGACTGAAAAAAAAAAACAGGAGCACTCTCACAAAAATCCTGTTGAGACTTCTCAGATTTTGTATTGTGATAAAGGAGGAGCTACTAGCTGAGGACAAACCCTACGCATGCTGAACATGCTTATGGATACTGGTAGGAAAAACATCTACTGTGAGAGAGGAATAAAACTGATGATCAGTCCAGTCAGACGTGGAGTGAAAACAAGAGAACTCATTCATCACTGAAAAATTGAAAGGCATTTCATCCTCCTCCGTTTTGGGAAAGGATGTGATTCACTTAAGGGAGCATCAGTGGTGGACCGCAAACCAACCCACAATTCATTAAGGTGCACTGTCACATACACAGACACACAGTGAACGTTGGTGATTAAAAAAAAAAAGAAGTGAAAGTGGGATTGAACTAATAGATCATAACAGGAAAATGTGTTTTATGTGCAAATGTTTTGTTAGAAAGAAACGTGGGCAGAGTGAGAAACTAAGAACGTCACCTTTTGTAAACGTGTTGCTTGGTCACCAAGACAGGAACCAAAGAAGTTTTTTTTTTTAAAAACACCCCACAACATTATGTGGAGTCTCAGAAACAATTTCACCATCAAAGGGCACGCCGACTTTAACACAAAAAAAGGTTAGAGTGACTTCACAAGCATCCCTGGTATTATTATAGATATAAAGGGGCTTTAAAATATCGTTAATGATACTTGGCAAGAAGCAAAGAGAGCATTCTGTCTATTTGGAGGCGCTGTCCCTTCTGCGGGGCAGGCAGTGTGGAGGAGAGACTGGAAACGAGGGCAGCGAGCCAAGTCCTGGCTGAAGCAACTTAAATGAGCACAATGTGCTATGAACCTTGGGTCCATTAATACCCTGTGCGTCAGTGTGTGTGTATGTTTATGTGCAAAATTTAAAAGCATCGTATCGTGGGTGTGTGCACAAAAAAAAAAGAGAAAGACTAAATTAGGTAAATGTTCTTGCAGTGGTAATGTGAAGCTCAGTGAAGCGAAAGACCGTGAATGTGTGCAGTGTATGCGTGCAGCATTTGACTCTCTCCAGATCTGAGGCGTGTGTGTTGACATCCTGGCTCAGTCAGGAGCTATGACTCCCCTGTTATATAACCCTGCATGTGGCTTTGCCTCTGGAGAGAAAAGGGGTGGTGGGAGGGGAGAAGGGCAGAAGGAGGGGGTTGGGGGAGGGGGTGGAGGGGAGATCCGCCCTGAGGCCGGAGCCTTCTCTGAACTGCATCATGTGAACACAGTGACTAAAACCGGCAATAGTGAACACATGCACTTGTAACTCTGCGAGTGAGAGATGCTTTCAGGCGGTGAGAGTGGCTGTTCAGGTTTGCGCATGTGAGAGGAGCACGAGTGTGAGGGTCTGTCTGAGAGGTACAATGTGACAAACCTAACCGTGTGTGACTTCTGTGTGTGTGTGTGTGTGTGTGTGTGCTACAGTGTTTCAATAGCTACTGTCTAGTCTTTGTGGTCACAGAGCAATGCTGTTGGTCCTGCGCTCTGGAAAGCAGAACAGCGGGTTTGAGGGGTCGTCACAGTCGTCGGGCAGCCCGGTGTCTGCTGCTGCCAGTGGATTCCTGCTAATGACCAAGTCCAGGCTGTCTCCTGCCTCTATAATTAGGGGCACAGTTAGACAACAGTCCAAGTCCCTGGTCCTGACCCGGTTCACCTGAAAGAGTCAAAGAAATCATTCAACGTGCTCTTAAAATGACATTTCTTTAAAAGGGATACTTTCGTCAATGAACATGTTGAACGATACTGTGGCCCTGACTCAGACTTTATACTAAACTACGCTAATCTTCAAATTCCGCCGCACCTTCAAATTCAACAGGGATGAGTGCGGTATTGATATTCTCATCTAACTCTGCAAGAATGCAAGCGGTACCTGAAGAATTCGGTCGAAAGGTTTTAACCCTGCCAGGTCAGCGGGGCCGTGCGGGCGGATCATATTGACATAAACCCCTTTCTCCAGGAGCCCATCAGAAACGCTGAAACCAAAGTCACGACTCTCAAGGTCCTTCCTTAAAGTCACCTGCACACACAGGGGAAGCCTTGGAGTTACATAGAGAAAGCATGGCAACATTCAAAGTAACTTGTGATTTTTCCACAGGAGCTTTGGTAGTATGTAAAAATGTCCTTCAGCAATTTGGAATAGTACTTTCATAAAGTTGGGGGACAGATGTAAAAATAGATATCCTGATTTCTAGTCCATAGATTGAGTAAACGGTAAATATATTTTTCAGACTTGACAAAACTCCATCCAGACTCTCAAAGGACAGCAAACTTTACAAATTCAGCAGCTTTTTATTTGTTTCTATTGGGGCGTTTGCCCTTTAAGCAGCAAGTTCAGGCATTTAAAATGAAAAATAAAACTGAGGGCTTGATGAGAGGATGAAGCTCTCACTCACATTTGTCCACGTCTTCCATCTGGAAGTGGACCAGCACATCTAAAGTTCCATTTACTAATATGTCGTATTCGCTCCCCATATGCAGTGACGTCACACTAAACAGACATGTGACAGTGATACTGATCTTCTCATCTAAGTCTCGAAAAGGAAATGAATAAACTATCCCTTTAATTCAGGTGCCAGGTGAAAACTAATAATGTAGAAAATATAAGGAGCCCCATCTATTTTCCCATTTTGCAAACTTTTACATGTTTAGATTTAACTTTAATGTCATTGCACAGAGATGTACTTAGACAAAATGCAGTGTAGCATCTGATCACAAGCATATTGTATGTCACAGCACAGTGCAGGTGTCCTTTATTGTGTCCACAGTCCACCTTCTGTATATATTAAACAGTTCAAGTTTTCACAGCCTCATCTGTCATTTGTTTCTCTTTAGATTTAGACTCACGCTATAACAAGGTCAGCAGGTTTAACCATAACAAGAAACAGCTTTAATGTGGGACTTAAGATGACTTTCCATGATATCATGTCAGATGTGCCAACTCAAAACATTTCCAATTTCCACACCGCAGGACCGCGATCTGCTCCATTAGCACCGCCCTAATTCAGCGCAGTCAGTCAAAAGCAGCACGGTGAGATGATGCCGTGCTGCACAAGTACACAGGAGCAGGCTGTGGTCACAGCATATGCAGCTGCTAAGGTAGTGTATAATGAGTGTTTTTGTCTACACACACACTGCAAGTCCTGACTGGCTGTGTGTCCACTGGGTCCAGTTACACCATGCCGACAGGCCCAGTGAGTGAAGTAAAGGAGGCATGCAGGTATAAACTTCATAATGGGCAGATTCCCTCAGGACACTGTTGTTTGCACCATGCTCATCAAGCTGTGAGCGCACCTGATGGATCAGTCAATCATGTTTTCACATAAATGTTTCAGTAACACTTAAGATTACAACTTTGAATTTTATTATACATTAGGTGGTATTAATAAAATATTCATTGGGTGCTTAAATGTTTGCACAAGAAAGGAGATTAGGTAGTAATAGAGTAACAACTTCATGTTTAAGAGGGAAGTACATTTAAAATTACTGGGTAATAATTAAAGTATACTGTAATATTGTTACCTGGTAAAAAGACAGGAAACTCCAGTGGCTTAGTTTTAATGTTTTTATACTTTTTGGGTAGATTTAATATTGTTTTCCAAAGATGTTAGAACAATGACAAAATACTGGTGAACAGTAATGTAGTTTGGAGATCCAATGAAGGAGCTTCACAACACAACTACTGTAAAAGGACATATTGGTTGTGCTGTCATAATTAGTGAGTCATTTACAAATTACTGATGGCATAATCATATTCTAGGTCCCCTCTAGACCCCCTTGTTCCCAGAACTGTTTCCCTTGTTGTGGTGGAATGTAACGAAGTAAAATCACTCAAGTGCTGCACTTCCATACAAATTTGTTGTTACTTCACCTGAGTCATTTAGTTTTATGGCACACTGTACTTTGACTCCACTATATTTCATAAGCATATAGTTTACTTTGATAATCATTTAATTAGTCCTGTGCAATAACATTTCATGGTCCCTTCACATCTGTGGTATTTTTCAAGTACTTTTGCTTTTTTTATTGGAAGAACATTTTCCTGATTGTTACTTGCATTTTCAACACAGAATTTTACTTGTAACAGAGTATTTTGACAGTGTAGTTGTAGTGCTTTTACTTCAGTAAAAGGTCTGAATACTTCCTCCACCACTGTCCCTTGTATCCACCTGCGGATACCAAGTCGGGTCTTTGTACCACACATGTGTGGTTCCTACATGTGAATTTACATGTTTGTTTTCAAAACAGATGTTTTAATGTGAAGTCACTCCCTGATAGAACTACCTTGTGCAGTGCCAGGGTGGTAGGGGACAAAATATCAGAGGGGTCCCCTTTGCCCCGGGATGGTACATCTTTGGCTCCGGTCGACATGTTGGGGTTGCTTTTGCTGTTAGACGCGCCATGGATTCCCTCCCTCTTATTGGAACTAATGTCAGACTGAAACATTGAGTCCTCGTTGGTTTTGGTCTCCTCCAGGTACAGACTGAGAGCGCTACCTGTCATGGAGGCCTGAAAGAAAATTGTGAAGGGATTATTAGAGCATCATGTATTAGGACAAAAAAAAAAAGACTTCCATTTGCACAGGCAGAAACACACAGACACATAACTCTCATAAAGTGTACACAGAGCCTGATTAGAGCCTTCCTGGGTCAGTATGGCAGCAGGTGCCCGGCCTGTCAGATTTAATAACAGATTACACACTCTGGCGATTATCATAATGCTTCATCTGGCATGGTCATTTAGGCCGACACCGGTCTATGAATACATGAGTAGGACAAAGCAGATGGAAGGGGAGAGGTGAGCAGGAGCAGGAGGGGGCTGTGGACGACGGGCGGGCCTACCTCAAGCTCCCTGAGAATCTCTGACTGGCCGCAGGTCTCGAGGTCCTGCAGAGCCTGGGACCAGAAGCTGTCCTCCTGGTTCAGGGTGCCATGGCAACGAGGGGGGCTGATGAATCTATGACAACGCAGGAACCAGAACATGAGAGCAGCCCTGCAGGTCTCGAAGGCCGGTGCAGCATGGGAAATGCAGTTTTTTTTTGCAGGCTGCGTGCTGGAGAATCCCCTTTGAAAATCTCTCAGGACCACACTGAGGGTTTACTGTAAATTCTCTCACTTGAGTTGGCTCAGATGCTGAGGAGTCCGCTAGATTAGTTAAAGCCTTTAAAAAGAGTTCAATTTTACAAAAGTAATGTCACCCCAAAAAAAAAAAAAAAAAAAAAATTGAGAGCATGTGACACAAAAGTTTAGGAGAAAAAAAGAAGTGAGGAGACAAATAAGGCTGATGTATCCTTGGGCGCTTTAGGTGCTTTTTGAGGAAACTTTTTTTTTTTTTTTTTTTTTTGGACAAGGGGCGACAGAAAAAGATGTATCTATGTGAAACACCAAAGAGCTCGTGGGCAGTTAATAAAGCAGATGTGAGAGAGAATACCTGAGAAAGAAGAGAAAAGGACAGTTTGGAAAAGCACAACGCATGAAAGCATACAACACAAAATGAAGAGAAAAATATTACACTTTGACTTTTTGGCAATGAACTCAAAGAGGTGGGAAAGAAAATCACAAAAGTCTTTATTTAAACACAGTGGTGGAAAAAGTACTCAGCTCATTTAGTTAAATAAAAATACCAATATGGAAATGTAAAAATACTCTGATGACCTGAAATAATGAGGTAAAGGTACTACAGTATTTTAAGCTAACTATGCTAAAAGTATCACAAGTAAAAAAAACTCTCTGCATGTATCTATTGTTATACATATATAATATCATTAGATTGTTAATGCTGATATGTCAGTGCATAGGCAGGATTTCACTGCTGAGGCTCCTCGATGTGAAGCTACTTTATTCCACAGATTTCTCATATAGGGGTCAGGCCACTCCAAAAGGTCAAAAGATAAATCTATGGGGTCATGACATGAATAAAGGGAGAGAAAAGAAAGAAAAATCTGATTTTCCCACACAAATATGTATTCAGACTTTTCTCTAACATTGCTTGATGAAATGTAAGAAGTTTAGAGGAGAAAGATATATAAATATCTATATCTGAGACATGACAATGGGCCTCAACCAGACAAATCTTTCGTCACACAAACACAAAAGGGTGTGAACCACTGGTACCAATTTCCACCACTGCTTGAAGAAAGAATTATTTAAATCAAAGATGCCTTTTATTGCAAAATCAGAAACAAATAAAGCTGCACTGACATGAAACAAGATGTTGGAGGGAAGGAAATAGCAGGCGTGTGCACTTACCCGGGTATCTTGTCCCACTCATCCTCAGTGAATCTCCCATCATACAGCGCTGTGGGGTGGACTAGGCCTGCAGAGCTGGAAGAGGTTTGGCTCCTGTGCTTTGTACGCCGCCACTCATTTGGATTGAGCAATATATCAGATGCTTTGTGAAGATATGTCCCTACAAAAAAAAAAAACACGAAGAAAGCCACTTATCGCATTAGATACAAGAAAACTGGTGGTATTTAGACAGAAAGGACCTCACCTTGGCTGCCGTAGCCTGCGTCAAACCCTGAGCTGTCCCAGGAGCTCATTGCAGAGTCTATGCTGGGCACAGTGGCCGAGTAGACCTCCGAGTGTTTACTGGTCTTTTGGAAGTCGGTCAGGTCATCTTCAGGGTCACTTAAAAACCCAGCTTCTCTGTCCGGAAGATGTCGGCCATCAGATTCTGAACATAACAGTGAGTCAAAAACAGTGATAAACAAGGATGAAATCTACTTTCTGTCATTTTCATAACTCTCTTTCACTGCCTTTAACCCTTAGAGAAAAGTATACATATACACTTTTTTAAAAGAAGGTAAAACTACCTCGCTTTCTTTGTTTTACAGCCTCATGTTGTTGTGGTATGTACACTCTGTCCCCCCACTTATTGTCTCTCTCTCTCTCGTTTTCTTCTTCTGATATGTTTTTCAAACAGGCTGCATAAAGTTTTTCTACAGATGAAAACAACGTACAATGTACATCCTTATAGAATAATAATATAAACATAATAAAATGTAATATAATATAATGTGATATAATATTTGCCTCACTTGTTCAACTTGCATTTGCAAGATTGCTTTTGCCAACCACCATGAGTAATTAAATAGAAATCAATTTATAAAAGTTTATAAAATAAAAAAAAAAAACATACGGTCGGCTTGTTTTTTTATCTTGAGGGTGACCGACTCCCCGGCCATCTGTAGGAGATGGATGGCCTCGCTCAGTGGCTTTCCTTTCAGACTGACCCCATTGATGGCCAGCACTCGATCCCCTATATGGATGGCTCCGGTCCTGCAGAGTTAGGAGAGCAGAGGAGACAGAGATACCAGAGTATACCAGACAGTACCGACAGGCGGGCCGAGAAAAGCTGTCAGGCTGCCAGAGCTGACTGAGACGAAGACAAAGAGGCTTCTTGTTGCAGAAAAAAAAGACGAGACAGCCATTGTTTACTGTCTTGTTTATTTTAGAAAAAAAAGGTCTCCAAAGGGGGCACTAGAGATTTGACTTACTACAGCCTAACCCAAGGGTCACCATCTTCTCAAATAACTACCCTGACCCCCCACAACCTGTCAATCACTCCCCTCCCTTTGCCCCCTAACCTCCTCTCACCTCTCTGCCAAGCCTTTCTTGGTGAGGCCAGAAATGACGATGGGGTCAAAGGGCTCCTCTGTGCCAGATATGGTGATGCCCAGTGGTCCGTTATATCTCTTCAGCTCAACTGTGTAGATTATAGAGCCCGACATCTCCAACTCATCTGCAGCACGTCGGGAAAACAGCAGATAAGATTCACAAGTCAATTCATGATAGAATATATAAACTGATTTAGTCCAATTTTTTTTTTTTTACAAATTTCTCATTTTATTCTCACTATGCTGCTTTCGTATATATGTTATGGCTTATATGCAAAGTGGAGCAAATTTACTCATGTCCTCTACTTAAGGAAAGTACCAACATATGCAAAACTACAAGAAAAAGCTCTGGATTCTGCAGAAATGGCACATGTGAGCATTATCAAATTGTTGATATTGATGCAACAATGTGAAAGCAACATTTTAATATAACTGGAGTGACGACACAGAAATTTATCAGCTTCGGCTCTGGGAACCTGTGACAGACATTTTTTAGATAGATATCTGAGATATATAAACACATATTATTATTATTTGAGGGGTGGGGGATCAATGAAGCAAACAACTTGCTTGTAATCTCACTCCAGTGGTTCCCAATCAAGAGGTAAGGGCCCCCTACAAAGGGTCACAAGATAATCTATCTGAGGTCACGAGATGATTAATGAGGTCAGAAAGAAGACAGGAGTTGAAGAGTTCAGTTTTTGAGCTTTTTGTGAAAAATATTGATTCTGTGTCTTTAGGCCTTAAATAATTATATAGATGAAAGCATGAAAGCATTGGAGATGTTTATAGATATTTCTTTTTCCAGGGAATGGACCCACTGTTTTAATATTTGAAAATGACCCTAACCCTATATTTTTTATATTTACATAAAATAATAATGTCAGTAACTAAAGACCTCAGCTGTCAAATAATTGTAGTTTCTTACAATATTTTCTTTGAAATGCGGGCGTACAAATAGTTTAAAGTTGTACTTCAGCAGAGCACTTGAGTAAATGTATTTTCTGCTTCTGTACAGGACTTGTGTTTGTTGTTTTAGGGGACTGATGTACCGATGTTGTCCTCATCTTTCTGGATTCGCAGTTTGACCATGTCCTCGGCCTGCTGCAGGACGTGCATTGCGTCCTCCATGGTGCAGTTCTCCAGACGCACGCTGTCGATGGCCAGCAGCCTGTCTCCGGGCTCCAGAGTGCCTGTTCTAACGGACACGGCAGAGAAAAGGATCACAACTGTAAACTGGGGCCGAGGGAGCTGCTCCTCCTGACTCACTACCAGAATCCTATTAGCCTGGTGTCTCAGTGGGATCCTTGGGGGTGACCGTAACCTCACCCTCAACCTAATCAACACTGAGCCCTTCTGAAATGTAGCTTCTCTGCCCTACTGATCCAGTTTTGATAGCTCAATCCAATTAGGCTTGTATTACACAGTGGATTCACAAAACAATTTTATTTTGTTCATGAATAATCCCACATAAGCCTAGAAAACCTAGTTCACCCTGCACTGTGAAGTGTTGAGGAGCAACGCCTGCCTAATGTGACCTCCCCCAGAATTAAAAGCAGCAGCTTTACTGCTTACATTTCTGTGAAATGTCAAGTGACATTGTTCCTTTATAATGATAGGACATACCTGTGTGCTATGCTCCCTTTCCTGATGTCAGAGATGATGAGGGGCTTGCCGGGTTTCTTACTTGCTGGTAAAACAGAAAAAAAGTAAACCGTTTTCATTTTATTTATTTTATAGTACGATATGAAGATGCAACCATGTTAACATTTCAAATCACTCAGCTCCTTTTTCTCTCTGATGCACCATTCATCCTCCGCTTCCCGTTTGTGTTTTTTCAGAGCTTGTTAGAGCAGAGAGGGTAATGATGAGTGCTGTTACAGGCCAGTATTATTCAGGGGTAATGAGGTATGTGCCCTCGTGCAAGCCTGAGTTTTATGGATCACAGAACATTGATTCAAAAGGAGATTCACAGTGTGTGGAGGTCTGTGGGGGTATTATTGAGTAACACTGCCCCCTGCTGTATGTCTGCATGCTGACAACACTCACCACTGATGGTGATGCCCAGCTCCACTCCTCTCCTCTTGGGTAGTTTAACGTGGAAGGTGCCACTGCTGGGAACCACCGACTCTAATCGGGATTTAAAGTGAATGTAATGTAAATGTAAGTAGGCAGGCGCAAATGTACAAGATCTCCCAACAAGCAACATTTATTCGCAACACCGTACCTGCAACATCAAACTCAATCTCCACTGTGACCTTATTGGCCAGAGCCGAGTCTCTGAGCAGCTGGTGGGCTTCCTCCAAAGTGCCATCTTCAGTCGGGATGCCATTGATGGACAACAGTCTGTCCCCAACCTGCAGTAGCCCACACCTTCACACAGAAAAACACACAAGAAAAGGCCTTGTAGTGAAAATAAATATCCTATCAATGATTAGCTTATTCTATCTATTAAGTACAATTGTACATCAATTTTCCCAATTAATCTGTTAATTGTTTAGTATGAAACTAGTTAGAAAAAAGTGTAAAAATACTACCAAACTGGTCACTTCTTCAAATTAGTGACTTTATATTATATCCCAAACATATATTCAGCTGCCAGTTTTTTGTTTTGTTTGTGTTTTTTATTGGGTACATTTGGCTAACAAACTAATGCATGAACTAATTCAACATTCCTGGAATTAATCCTCACCCAATGAAGATTTTCATGATTAGTTTTTGTCATGATATTTTTGGAGGCTGTGGTTTGTGGCTCTGTTGTTGTACTGCATTGCACAAGTATGTTTCTATTATTTTATTTTCTACCTTCATTGGTAATATGGGGTGGGAAAATACAAGAAACACCTCACTGACAAGTATAAACCTCTGTCACACAAAACAGTTATCCCACACACAAATTCCATCATAGCCAAACCAACGATTCAAAACCCAAATATAGCAAATATTAGCAAAAAGCAAATCCACCTCTCACATCTGCAGATTAACTTTCTGTGGATTAACTCATCGATTATTCTTAATGGTCCAAATATGCCCACACTTGTACCAGCAAGACTTTGGGTTTCTACTTTCAGTGAAAAGATTGTGACGAGTGCCACACTGAGCCTGCGTGACACCACATGTCACACAGGGTGAATGTTTAAAATGTCATCTATAAAATGATACAGCCTACGGGCTTGACATAAACACACTGACCTTACTTGAACTTGAAGAGTCACTTCAGCGAGCAGGCGCACATACAGAAAAAAAATAAAATAAAAAATCACGCATATCACACATTTTTATCAGATCCCTAATTGCAAGGGCAAACACCGAAGCACTGTCAGCTGATATTAATTCACTGGCCACCGCTGCTCATTAACCTTGTGTGGTGGCTGAGACACCAACATCACAGTCGGATGCTGCACTTGAGTCACTCCTGTCCAACTGCTGCTGGACTAATCGTGTTACAAGACCCGAGGGAGACGGCCCCGCACTGCCGGCACAGACACCATCATTAATCTTTCAAGACAAGGACAGATACAGTATTTTGGCCTAATCAGGGCTGTGTGTTAATTAGGCCGCGACATGTTGTCTTGATCGATAATACATACCGATATAAGGGGCTTTACCCAATTAAAAAAAGACAAAACAATGGCTGCATCGATGCCTCGTGGACTGTGGTGTGATAAATTCAATACTGGAGAAGACTGACGCTCTACATTAGTCAAACACACTCGTGTCCAAAGTAATTGTCATCAGAAATTGCTGAGAACATCTGTTGACCTCATGACATTTTGTGCTATGACCTCCCTCACTGAGCAAAGAAAATAAACCAAGCACAGTTGTCAAGTCAGATTCTTATAAAGGACTTTGGGCCTGTTTGTAAAATCACTTAAAAATATTGGTAGTCGTGGTTTGCATTTTTCAGGGGTTATGACTTGTGGAGCTGCTTATCTGGGTTTTCTCAGCTACTGTCTCTCTCCATTACAGCAGCAAACATTTCTAATGAACGATAGTTGGTCATCCTGTTGCAGGATCCACCCATAACCTTGCTGCCCCTGCACATCCTCCATATATACATAGATGCACACATACACAAACAGACACGGGTGACCATCACTTCTCTAACAATTTCAGGGACTAAGTGGATGAAATATGAAGAAAATACCGAGTAATTAAGAGTGAGAGTCTGAGAGCTAAGGCTAACAAGATGCTTTTGTGGTGCCTTCACTGATATAATTACTTGCTTTATTTATTTCATGTTTATTTTTATTTATTGTTTAATTTATTCATTATTCACTTGTTGTTGAATCCTTGGCTTTGCCAAGTTTTTTTTAAGATATAACAAAGACAATAAACAAATAAATAAATATCTGACTTAAAACTGGACTGTGCAATAACGCTACACTACTGTTCACTGTTCATTTCACTGTTTTGCAGTCATTTATACTGATTTATACCTGAAATACTATATATGTCTTATATGTATATTCTCAGACACATCCCCTCTTTACTATGTACATGTATATTTACAGCTATAATTATTTATGTTTGGACTGTTTTTTTTTTTACATTTTATTATTATTTTATCTATACTATGTCTTGCATTTCTTACTGTCCATTTGCCACTGTGTGTTTTCACTGCTGTTGCGCTGTAAATTCCCCACTGTGTGACTAATAAAGGAATACCAAAGGAGGTAGAGGTGCTCCGATCAGGGTTTTTGGAGCCGATCACCGATCACCGATTTTTGAAATCAGTATCGCCGATACCGAT